>JAUTXW010000830.1:1997500-2545698 GCA_030620095.1 Kuschelorhynchus macadamiae
GCTTCCAGTGAAATCGTCCTACATCACGGTATAACAGCTTAAGACGTAAAATATCCAGGTAGTACAGTAATTAGCTTACTGTAGACTTTAATTTTGTCATAAATATTTGCATAGGTTGTAGCTGACTTAGATATAGGCCGTACGTGGGCCACACATTTCAAAATTCAGATTTAAAAATCTTTTATTGTCAAATATTACAAAAGTTGCAAAACGACATTTTAAAAAACTATAATTATCAATAATTGACAAAAGCTCCGCTCCACGATTACAAAACCGGTCCACAGAATGCAAACTTTTTTATGGAACAAGGAGTAGGAAAGTACGAATGCTCTGGATACATCCACAAGCCGGAAAACTTGTTTGGAAAACTCCAAGAAGAAAAGTTTGTTTTAAAATTATTTTATAATGTTCTTCATTTAATGAACTGATGAAAATTTTGCGTAGTAGAATTAGACGTTGCCACACAAATATGAGAAAAAGTATTCCTGCATAGCATTTGGAATTGCCTGTTACAATTATCGTTTACAGCTGTACTGGCGAGAACACAGTAATAGTGAAGTATTCTGCCCAAAATATAAACATAATGGTGGGATCACAAAAGAAGAGAATCTTAGTTTTTGCACTGCACAACGACTGCCATATTTGTTGACTTTTGTAGAGAAATGGCGTTTTTGACATTTTTTTTAAATAAAGACGTAAGTATAGCAGCTTTTGTTGGTCCGATCAGAACAGAACAACAAGTAAAAATAAAACAAATTTCCAATAAATAACCTACAAAACAACAAAAACTACATGACAAGGAATTTTTGAACTGTCTTCATAACATGACTTGTGTTTATTGAATGCTGATAAAATCTTGTGAAAATATACTTATAGTGGCCCGTAATAAGCAAACCAAATTTTAGGACCCTGTATCTGATAGAACGGTTAAAAACTGCAAATCAGTTTGAAAATTGAATTGTCTGCAGTTTTTGGGAAAACCAGCCAAATGGTATGTTTAATTAGGTATGTAGTTTTTTATTTTCTTCAAAATGGTACTAAAATTACTTCTTAAGAAACTTTTATTAAAAAAAAAACATTTTGTCAAAATTTCAATTTTTATATCTTTAATATTTATGTTTATAATTAAATGTAGAAAAAAGTGATTATTCTTAAAAGGAAACCGAAATGTTTTTAGAAAAAAAAACCTCATTTTTACGTTTGTTACATAAGTTACTTTCTTTATAAAAATATTTCATTTCATAAATTTCGAGTTTTACAGACTTGTTCAAAAAAGTACCGTAAAGTAACCATATAGTGTATCTACCCAAGCTATTACAAAAGACCAGTTTTTGAAATTTAGCATTTTGTTTATAAGGAGTCATAGATAGAAGCTGTGTGTGATTTCATCCGATAACGGCCATTCCATACGAACGAAGGGATTATGATGTTTATTGCAAGGATAATAAATTAGTTTTTGGTACGGCTAACTATCGTAAAAACAATAGATGTTTAACATTTACTGTTTTTTTATTCATTGTGTAATGTTTATTAATGTTAATAATTACTGTTTTAATTTTTGCAAGGCGAAATCTTTCTCCAAATATAAAGATATATGTATATCTCGCATGATATCGTAATGCACCAAAGATCCAAGGGCTTTTGATATTTCAGCAGTTTTGATATAGTTTGTGGTTACAAAAAATATTGATTTTTCTACAACATTTCATCTTAAAATAACTATAGAAAAAAATAATAATTTTTTAATTCATTTTACTTTATTATATAGGATCTTAAATACCAAAACAATTTGGTGGATTTCTCGATATCCCCCGTAAATCTTGAGATATGATTTTTGATATACTTTATATTTAACAAGTAGCTTTATTAATTACAAAGAAATTATGTTTTGTTTTCTCACAAAACGTGTTGTATAAGTATATATTATACAAAATGTATGCACGCTATCTAAAAACTTCAAGATTTATAGATATTTTTATAGCATATATAGATGTTGATACATAAGTTTTATGCGAATCTAAAGAGTATTATTTTCCGGGTTGCGACCCCTTTAAACCTCCAGGAAGTTTTACTACGACGTAACGTGCCATTTTTACTACAAAGTCAAAATTTTCATTTTGTTATGTAATTTTTTCGTTTTTTGGTTTTTTTTTACGCTTTGCAGCCTTTACAATTTATTTAGCAAAATCTAGAGCGTGATCTTATCTATAATTTAATTTTGATTTCTATTTTTTGCAATTTCAAGTGATTGCTATGGCTAGTTGCCAAGTTTTATATTACACAAAAAAATAAAAATGTCAGTTGTTCACTTGCCCATTTTCAAATGAGATACCCCGTAAATTTTACTTTCAACAGAAATATATTTTTTCCGTATTCCGGATTTGAAACACTTATTTTTAAAAATAAACGAGATAGGGGAGAACTTCGTCAAAAGACATTTGTGGTAAAGGAAAAAGCTTTTGTCACATTTATTGCGCAGGTTTCCTTAATTTTCTTAAATTATGGTAACAAATATAATATTAAAAATTATATTCTTGACAGCTAACACTCTTTTACATTATTGTAATATTGGAAAAGATTTGGTAAATAGCAATAGAATTTGTTTTTGGATCATTGTGATATCTTGGAAAATAAGAAAGTTATAGCAGATTAAAATGTAGATAAGTTTAAATGACCACATTTTGCGAATAACTTTCAAATGATGCAAGATATCAAAAAAATTTAAGAGACCAAAAATAACAGAATACAAAGAATTTAAATATCTTTGGAAATGTACGACGTGTATACAAAAACGAAATAGAAATTAATACCCTGTATGTCAAAAACGAAGCGTTTGCGAACCACTGTTTACATGATTGTTTTTCTTATCTTTACGAGTTAAATCGCCTGTCCAAGTTTTGAATTTGAATACAATGACACTTTATATATCAGATTTTTTAAAATTGATGAATGGGGCTCGAGATAACACATACTAGTTTTTGCGTAGTAATAATTTTACCGGGTGTATCTAAAAATCAAGCCTAAGTTCACCTAAAATGCAATTTAAAAGCTCAAATTCAATGCTTTGAAATTTTTAAAGGGTTTTCGTCTGGAAGATTTATAACTATAGCTAGACATAATATAATTATAAAAATACCAACAGAAATTTGAATCTCTTTTTATAATAATTACTGGTAAATTACTTAAATTGCACTATCAAATTAAAAAGTAGTGTTCCAGCTCGTTAGCATCGACTGAAAACCGATAACATTCTATTAAGATTTTAAAAGCCTTAATTTTAAATACAAAAAAATTATAAGCAATAAGCACAAAACTGCTATTAAAAATACTAGTATTTTGTGGGATCTCCGCTGATATTAATAACCTTTTGACACTATCTAGGCATACTGTTTACAAGTGATATCAGTGATAGCGACAGTCAATTATATTGAGCTCTGGAGATTTATTTTAGTTTAATATTACGATTGGCAAGACTTTTGTGGTTCACAGCCTTTATTATGTTTCAACATGAATACAAAATTTACAGTAGCAAGTTATTATGTGTAAATTGGGTACGTATGTTAGTCCGTAAAGAAATATTATTATATGCCCAAATTTATAAAATAGACATTGTAAAACCCGTAACTGAAAGAATAAAGTATTATCAGTAAACGTAAGAACAACAGAAAATAGTTATTAATAGTTATGCAATCTGCATTACTCTTTTCTAGTTTACGCAAAGATTTAAAGCAACATCAACATTATTAGCGGAGCATTTTAATCAATATTTCTGCGGTCATTATTTTAGACATTCAATGGACTGCAGTTAAAATTTTGGAGTCAACAGAAACGTTTTATTTTGACCCTAATGGCATCGTTTTAAAATTTTAAAGCGTTTAAAATGAATAGCTCTAGTATTTTGTTAAACTTAACTTAAGCTTATTTTTTTAGATAGATTAGATCTTTAGACTTACTTCTTAGATGTCCCTAAAACGTGTTATCTTGAACCCCTTCAACAATATAGAAATATTTGGGATCTACTTAATTTTATTCATCAAAAACTGACTAATAATTATAAATGGTTATAGTAGTAATTCTTAATTAGTTAGTATTTGTCTAATAAAAATAAGACAAACAGCTCATTCAGTTGGTATTCAAGAATATATAGTACCTACTTGCAATGTTTAGATGCTATACAAGCTAGCAGTAAAAACCTACTACAGAAGAATAAACAAATTTTTCTTCGCCTGTTCTGTAAGACGGAATTTCTGTTAAACTGCAATTCCAACTAAATAGATACTGAAGTACTTTGTTATTGTTGCAATTGTATATTAGTAAATATACATGGTGATACATAAAAAATTGAAAAATTGTAGTTTCGTAAAAAACGCATAATTCTGCGTTAAAATTCACTGGATTTTGTGAAGTATGTATTTTGGTGGCGAAAGAAGCATTTTCTATCGTTTAATGAAATACATAAATTAAGGTATTGTTCGATTGCCTGCACGGCGGACAACACAAAATGCCAAATTATGTATTATAAGTTTTTGCTTTAAGTTTCGCAAAATGCTTTCGAAGCATGACAATCTTCAGTACACGAGAGATTTTTCAGAAACGACTTAAAATATTAAGACTAAATGTTACATTTATTTAACGTCACTAGTTAATTTTTTACAAATAATTATATAATAAAATGTATATACAGTAAGAAGGATTGCATAATAATTCTCAGTTATATAGAACTGGTACGGGATCAAAAATTTCAATTGTCCTCATAGTGATCTGGTTATGTCCTACCCACACATAATGCATCTAAACACAACGTATTATTATAAAAATGTTACCTAGTATGAAAGTACACCAATATGTAAGCAATGCTTTTCATTGTTTGATGAGTAGATAATGAGTACGTTAAAACAGAATGAATAACAATAATTCTAATATTTTTAAAAATTCTCTGTTAGAAATATCAAAATAAATGAATAAATTTATTACAAATATTCAAGTAAATGCCAACCCGATAACCATATTTACCTGGGAAAATTGCAATCTGTTTCATAGTTATAAGGTAAACGAAGTATATCTAACTTAAATTTTAGTTGAATTTATAAGAGAGTTCATATGAGAAAGTTCAGTTCTGAAAAAAGCTCATTAAGTGCTCTATGATCGGCAAATCTACAAACGAATTAAGATTACACGGAAAGAGGGGTAAGAGCAAGCGAATGATGAAACAAAAAACTAAATATAAAAAGTTTCAATGAAATGAAAACAAGGATAGATTTAAAAAATCTGGAAACAATGTATTCCAAATTCGTATTCTTACCTATGACGTAATCGTATATTCCACAACTTGATTGCGCTAAGTGGACAAAGTGAAAATACTGGGTTAATGAAAATAAAAATCAATATTTTAGAGTTAATCTAATTTCTTCCGATGTGGAAGCGATTAGCGAAGGTCCTGTTAAAAGGAATAGTGGGTATTCTTGGCAATAAACTAGCAAGCTTATTTGCTTTTTATTTTACAATTTTGTGGGGATTGGAACACAAATATTGTCATTACTGACCATTGTATAGAATATATATGTATAAAATAGGTGATAGAGAAAAGCAATCCACTGACATCTGGACATTTCAAAATAGTCCATCAACTAACTATATGTAAGGTTTCTAAAGTTTGCAGGTTTCAATTAAAGAGAATATCATCAGATATTAATTTCTAAGGTGCTTTGTTTTAAATTATAATATTTAACTTCCAAAAAGTTTAACAGGACAAAAGGCGCAGTATGCGCTTTTAATTTAGTTCTTTTATTTTCACATGGAATTATGGACAAGACTCAGACTTGCACAACTATTTCGGCGATATAACACCTATACGAGTCTTCAACCTATAGTATTCCGGAGTTGAAATGCGAGATGGTAAAGTACGACAATTAGCATCAAACATCGTCGAGGGCATCTAGTACTGTGTTGGCTGACAACCCGCAGCGACAGTCTTGCTGCGTTCTTTTTAGAAGTACCGTAAAGTACGAATGCATGTTTTGGCATTCTGAGAATGGCGGCGGAATTTACGTGTCCTCGCCCTGTAACACAGCAATATTCAGATTGTATCGCAAATGAATAATTGTTAAATTATATATTTTGTTCTTGATAAAATAACTTAAAAAAGATAAAATAGGTTAGTGTAAAAAAGTCGAATTGAAAGTTTTCTTCAAATGTTTAAACGCAAATATACCTATGCCTCCGTGCCTACAAAAATATTAGAAGCACTCTGTATAACGTCTAACGGAATATCAAATATTTAACTAAAGGTTAGTGCTAATCAAATATAAGTGCGCTAATGCTAATATCATTAATAATTTTATTGACGCTTGGAGTGCAATTGGACATACATTATTATTTGTTAAGAGACTAAAATATTATTAGAGTTCTTGGGAGCTTTTACATTATCTAGAATAAATATACTTAGGTTGGGCATTTGGAATGAAAAATTCAAAATAAGGAAGCTGCTAAGGGAGCAAATAAGGCTTTCATAAATATTTTTTAAGAATACCGATTGTATATATTATGGTTTAGTTATGTATGATAGTAATTATATTCTAAATCCATATTAATATTACAAGGGGAAGTTTTTAATGAGATCACATTATCGTATTAATTAAAATAAAATAATAAATCTGCTGTAGTATGTGTCTATATGCCCAAATCTACTAAGTTTGTTTCAATGTAAACTATTTTGTAAGCAGCACTTTAAATCGTTAAAGAAGGGTGTTCACAAATCATTAGAACGTTTACTAGAACAACAAATTGACCAGATGCTAAATTGTTACTCCCGAGATACTTATATTTGGCATCAATGTAAAATTTTTAGCAGGTTCTAATCTCATAATTATTTTGATCATCAATCCACTAAACAAATGTAGGTTTAATGATAATTAGCGTAGGTGTGCCTCAATTAATGGTGTATACAGAGAATTAAAAATACGTTGTTACATTTCAGAACATATTTTAGCAATAACTGAGTCAAATTAGATTAAAAAGTGCCGAGCTTTCCATTAAGTCTTAAAAAGGTGGAACTGATTTCACTTTGGTTATTTTAAATAACAGTAATATGAGTTTGCGAAGGTTTCTGAGGCGAACTAAACTTTTGGAGGTCAAAAAACCGCGAAATTTTGGCACTTTTTTTGAGTTTATAGCTTATAACATCTAAAGGGTGCGTCGTACAGAAAATTTTACTCTTACTTAACTTGGCCTGAGAGAGGGTAGGACCTCCGTGTTTGGTGTAGTTATATGGTGAAGTGTGGCCATATACAGATATTGAATCACATATTTTTTTAAACTAATAATTCAATATTAAGAATATTCTACTAATAATTGAATTTATTTATAGTTATTACCGAGTTGGTCTTATATGAAGAAACGCAAATTTTATCAAATAAACTACCAAGATCTCTTTTAGGGGTCATCTGGCCAGCTCCTTTTATCTCACTCTCCCCTCTTGAATGCCCCGTCTCGCTTCCTTTCATTGACAATAGCTTCCTATTTCGCTTCGAAGGGGAGCCCCTGTTCTGCAATAGAATGATCATGGTGATAACTTGCAAAATTAGTATTATTTAAATGAGGTCGAACACGACACTCTAATGGAAGGTGTATTTTTGGTAGAAGATATTAATGGAACATTCACCCTGTCTCTCCTCGGGCAATACTTGTCACCCACCTACCTTATTCCTTCTCCTACCCCAAGCCCTCCCTCTTTTTACAAAAAAAAATATCAATCTTTCTACTCAAAAAATAAATACAATATGAGGTTTGTGATATTTCTACTTTGTTTTGAAAACTTATTGGTACAATAATATCAATCATCTGTTCATCAAAACTACCTACTACGTATCACGTTAACAGCTAATTAAAATATTTCTTACCATTATGTGTTAACTTATCATTTCCTCGTCTATGTTTAAACTAATGATTAAGGGCTTAACACTACTATTTATAGTATTATAAGAGTCTTTAACCTTAATTACACGTCTAACAATTTTTCCAGCTATATACAGAAATATTATTTACACATTTTTTTAATTAAATCTATTACAAAAGTACTTAGTAATCTAGGTAGTACTTAGTACTAATCATGGCTTTTAATGCAAGCCATTTTCATTCGTGTTTGACCAGATTAAAAATACAATAATTCGAAGGAAGACGCAACTGTATGACCAGAGGCACTAGCAAGATTGTCACAAATATATTCTTTTTAATAATATATGCTTTTAAAATATTTAAAAGATCTTTTTTGTATAAGTTTCTTTGAAATATATAACATTTTTTATCACATAGTTCTGAAGTTTTTTGTATTGTTTGAATTCGGCAATTTATTGATTTGGCAGCTGTGGTAGCTAGCGCTGTCCATCAAAATTACACTATTTTTTGGAATATATGGAAGAAGGCGATTTTGAAACCAATTTTCAGATAAATTTGTATCTGTATCTTATTGATAATCCAAACATAAATTTGCTGTTCTTCGAAGTTAGTAACAAAGAGATCTTTATTTGAGGGAGCTTTGGTTTGGCACTTACTAGTTGAATCGTTCCATCTTTTTTTGAGGGTGTCATGGGTATCAAAGTATATTTTGTCAAGACATATGGTTGGACGATTTTCAGCCCTATATTGCTGTATATAATTTAAATAATTCCGACGCCATACTTGTAATCGCTGGAATTCAATTAACACTTGCTTTTTATTGATGGACCGATATGTTCATTTCGTCTACTGTAAGTTCCTTTTGTAGGAATCATTTGTTTATTTTACATGTCATAAATTTGTTTTCGAATTAACTCTATCAGCTTCTTCAATACTTCTAAATTTGCCGATGTCGGGTCGATGTTTCCTGGGTGTAATACTATATTTTACCGTCCATAAAGAAACTTTAGTTAAAAAGCACATTTCACCAAAACTTTCATTTTGATTATACCGTTTCTTTAAAAGAGATAAATAAACATTATTTTACAATCCACTTCCAATTGCATTATTACTATCATTTGTTTATGGATGCCACATTTTTTTTTAAACTTGCCCATAAAATAACACAGCTCTAACTGAAAAGATCAAAGATATTTTTTGCTAAATGGAGAATTTGACAAACACACAAATACTAATTGTAGTTAAACATTCTAACATCCAGTACCTGCAGGTAGCCAATATCTCTAGTGTTTTACGGCTAAGAATACCAGGTAAATTTTATTGCAGCCAAGAAATCAAGGAATAATTCTCAAACCAACTTTACCCCTTAGTTAAAAACTGAAAAAAGTGTCAAAATTTCAGGCTCTCAAAAGTTTAGCTCAGTTTAGAAATCATCGCAAACTCATATTACTCGTATTTAGGGTGCCCAAAATGAAATAAAATCATTTCCAGCTCCTTATGAATTAATGGAAAGCAAAAGTCTAAGTTGACCGGACTAGAACTATTATATTTTATTACACCTAGAAAGTTTGGACAACAAGATTTGATACAATATCGTTACATAGAGAGAATAGTGAAGCCGAGTAATTTGGCACACATTTTTAAACTACACAAATCTAAGTTGTTAAGTAATGATACCCACAACGTATCAGTTTTCGACTACTACCTAACACGTAGTAGGAGTAATATTGAAACATGTCGAAAAAAAATATTGCTAGTAAATTCTTTTGTAAATGTAATAATATAATAATACTTAAGTTCCTATAAAATTAGTCATACATAGTTTGCTAAAGAAACAGCGTGACTCATAAACAAATTAAATTGAAAACATATATGAAACTTTAAAAAATACAATTTCATCTAAATAAACCAAAACCTAATCCCAGTTAATCTCAATAAGGCAATCAATCTCACACTTCAAATAAACTACTGAAACAAGTAATCACTCATTTGTCATCAGTATTGGACGCGAGTATACCCTTTATTGATTTTGATAATTAATTTAAGAGGCTAAAGCATATTTGTGTTTTTTTTTAAGAAAACTGTTCTTGAAAATATTTGGATGTCATGAATAAATATATGATTCGTTTTAAACAAATTGGCAAATATTTATGTGAGGACGTTAAGTTGTACAAGATCTAAAGAATAGTTGTCATATTGTTTAAAACCAATGTTCAGGCATAAAATATTTTTACATCTCCTCGAATGTTTTTGTATGCCCGCCCTTTTTTAATATCTAAATCTATAAATTTCCACAATTTTGTAGTTTAAAATACTTTGTTTTCTATGAATTCTATACCATTGTTCTTGATTTATACAAACGCCAAATTTGATATGAAGCATTCCTTCTGTTCTCTCGGAAAGCTATTATTAGTGGATTAGAGTACTAACTATTTTTATATAAAAAGTATCTCTGATCTACCCGAACTAGGCGTCGTTCGCTAGTGCTTTTTGGTTGCTGTCTTTATAAATATTTGCTTAGCCCAAATTAGTCTTTGTTTCTTAGTGATTCGTTAATGTTTTTTAGTGTTTTGATTAGTTTTGTTGTTGCTTTATTGTTTTTGGAACTATAACTTGGTGAGAAACTCGTATTGGTCATCAAAAAGTATTCTCCAAAGTATGAACTACAATAGTCAATGCTAGTAGTAACTAGTTAACTACTCGGTAGTATCACTTCAATGTCAATCTGAACTGACTGGGACAGTATATCTATTACGTCCAACTACTTAAATGGAGCCATAACTTTAAAGTAAGCCTTACTAAGAGGTTTGAACGGTATAGGAAGTTAGTAGTAACATTATAAGGTTAAGAAACGTATGCACTTCCATATATTACTTCTTGTTAAGTAAATTCAATTTTGAAGGACTCAAGGGAACTTTAAAGTAGTTCTATTTAATATTCGCCATGTTTTCTATAAAAAATACATCGCCATTTTTTTATTTTTCGGTGACTTTATTGGTTAGGTTTTCTGAAAATATAATGTATTGCCATAGAAGTGACTTTTTTAATTAATATTAAGGTTTATTCTGTCATTTATATGGATATTAAGGCAGTTTTATCGTAGTGTATGGTCGGTGTTCGAGAGAATAATTTTTGAGCGATATCGAAATTCCATCGCTGGTAAGCATATTTATCAGGTGTATTTTAAGCTAAATAGTTTCAATAATATGTACGTTTTAAACGGGAGGAAACCCCCGGATAATATAGGTCCCACACGGGCAATTACAGAGCTGAAAGCATTACGGGACGTTAATACGGTTGTTCAGGAAACATCATAAAATGAAAAAAATCATAAAGATAAACCAATTGAACAGGCAACAAAAATAAAATATTTGTACGAAGCTACTGATTATCTACCATTTCACGTGTTAGTTGAAAACAATGCACCGGATTTCAAAGGTGGGATTAATGCAATTTGTGTTAACAATATTATTTTTGAATGTCATCTCTAATTAGACAATACAATTAAAGACATTGATCCTGTGGGCCGTAATAAAGTTACGGTACAGTGTAAATTGCTGTATAACTAACAAAGTTAAGCTAACAACTTAGTATTATCTAAATATTTAAAAGGAAAAAACTTGGATTCATATATACCAAAGGCATCTATTATGAAGCAGGGTGTAATTAGAGGAATCGAATTAAATATTTTAGAGGAAACATTGCACCATAAAATAAAAAAATTCGATGAACACTGTAATTTTCTGTAATTAAGGTTACCAGAATAAAAAAAATCTACAATTGATAAAAACGACAATGAAAGAAATATTGTACCAACAAAATCGATTTTATTTCTTTTAAAACACAAACTATGCCAACATATTTTGCTTTTGGTCATGTTAGATGTTTAGTGACACCTTACATACAGAGAGTAATTTTGTGCTACAACTGTTTCCGGTACGGACATACTAGTAAGCAGTGCAAAAGTGTAAGGTAAACATAAATTGGAAGAATGCAATGAGTATCACGAAATTAAGTATTTTCATTGCAAAAACACGCATGGTACTAATGAAATAAGAAAATGCGCAGAATTTTCTAGACAGATAAAAAGTCAAACTAGCCACGGCTCAACAAAAGATTTGATACAGGGAGGCAGAAAAGTGCTTTCCTCGTACCTCGTATGTTAATATAGTAGCAAACAATCAAGTGACTGATCTTGATCTAGGAAAACTAGACTGTATTCTTACTAGTACTTCACAATTGACAAAGAAAAACAATACCAATACATATTGTTCTCACTTTACACAAATTAGAACCCCCCAAAAAAGATTAAGACCCTCATCACCTAACCCAGTTTTAGAACTACATAAACAAATATTATCTGAGTTAAATTTTTTACAGTCTCAAGGTAGTCTTCTAACGGACAAAATTTCCCAACACAGAAAAACAAGATTTTAGTTTTAATAAAGTAGTGAAATTAGTTTTATCTGTCTTGAATAAACTAAGCCATATATTAAAATCTGGTTAATCTAATAAACTTAAATTTTACAGCAAATGCTTTAAACTAGGTTAAAAAAGGAAATATTTAACATTTGTCAGTGAAACTGTCGTTCTGCTATGTCAAGTAAATCAAAACTTGAAATATTATCAAAACAAAATTAACGTATTGCCTTATTATCCGAAACATGGTTTAAACCTGATAGATATGTATCTTTTCTGGATCTAATGTAATTAGAAAGGATCGTAATGATGGCAAAGGAGGAGTAGCTATATTAATTAAAATTAATTTACAAGCTTCCGATATTTCGAAATCAAATTTTAACTCTATTATATATGTAACTGTTAAGATCCCATTGTATAATTGTGAATATTTATCTCTCATTTCGACATAAAACCTCAATCAAAGATTTCTTTTTTTACTTCGAATAAATTTGTTTCTTCTTTTGAAAAACTGCACTGTTTTGTGGAGACTTTAACGCACACCATGTTGCATGTCGCTGTAACGAAAGTGATTCTGCAGGAAATACGCTAATAATTGCAATAGATGACACTAATTTAATTAGATTTTAAAATGGTAATTTCACTCGATTAAATCCTTCAGGGGGAAATAATTCTGCGATAGATCTTTCACTAACAGACCCATGCTTACAGGCCAAACAGAATGGAATACTCTGGATGATACTTTTGGGTCAGACCACCTACCTATTATAATGTCATTAACAATTGCAATTTTCACCAAAATTTACTTGCAACCCCAATTACAAAAAATGGAATGCAAGCAGAGCTGATTGAAACCTCTCTTTTGATGAAGCAGTTTTAAAATTTTCAAATATCAATAACATTAAATATGATCAATTTATGACAGTATTAAATGAAATAACTCAAAAGTCGGTCCCAGAACTTCTAAAAAATGGCCAAAAAAGAGGCAGTGGTAAATTTTGGTGCAATGAAAAGGAGTGATTTAAAATATATAAATCAAATCCCAATATATCAAACTTAGTTAACTATAAAAAGGCAGTTGCTTTGGCGAAGAAAACGATCAAGGATGTTAAAAAAAAAACTGGAGATCTTTCTGCCCTTCAATAAACTAACATAATCCGATTAAAGCTGTATAAAAAGCTAATCAAAGCACCAAAAAGCACTAAGATCGACGCCTAGTTCAGGTCGATCGAAAAACTTTGGGGACTGATCTTGAAACAAAATAAACAAATATTTCCAAAATTAAGGAAACAATAACGGAACCACTTAAAATAATAAAAAGCACTAACAAAAGGACTTCTAGTTTGGGTCTGTTGGAAAAATTTTGGGAGCTGACCATTTAATAAAAAAATATATATTTGCGAAACCAAAAAAGCACTAACGAAACCAAATAAAGCTATAACGAATGACACCAAATTTGGTCGAATCGGAAATACTTTGGTTGCTGACCTTCGAACAAAATAAATAAATATTTATAAAAATAAGAAAGCATAAACGAAACTAATAGAAAACAAAAAGCACCAACGAACTTTGCCTAGTTTTCGCCGATCAGAAAAACTTTATGTCTAACTTAACTGACCTTACTCCTATTACTACTACTACTACTACTACTACTACTACTACTACTACTACTACTACTACTACTGTTATTACTGAATCCCACGTAGGTATAGCGAAGGAAGCATCTCCTCCGATATCATGATTGCACCACTAACCTGCTTATTATTTAATTCGGTAAACATTACGTTCATAATTGATATTATTGTTACATAATTTATATGTATGTTCATATTTGGTAAACAAAATTCGGAATGAAATATATGTTAGGACTTACAAAATTACCACATTTTTGTATTATCCGTATAACTTATTCTTCTTTTCTATATTTATCAATTTTTACCGCCTTACTAAAAGCCTTTGAGAAGATATTTGCAAATTTCTGGATACATGTCGAGTTAAAAACACCGTGTTGTCAAAACGTCCATTTAGATCACCAAAATCACATTGAAAAAAATTTTCCAAGTTCTTTTTAAAAAGGAAAATACCATGAATATCGGTTGGGGCGTTCGACCTGTAGGTGTAAACAAACAACGGATACATATGGTCGCTGGAAATACAAAGTGGCGTAACTCCAATTTCCATGCAATGTATGTCGGTTGCATTATGTTATATTGCAAATGATTTTCAAAAATTCACTAAAGTAGGTAGTTGTTTTGAGAAAATAGATTTTGACAAAAGAAATGTATTTAAAAGAAATACAGAGTTTTGAAAGAGATACGCCTCTTGATTTTTTCTTGTTTTTGTTTATTATTATAAATGCCTGACTATTGACTCCTATTTGTCTAGCGACCACGGACCAATGTATTGTTAACAAAAACCCAATTTGATAAAAATGTTTATCGAATAAAACAGTAAGTGACTAATTTTACAAAATAATAAGATGAAAAAATAATTTTAAGAAATTAGTCCCTTTGTTTTTTTTATATTTTTGTCTACTAATATAGGTAATTTAATGACATACGCCTATTTGTCAAGTAGTCACCGCAAGTCGTATTTTTAACAAAAACAATCAATTAAATCAGCTAACAAAATATTAAGGTGGCTAAAACAATTGTAATCCTAAAAAATAAGCTGTTTTACCAACTAAATAAAAACTTGAATATAAATTAAACAAAACTGAATATAAAACACACTAATTTTAATGGGGAAGAGATTTGTAAAAAATTTGATGCTCTGGTAGCCTAATCACAGGTGTATCACCTGCACATAAGGCCATTAGATCATTGAATTTATCTTAAGGTACTTTGGGGGGCTTTTTGTTAAACTTTCGTATAGGCGTGTCAGTCAATGGAACATTTTTTGATTTGTGTTTTAATGTTACTACACGGCAAGTCTCATACAAATGGGTGTCTTTAAAATATAAATTCTTTGGAGTGCTTTCTTTCACCATAAATTCACACATTTTCGTCTAGTCTAATTTACTCCCATTGTCATCTTGCCGTACTGAAAAAATACGCGGATCCTCAGCTAGGAATTTAAAATAAAAAAAAATCTTCAAATGTAAGGGCATCGACTAAGTACGGGTTTTTATTTCGGACTAACCTGCAAACTAGTATCATTACAACTTTGTGCTATCACACTATTTATCAACAAGCGTTTTCACTAATATCGATTTAAAGAATGTATTTTATTATGGGGAATCTAATAATATTCAAAACATAATACTAAATAAAAAAGTATCTCCAGCACCGTGCCATATCACGCGTAATATGAAGACGAAGAGACGTAAGTAGACTTACGCCTGTTTGTTTTTTCAGTACTTTTAAGAATAGGAGATCCGTCCACATATTCAATTGCTATATTATGTTAACTATAAGGAGGAGAGATACGCCGCTTTGTCACATCATAGGTACGCGGATTTTTAGTGTTCTTAACTCGAAATGTGCATTTTTCGACTTACGCCACTTTGTGTTTCCAGCGACGAATATATGTATACTTACATACATTTCTTTTAAAAATATTACACTCCCTTGCATGCGCAGTCGGGTAAAACATTTGAAAGGTTTTTTGTCGTAAAGGGAAGCACGCAAAACATTAATAAAAATTAAGTTAATTAAAAAACTAAGTTTATTTTTCCGGGCTCGAACGTACTTTTCTAGCTTGAATACCCTGCAATCCTATCAAGTCAAATTCAATCTCAAATATCGTTTAATTATTCATTGTCGAAAAAAAAAATGTTTAGTAGCAAATATTTTGTATCTTAATTGATTTGATGTTAACGTTTCGAGGTTCTAGATGCCAATTTTTTTCAATTCTGTAGCTATGTCTGTCTGGCTGTTTGTTCGTGGCACAATTAAAAAAGTCTTACCCCATTGGCTTCAAATTTTGAACAAAAATTAAGGGTCACATGGTAATAAATCGGTAAAATGTTTATAGAAATATAATGTGGCGCAACATAATGGGGCCTTACTAATTTGCTAATTGTTAAAAATATTCTAACAAAAAAACTACTTATCCAATTTATCTAAAATTTTCCACACAAATCAAGTTTAATGAACTTGTAAAATGACAACCTAATAACGTGTTGAAAAACAGTCTGAAAAAACTACTTATTCGATTGATTATAAATTATGCGCAAAAATAAAGTGTGATTTAGAATTAACTTGTAAAATTTTGGTATGAAATCAAGATGGCGGAACAAAATAGCGGTCAAAAAATGTTTTTAAAAAATCAGCGAAAAAACTTTCTTATTCAATTGACTATGTACAAAAATTATGTGTAGCAAAGGAATAAACTGGTAAAATAAACAAAATCACGGCCTGTTACATAAAAAATCGGTAAATTTCCTTTATCTGGAAATTCCTTCGTATGATTCGTACCTATTATTAGGAATAGTGAAGTGTAACCCAGTTTAGTTTAGCAGATAGTCATTTAGTAACACATATACATATACTGTCTTTACAAATATTTTTATTGCGTGCCATTTTGTTCCACCATATTGGATTCCTACCAATATTTTAACAGTTTCTGATTTTTAGACATAATTTAACTTAGATTGAATAAATAGTTTTAACACTGATTTTTTAGGACCGCCATTTTGTTCATTCATGTTGAATTCGTACCAGTTTGTGTCTATATCATATCTCATTTTTGTGAAAAACTAAAGTGAGCTGAAAAAGAAGTTTTTTCGTTGATTTTTTAAACATTTTATTTGGTCGGCATTTTGTTCCGTTTATTTGTTTATCTATAACGCTTAATGCTTGCACAGAATTTGAAATTAATCTAAAAAGTAGTTTTTCAGGCTGATTTATAAAATATTTTAATGCAAAATTTGAGGTAATTTAGATAATTAGTTTTTTAGTGATAATTTGTTTAACGTTTCACCAGGCCGCCATATTGGATATTGACCAAAATGTTACCAGATCATACCCATATGACCTTTAATTTTTGATCAAGTCAATCGGGTAGGTAGTTTTTGAACTATGCCGCCAAACGACAAACACATACACAGACACGGAATTGAGAAAACATGTCTTTTTGGCATCTAGAAATGCTGTGTAAAACTATGAAAAATGTAAAACTTCAGACGAGAATGTTTTCACGATTACAAACATTTTATTTGGACATTTTCTTCCGCCATCTGGAATTGGCACCACAATTTTACCAGTTCATCTATATATCACACTTAATTCTTGCACACGATTTGAAATCAATCTAATAAGTAGTTTTTCAGCCTCATTTTTGAAATATTTTATTAAACCGCCATTTTGTTTCACCATCTTGAATTTGTACCAAAAATTTACCAGTTGATTTCTACGTAAAGTTTGTTGCAAAATTTCAAGAAAATTGGTTAAGTAGTTTTTTAGTAATAATTTATTATAACATTTCACTAGGCCACCATTTTGTTCGGCCAAATTAGATTTATACCAAAATATAACCATTTCATCCTTTTATGACATTTGGATTTTGACCAAAATTTGAAGTCAATCGAATAAATAGTTTTTGAGCTACGCCGCGTACAGGTAGACCGACATACTGACGGAATTGAGAAAACATATTCTTGGCATCTAGTGACCATAAAACGTGAGGATCTGCAAGTCCGAAATTGCCAATTTTTGAGGTTTTGACGTTATTTTCTGGCTTAGACATACAGGCGTCATGTATTAAAAAGTACTCCAACTATAAAAAACAGTTATTCCGGAAATATCACAAAATCAATCCACGTACCTATCTCTAAATCCATAAATGTTAATTCAATAACGCGCAAGTTGGCATCTTGTGTGGTGATTTCTGACTTGAATACAGCAGGATGTTTTGTCGAATTTTAATATTTTAATAATACAATATTTTTGTCAAAAACAGTGGAATTAAGCGTAAGTAAAAATGCCTAAATATATAAAAAATGCCTATAATGTTTTCATTATTTAAATTAATAGGAGTGTTTTATTTTTAATTTAACTTATGTGTTAATGAATTTGGATGTTTTTTGACTTACGTGTTGTTTGTCGTTGTTTTTTTTATTTTAGGCTACAAAAATGGGTTCAAGGAGCAAGAGTATTTGAAATGTGGCACAATACAGAAAACCCAACGAAAATTGCTAAAGAGAGCATAAGGAGTTTATCACAAATCGTATTGGACAATAAAGAAAATAATTTGGGATTTAATATAATGGACATGCCAGTTGAAATTAATGTAAACGATAGTTTTATAAACACAATGGACCCATCTAACTTAAATCGAAATGATCAACAGATTTCTCTTGATCTCCAAGAAAACCTACAACCTCAAAGTTTTGATAATATCAGTGATATAAACGACCAAAACGAAAATCATACGGACGTGGGCGACGTGCTTCAGAAACGTCAAGAGGCATAAAGAGAACTGTGAAGAAAAAAGCACTGATAAAAAACAAGGAGGAGCTACGCGATCAACGATTTGTGAGAGGGAAAACGACACTGTGTCCGGAGACGAAAAATTCCATTTGAATGACGATGAAAATCTAGAATCACATACTTTTGTTTCCAGTTCTTACAGTCTAATAATAATGATAGGTCATGACCAAGATGTTCAATCTTCCTCAGGCGAAGATGACCAAAATATTATAATATCAATCTGAAAGAGAAACGCGGATTTGGAGTCAACAGAAAAAAACAAAATCAGGAGTTACAAATGAAAGCAAAAGCTTACTTGGGTTACAGGAGACCTCCACGTCAATCAAATACATTTCATGATACCCAAAGGGAAGAAAAAAAATTCGACCACCATGCGCATTAAAGTTTTGTAAGAAATCGAAATAAAGAAAATGTTTGGATGTGGACAATAGACAACGGAAAAAATAATTACAATATTTTAGCAGGAGCCAAATTAGGCTAAAAAGCAAACGCATCTTTGTAATCAGGTCAATAAGATAGAACCAAAAGACAGAAACAACAATCTGAGGGTCAAAATATTTGTAGAACTGGGATATTGAAGTATAGTTTAAAAATAGACAGCCTCATGGTTCCCGTATGTAACAAACTATTTCTTTCTAACTTTGCCTGAAAGAATGGCAGGTCTCGAGCTGGAAAACATAAAATAAGTACTGCGTCAGATAGAGTACCGAATAAGTTTATGCAACGATTTTAGAAAGATTCAATAAATTACCATCACGTTACTGTCGTAAAGATACAAATAAAATGTACCTATAACAATATTTTTCCAACATAAATGATGTGTATAAAGTTTACATAGAAAGTTGTAATGAATATAACGAAATTGTGATAAGGCACAAAATATACTTTTTTGAAAAACACATATACGTTACTAGTTTTGATCTGATTTTTACTAAGTTTCTAAATTTTAAATTAAATTTTTTTAGAATTTTAAAATTAAGTTGTATACCAAAAAAATTATGTTTCTTCAATTTACCGAAAACGGTAGATTAATATATATATATATATATATATATATATATATATATATATATATATATATATATATATATATATATATATATATATATATATATATACAATAATCAATCATACCTATCTGCGCCGGCGAAAATATTGTGGTTTCACCGACACTTACTTGGAGTATTCTACTTTTCAAAATGATTAAAAACACGTCAATATTTCTGAAAATATAATTGTTTTAAATACAAAATCTTAAAAAAGACAGGTGTTTTTCTAAACGACTTTCAAAATTTAAAGATCGTAAGATTTTTATCCGTATTTATTTTATTACTAATCTGATACCAATTCGTTTGCGAGTTCTGAAGAAATAATTTTCTGCCTTCATGACACCACTACTTTTTTCCCTACGAGAAACTGATCTAGAAGCTAATAACAATTGAAACTGCAATAAAAATAAAAATAACGTATCCATATGTGTATGTCCAATTTTCAAAGAATTTTTTGTTTAAACCTTTATTTTTGTGGTAATATGATAGAAGTTAAAACATAGCACTGTTTTTTTAACGTTTATATGTAGGCAAAAATTTACAACCGGCAATGTTGTCCTTTGTACCTCGCACGCACTAACACACATCCAGTATTTTTTATGTTTTAGTGTTTTTAGTTGTTAAATAATAAATCCCCTTATTCGAGAAGAAAAACTAATCATTTTTTAAGGTTTGCATTCAAAAAAAATTTTTTCAAAATTAATTTCCAATATCAGTAATTTTATTTTTACATTTAACTGTGGTGTTTGTTGCAAATTTGCCTCAATTAAAGTGGTCGTCTACTTCCTACTCTTCTAGCGAACATCCGAATTTCAACGTTAGAAATAGTCCACTGTTAATTTAGAAACCCTTGAAATCAGGAGTCACCACTCCCAGAGGACGAGACACCGGAAAACGGAATATGTACAAATGTCAAACTTCGTATACATTGTTTTGGGACTATTTGCTATACACGTATAAAATTATGCCTGAATATGTTCATAACGACAGAAGATAATAAGGCATTTTTAACCGCCGCCGGGTATATATTAAAATTGCCTGAGAGATGTGCCTCGAAGTAGGATGAAAGGGGATATCGAAAAAGAACGTGAAGGAAATTAAAATAAATTTAAATTTGATGACTAAAAATTAACGCCATCACCTCCGGCTTGTACAATATACTAATATACTTCAAAGGTAAACATCATTCTCAAAAAATATCTCGGTCTTCAATTGGAGGTATGAAAGCTACATATATATTATTAGCTAATGTAAACAAAATTCATTTTTATAGATTTAATTTTTTATATAGTTATTATGTAATTAATTAATATTATTAATTTAAGTTTTTGCTTGTATTTTCCATTATTCGAAATGTGTTTGTTTTTACTATTATTAATTTATGCCCGCTACTCACGGTCCAGCGCCGTCGAAAAATGTCGAATTCCGTGGGATACGACGAAGTTAAATTTATTTTGACAGTTTGTGGCTACAACGAGCAAAATTGAGTAGTTCTGTACCACAGTCTGGCATCTGCGACTGCGGCAATACGATTTCGTTTGAATGTACAGAAATTTTTTAAAAGCGACTCTATAATTTTTATGTTATTTAAAAAAATGATTTCAAAAAATATTTAATATGATGGCAATCACTTTAACCGTTTTTGTAATACTTAAGTATTAATAAAAATTATAAATCATAAGAACCTAACTATCCATGCATAATGTTAAAAGAATTGAAATTGAATATATTTTGGCCTAAATAATTTATACGGCGGCAAAACAGATATCATGTTGTTTCTTTTAACTTTATCCAGCGCTACTTCGATTTTTATATTACTTTTTCCGAAATATTAAGGCTATTTTCTAAAAATATAGGGTATCTTACTTAAACATATACTTATTGTATAATTTTCCTAGTTTTTCGATGCCCTTTTATTTTTTGTTATACCCCTAAAAGATATCCAACTTTAAAATCTACAAGTTTTGTAGTTACACTTTTTTCTGTATTTCAAAAATGTATGTCAGAATATAAAAAACCACCACGCGCTTTGTTGTATCATGTGTGTCTGTTTCCAACACCAATTAAAAATAACATTTCTACTATTTTCCTTTCGCGACACACGTAGTTTTTAATTTAAAAAGATGGCAAATTATTCATAAATATTTTAGATTGAATTTTTGATATGTATACAAAGACTAATTCTTGTTTATGTAAAATAAAGACACCTAATATCATGACAGAGTTGATCGGCTAAGTACGATCCGTTATGATTGTTCGTTGTTGTTTTTTCTCTTTTGCCGCAGAATGATTTCGTTTCATTGTTCGTTGTTGTATCAATTGTGCCTGCTTCCAATACCAAATCATTTGCCATTTTGGACAAAGCAACAGTAATACTTTTCAGTTAAATCAAAATGAACAACAACTATGTAATTTTTTCGGTGCCAGCAAACACTTTTTTTTTACATCAAATTTAAATTTCAGTCATTCCGACATTTCTTTTCTGATTTTAGTTAGTTAGAATCAATGGCGGGGATTGTGTTCCTCACTTTATTTTTTTTAGCGTGGTAAAGAAGATAATGTGGGAAAAATATATTTTTAACAAGGCGTATTTTCTCAAAGAAAGGGGTTTTTCTCATTATAATGGATCCATATTTTAAAGATTAAGTCAATATCTAGCAGTTATTTTTCCTAAAAACCAGCAAAAATAATAAAATGTGCAACTCTATAATTAGCTTAAGCCGCCCTTCTATTGTTCATAATACCAATAGTTCATTTTAAGAAAACTGTTTCCTATTAGGGACCTTTTCATATTTGCCGAGTATTGTTGCCAAATAGGTTTGGATCTAGTAATCTAATGTGTAACTATCTAATTAAGAAAAATATGATTTATTTAATCAAAGGTTTTATATAGATATACAGACAGATGTTTATATAAAATACAGAGCATTCCAAATTCTATTCAGTGTTCAATGTAATTTCGGATAAGATAAAGTGTTTAAAATTAATTACTTCGGTGTTTCGCTAAAAAAGATGAACATTACATTATTTGTTTGCTGTCTTCAAAAAGAAAAAATATATAGCATATTATTGTTGTCACTTTTAATTATTTACAACTTTAATAACCAGATCTAAATCCTAGAATTCATTCACTCCTCCTTCATTAATGCAATTTTTGAAATACGGGCCTGAACCTTTTATTTAATTTTCAAATTTTTATTTTATTAATATTAAATTACTTATTAACCATTTTTGAAATATTAACGGGCGGATGCAGAAAGCTCAATTAAAGTTTAGAATGTTTAACGGAACGTCAAATTTGACAGCGAGTTCCTAGATTTCTGTAAGCAACATGTCAAATCCGAAAGTTCGGTTAAATATTCTAAACAGCAATTAAATTTTGTGCAACCGGGGGTAAGCCTTAAGTATTGATAAAAAGAGATATATAATAAAATCGAAGTAGCCATGCATAATATTAAAAGAAAGAAAAAGAATATATTTTGACATAAATAATTTATACCGTGACAAATAAGACATATTTTGTATCTTTATCCATGGCTACTTTTTAAATTTTACGGAATATAAAATAAATCTTGAAAAATAAATATATATTTTAGAACTACTTAATACCTACTTGATGGGAAATTGATGATAAAGAAATAAAAGCGACAACAATGACGTGTTATTTGTATTTGCCTTCCTGAAAAGAACAAAATACTGATATTATTTTTTTTCTTTTCCATGAAAATTCCTAAAAGAATCTTTGAAATATGTATTATCGATTTATAAAAACAAAGAACAAACTTTTCGCTGTTCTTTTTGGCGAGCAGCATGTAACGCAAGCGTCAAGGAACAATTCCTGCTATTTTGGGTCCGTCAAGGAACATCTCCTACTATTTTATGTTGCACTTCCCGCCTAACTTGATCAACACAAATAAAAACATAGCTATTTATCCAAATAATTGTTAAACTTATAAACTAGTCACAAAAAAAAAAACGGCCTGACAAATATTCAAGTTCTAGTAAAGTATTTAAATAAGGTGTTAATTAGTTATTTTTGTTCTGCTATAGTTGTTATCTATATTTTTAACAGTAGGTAGATTTGTGCCGTATGAACTGTTTGCCATAAATAACAAAAATTTTGTTTTACCTGAAAATAATCCCTGAAATATTTTCAAAATCAAATAAGATATTAAAGTGCTGTTTTCTAGACCTTTTGCCAATGTTCTCCAGAATTAATTAATTTTATAAGGTTTAACAGTTAACAAGCAATTTTTTAAAGATAGATCTATATAAAGAAGTTAGACAATTATTATTTATAACAGAAATTTTTTAAAGAAATCAATTTGTCCATTTTTCATGATTTTTTTTTAAAGTTGCTGTGAGGTATTTTGTTTCTTACGTCTTTCATACATTTTATTTGCATTTTACATTTTTTGTTTAATTAACTCAATTTTCTCTGATATCAAAAAATATTGCATTTACCTGCTATAGCAAAACAATTTTACAGAAAGTGTGACAGGGCAATGTGGTTACGGAAAAAATAAATCCATTTGCAAATTTTATTTTTTTTCAAAACGTCTATTAGATGTTGTGCTGTAAAGATATTTATTCATTTTATTTTGGCTATAAATATCGATACAGTTTTTTGATTATTTTAATTTATAGATACTTAATTATGAAAAATACGGGGTTTTAATATCATAAGGTAAAAGAACCTACATAATAATTTAAGGAATATATGTAGGTTCCTATCCAAATGCTTTTCAGCCTCAAATTTCATAAAACAAGTAAATGCAGTGCAACTTGACAGAAAGAGAAAGAACTTAACACAAAGGTGGAAGATTTCAGTTTTTAATCAATAAAGTAAAAACAAAGAAAATGTGGTATAAAGACATTGCAAAACGCACAAATTGTTTCTTTCAGGTTACACCACCTGGTATAAATAATATTTATTAATTTTTTTTTCACCTATTATGGTAGAAAAGCCATTTTACAATACTTTTATATAAGTCTCTCTAAAAATAAATTACTTGCCAAGTGTCAGTACCAGAATCCACTCTTTAATTCTACTGGAAAATTGTTTAAAAGTCTAGAAAACAGCGCCGCAATATTCAGAGTTTAATAAATAAAAAAAATGCGTTATTTTTGACCAGAAATTTAAATTAAACGCTTTTAAAATAAATTTGTGCAGCAACTGACGAACGGACTATTAAACTTTTTACGGGCATTATTTTTGAACTCGATTTAATGGTAGAGCGTTCCATTTATGTCCAGTGTCCTAGAGACCTAAAATATCTATAAAGCTTTTATAGCGCACCACGCCCACGTAATTCTAAATTCAATAGTGCCATTAAATAATAGTCCTAACTGATGGAGAGACGGACAAAAGAACGTGTGGGAAATATGAATTACGAGGGACAGAAAAGTAAAGGTAATTTATACGATAAAATATTACAATATGTTTTATTCTATCCGATTTTTTTAGTGATATTTCTCCAATACAATTGGAATTGAGTCAAAGCATATTAGGGTTACATTTATACAGGGTTCCCACTGTATATTTATGACCAGTTACTTGATCAAAAAAAGGTTTTATTGATGTCATACTGACCACAAATTAGTATTTATGTTTCGCAGTGTAAACTTGGTAGCGATAAAAGGTACAACCTTAATATGCTGCTATTGCCTGAAATTCAAAAGAATTTGGCATGGAGGATAGAATTACACATACAAAATTGTATCTTTGTACTTGTTAATGGCTGTTTGGTTTCAGTCATATTTCACCACCCAAAATGCACAACTACCAAAACACAGGTACAGGTGATGCATGAAGCCAACCAGGCTGTAGGAATGCCCCTGTTAAAACCGATGGTTTTCACACAATAAATGCATAAAGACAACTGAGAGAGGCACCGAAAATAGTAGATACACCTAAACCGAATTGAACGCTTGTGCTCAGTGTGACTGAGAAGCTGAAAGCCAGATCGTTGATCATATAGTCCAAGATCGTCTTTGCACAGTTTAGCTTGATCGTACGAATGAATTCTTGTTGACGATGTGAGATTGAATAAACTTAATTTTAATTATTTTGAATATAAAATTTTAAAGTAATTTTCTCCAAAACTTTATATTCTATTGTCATATTCTCTTTTAATGTGACAATTTTTTGAGGCGTGCCATACGATAAATAAACAAAAGAAATAAATATCAGATGTATGAAGGAAAACAGCACGACATTTAATATAACCCCTTAGTCAGACAACAATTAGCAGACTGCTATACAGTACCATGTATCTTGCGCCTTCTTGTTTCCTAATCTCCATAAAAATTGACATAGGATGAGGATTATATCTTTATAACTGCAGAGTAGTCATTGTAACTTACACACATTTTAATTTGCAAACATTTTGTTAATTTTCAAGATATCAAAAATAACCTTAGAAATAAATATTATGGATAGTTATCAAGTTTTTGGTAGTGAATATAAAAAAGTGTCAATTTTTAAAGGTATAAATATAAATGGCATTTTATTAATAATGATACTCTGTAAATTTTGCTTCAAGAATATAGTTTCTTTTCCGCAATTCTAGTGATATCGATGTTTTTAAAAAACAAATGAAGAAAAGCTGTGACAATTAAGAAAAAGAGAACCTATTACTGAAAGTAAAATTTAGTCATATTTAAAAAACGTAAGTAATTAGTAGTAGCAGGACACTTTTTATTTTTCTTTAATGTTACAAAAAACTGGGTAATTAGCACCGGATTTATTTTGACATTATTTTGACATCTTAGAAAGTAAGAAAGTTATCGCAAATTAAAATATGGATAAGTTAAAATCAGCCCTATACAGAGGTACAAAAATGACATGAGCCTAATTCTGCTCCAAGACATAATTCCAGATTGA
The DNA here is from genome assembly GCA_030620095.1 of Kuschelorhynchus macadamiae. NCBI lineage: Eukaryota > Metazoa > Arthropoda > Insecta > Coleoptera > Curculionidae > Kuschelorhynchus > Kuschelorhynchus macadamiae. Next base: position 2,024,179 of record JAUTXW010000830.1, read on the forward strand.
TATTACAAAACTATGATCGACCTCGTAAATGAAATGACATTTACCGAAGATCAGGTTGGATTAAAAATCTTAAATAATGGACTTTTACAACTTCATCAACTTCTCCTGAAAATAGACGTGGTGCTAATTTCGTTCCAGGACATAATTCCAAAAAGACATTACACAGCTAGTTAAACGACTTTGTTAGATATCGGATATTGATTCGAGGTCAAGTTGGATTACCTTTACTTAATTTAAGTATTTTGCCTTGAGATCTAATAAAAACATTTTATGTCAAATCCAAGGGCATTTTACAATGACAATTTTAGTTTCTAAGTGTGTAGTTTTTATGAATATAAAAATATGCAAGTATCACCTGGACAAAAAAAGCAATAGTTTGGAATATTTAGGGCTAAAGTAGGAGGAAATAGATTAGAATATATCTATTTAAAAAAATGCACGTTATGGGGTAGGCATCATCCAAATCATTATAATAATTGTGTAAAAAATCGGAAAGCAGTCGGCGTCATTATTTCTATCTATAATACAAAGTTATTTGAAATAGGAAATGAATAGGTTAATAAATTTCCATTTAAAAAATAGTAGTTCAAAAGAAAATTTAGTAGTTTCACCCGCTTTACCAAACAAAAAAGAGTATCTTATCTTAAAAATTACAGTTCCCGATATGTTTTGTTTAAACATAACAAATTAATTCAGTTTGAGTCACTTGCATTTCGCAGGAATCACCCCATTTCCAAAAATAGCAAAAGAAACAACTTTAAAGTAAGCAACTAAAGGAAATCTGCTAAACTTTTAAATAAAATCGCATAATTAGATTTTTTCCGAATTCAGCTTAATAATGATATTTTTGAACACTTTGTCAAAAACTGAGTAAACTGGTTATATTTTAAATAGGATCTACAACTACAACCTAACTTTTAAAGATGTAAAAAATATTGTTTACAAAACAGTCAGAATTAAATAAAAATAAACATATGACAATTCGAAAATAAAAAAATAGCATCGACTTTGTTATTTTAAATGGAACACCCTGTATAATGTTATTTCAATAAATGGGCATTTTTTCATGATTATAAAAGTACCAGATTTGATACTTTAATCTCTAAAGAAAACAGAGAAATTTGACAAAAACCTTGTCATAAGAGGCAATGTATTTGGAAGATAGAGAACACGCACCTAAGTCATTAGAAAGGAATACACTGCCTCCTATGGCAGATTCCTGGTCAACTGTTTCAACTGTCTAACGATAAAGGTATCAAGCCTGGTATTTTCATAATCAGCAAGAAGATGACAATTTACTGAAGTAATATTATAAATTATATTCCGTATAAAGTAAGTCGATGCTCATTATTTTGTTTTCCAATTGTCATTTGTTTATTTTTTTTAGCAAATTACGACTGTTTAAAGAAATCCATAAAATGTTGTATACATATTTCGATATCTCTAAAAGTAAAGCTGGCAGTCCCCGTTTAAAATATAATCGGACAACATGTATAGGGTGTCCCATTTTTGGGTGCTTTTGGGGGGTATCTCCGTTATTTTTAAAGATAGAAAGTTAAGGTTTTTGCGACAGTATGCTACTTTTTCATAAAACTAAATACCGTTAAATTGCCCTTCCGGGGTATATCTTTATGTATACCTCTATAATATTTGTCAGGTCCAGATTGTGCAGTATCTCACGCGATTGGGCTGTTTCCTAATTTTGTACATTGAAAGGTCTGCGTCATTACGCCATTGCTCGAAATAAAAGTTTTCCAGTGAAATTGCCACTAAGGGGTGTAGCCTGTTGTATCGCTTGAAATGCTTTCCAGGCAAAAATTCATCCACAGATCCATTTGCAATGATTCTGCTGTCGACAGCAACTGTAATTGAACGATAGTCGGATATGAACTGTCCAATCGTTGCATAGCTCTTTTAGTGTTTAAGATACAGGCCTAAATTGAAAAGGTTGCATTTTCAGGCACCCCTCGTATCTCAACTATCAGATAACTTATCGAAAATGTGAAAACTGTTTCTTATATAGTTTTTCCCATAGAACTCAACTTTGTATTCGGAATTAGTATACAGGATGAGGTCAAAAAGCTATCGGACCCTACTTTATTTTTTTAAATGGAACACCCTTTATAATTATAGATTTTAAAATTTGTTTTTTTTTCTTTTCAAAAATATAGTATATAGTATGTACTTTTTCTCAGAAACACGCAAATAAATGACAATCTTCTGAAATCAAATGCATAATTTAATAGCTATGACTGTTGTTTATGACAACAAACAAAAATAAATGTCAAATATTGTATCTCATCGGTTTTTGGATCGCCTTTTGGTTTATTAAACAGTTTATAAACGTTCTTTTGGTATTTTTATTTAATTGATATCAAATTCTTCGAATAATGGCAGCGTATGAAAAATATGATATGCTGGTAAGTTTTATACAGAGTAATGAAAATTCTGAAGAAGCCTCGAAATTAAATTTATAAAGGTAAGTAAGCTAGTATGGCTATGAAAATCTGCATTATCATTATAAGTTTTTGCTTGTTAGATATCTAGAAAGAACGCAACCGTTTTTGAGATATTTGCTCGTTTAAAAGCAAATTCAGAGAGTTTCACCCACGACTTAAAACATACAACAAAGAGAACAGAAAAAGAAAAGAGATCAGAGGATCTTGAAGAAATATAAGTATCATCTATACAAATCTAATCTAGTACAACATTTGCATCCTGGCGATGCCGAGCGCCGGGCACTGTTTTGCCAGTTGTATTTGCAACAAATCGATGCTAACGATTTACCAGGAACCGCATAGTGAAAATCAGCATTTCATGTTTAAGGGGCACAACAAGAACGCTTTGGAGTTGGGGTGTCATATTTTATTTTGGGCAGACATATAGCTTATGGGATTAATGAAGGAGGTCTTACAGCACGTAGATACCTAGAAATCCTCGAGGAAGTTATTTCAGAACTTGATAATAACAATGGATCTTTTTAACGCTATTCAAAAAATTACAAAAATATCCCAATTTTGCATTAGAAAAAATGGTCGTCAATTTAAACATCACCCTTAAAAATGTGTTTTTTCTTCTTTCAAATAATGTTTGTTACATTGTGCTTTATGCTATAAAACTGTTGTTACAAACTTACTGTTATTAAAAAACTCTATAGGTATTTTTACAAAGGAAGATACCTATATGCAAGGTATCCAATTCTTCCTTAGCAATATGTTACTTTCAATTGTATATTATTGTTATCCATGGCCTACTATTAAATTATTCATTTAATTCCAGAAAATTGTCATTTATTTGCGTGTTTCTGAAAAAAGTGCATACTATTATATGTTTTTGAAAAGGTAAAAAAAGACAAATTTTATAGTCTATAAATATCCAGGGTGTTCCATTTAAAAAATAAAGTAGGCCCCGATAACTTTTTGACCTGACCTCTGCATACTTATTCCGAAGACGGAATTGAGTTCTACGGAAAAAGTTATATAAGAAACAGTTTTCACATTTTTGATAAGAGATCTGATAGTTGATATACGAGGGGTGCCTGAAAATGCAACATTTTCAATTTGGCCCTGTATCTTAAAGACTAAAAGAGCTATGATAATTCTGTTAACGGCATCTTTAGTTTTACAAAAAAGTAGCACACTGTTGCGAAAACTTTCTATCTCTAAAAATAACTGAGATAGCCCGCAAAAGTACCTAAAATGGGACACCCTGTACACTTAATTATTGTTTAAGTGTAAAACAATGTTTTAATTTATATTAAATCCGCGTCCAAACAACATTTAGCTCTCATACCAAGACACATTTAACCAGACATTAATTGCATTAGGCAGGAATTGGAACGCTTTTAAGACCTTAAAATCTTTTATACTAAAATAATTAAAATACATTACTTAAATTATACTGGTTTAAACTCGGGCATTATACTAAATTCCTTATTAACCTTCCAGTAGTCCTTCTTCTGTCGTAACTCAGCGGCACTCTCCTAATGAATCGTCTAATCTGTGCTGCCCGCGCAGAAGACCTTCTCCTCTTGGATAGCCCTTCTGAGTATCTCCTACTGTCACTTGACGCTAGTGACGTCCGTGTTGAGTCTGTGGAATCTATTTCATGTTCGGGTATTGCTTCTGAATCTCTCCTAGAACAATAAGAATTGTTAGCGCATAAATATTTTTTATGGTATTAAGAGCAAAATTAATGGAGCACCAATATCGTATATCTTAAGATCATGTTGAAAGTATCATTATATTGTCTTTACGAGTCAACTACTTCTGAAAAATTTTAAGTCTTAGGTATTAAAAATATCAGCGTACTCGTTGACTTATGAGAAGATTCAAATACACATTACTTAAGATTCTGCCGCTCTAACGCCCATAACGTTCGGGCAGAAATTCGGTTTCGAGTTTCAGAATTCTGTTTGCGAACTATCCGGTCAATATTCATTGATATTGTTAATAATGTGGTATTGTTTTCCAAAAGATTCAAGTGAAATAAATTGTGACAAAATGAATACCGTAAACTATCTCGTGTAAACATTTTTTTTATAGTTTTCATTAGCAAATAAGCTCGAAATTAAAGAACTGGCCAGGCCTTAGCTGTAATTAAAGCGAAATCGGGCTAATGAAAGAAAGACCCAAAACAGGTCACTTACGCGTCGTTTTTCAAAGGACGTGTAGAAAAATAACTGGATATATGGTTGTCACGTAATAAATTTAATATACTGTTGCCCGGATTTATAAAGCGGACTCAAAAATAGATCGTCATTTGGGCAATGAAAATAAATGGTTTACACCACGTTCTTGCAACCTTATTAATGTTTGCCTAACGTTTGCATTGCTGGGTAAGGTAAATGGTTTTTCACAATTGGCTTCTGCTCAAAGCGAAAGTATTGCTATATACAATAATAAATTGAAAAAAAAAATATCCAAAAATTGAAAAACAATAATTAAATGTGTGAAATTATGTAATGCCTTTGATTTGACTTTGACAGCCGACGATAAAAACAGATATTTTGAAAATTAAGGAATATTTAAATATCTAATTCAATTTACTGCAGAATTAGATAATACGTTAAAATGAAACTCAGACAATGCAACCGTTTTTAAACGGCTTTTCAAGAGTATTAAAAATTATATTCTATCACTGTGTAGGGAAAAAATGTCAAACCAACTTGAAAGAGTAATGACGAAATACGCACACAATGGTTTAAAAAATAAAAGGGGAGGGGACATTAAAGAGCCGCATTGTATACAAACCCTATATTATCCTTGGCATTTATAAGAAAATCGAAAGAAAAAAAACAAAAGACTACATTTTTAGACAATTTTTAGTACTTGTTGTTGGTCTTTAAGCTCCGTAGCGCCCCTCTAAAGTCACATTCCATGAGCAGCCACTGGCTTTCAAAAAGAAAAAGATCACTTCTGGTAACATGTTTCATAATCAGGACAAACTGGAGTTTCGAAATAGACAGTGAAGAAATGCATGCGAGACATGATTTGTGTAAGAAGAGAAAGGCGTAGCTCAAGAATGCAAATAGATATAGATTCATGGAGCAGCATCAAGAGTAGTATTTTTAAGAAGGGAAAGATTGCCGACAATGTTTGTAATATTTGGACTATCAAAGATAAATAACTCTCCTTTGGAGGAATTTATGGGAACAATTTTTAAGATCAATTCTGATGTGTTACGTATAGAAAGTAGGTATACGATTTAGTATGGGAAATGCGTCTTATAGCTTGGGAAAAGAATCTTAATTTCTGGAGGCTAGTATATCAATTGATATCATCAGATTATATTAGATAATTTTCAGTACTTGTTGTTGGTTTTTAAGCTCCGTAACGCCCCTCTAAAAGAAAAAATCACATCTGGTAACAAGTTCCATAATCAGGACAAACTGCAGTTTCGAGTTAGACAGTGAAGAAATGCATGCAGAACATGGTTTGTGTAAGAAGAGAAAGACGAAGCTCAAGAAGGCAAATAGATATAGCTTCATGCATCAGAGCTGCATCAGAGTAGTACCTTTAAAAAGGGAAAGATTGCCGTCAATGTTTGTAATATTTCGACCATCAAAGATAAATAGCTCTCCTTTGGATGAATTTATGGAAACAATTTTTAATATCAATTCTGATGTGTTAGGTCTAGAAAGTAGGTATATGATTTAGTATGGGAAATGTGTCTTATAGATTGGGAAAAGAACCTTAATTTCTGGAGTGTAGTATATCAATTAATGCCATAAGATTACACCAAGGTTAGTTTAGAAATTTAACTTCATGCTAAAATAAAGTTATTTTATCTACCTATCGTCTGTTTCAGTTTTTTTTTATATATGAATGTAAACGAGGAATATGGTAAGTGCCAATACTGAAATCTGCGAAATACATGTATTGATTTTATGGAATTCAAAGGAAGCTGATAATCCATGAAAAAGGTTTTTAAAGTAGACCAAAGGCGAGGAATTCGCTAAAGAGTTTATAATACCAGAGTCAATCGAATACTTTATATATGTTGAAAGTGGCAATGTTAGCTTCGCTCTCAAATATCATGAACTGGTACTACTTGTATAAAGTAAGAAGAATTTCTATTTATTTTTACCTGCTAAACCTGCATTGCTTGCCATTTATTAGCAGTTACTTTTCACACTGGTTAAAGGTCAGATTTGATAAACTTTTTCACTGCCTTTCTTATGCTTAAAAGAAGCTATGTCAAAAATTCAACTTATCCTTCAAACAAAAAAAAACCTACTCCTTGTTTGATCATTCGTTCAGGATTAGAAAAGCAGTATTTGGAATATTTTTATAGAATATGGAGATTGAACTTACGTCTAAGACTAAAAGCAAGAGTATTTTTTTTTATTTTGTTGCCAGAAATTATTTAGAGAAGTTTGTGCTACCGTTTATTTATTTTAATTTCATTTATATAGTAGGCATGATAATATTTAAACCATTTTTTGTTTTATTTATTGGGGGTGCTAACTTACTTTTCATAGTTATAAACATCCTTTCTGAAGAAAGAATCATATATTTTCAAAATATACATATTTTAACGACTTAAAGCTAAAGCATGGTTATAGAAAGCTTTCTGCTGTTGATTGCTGTTTCGTATTGCGGAAATTTCAGCAACTTCGATAATTTGGTTGTTGAAATATCAAGTTAAAATATAGTTCTTTATAATACACTAGCTTAGTTTACTAAAAGATCTTGCTGATCGTTACATGTTGTAGCTGTAAATACCGCTTTATTTTTGTTTTTAATTTTAGGATTACAGGCCCACCACCGAAAATGATTTTTTTTAAACTAAAACATTTCTTTTTTCCTTTTAAAATTTATATCTTAAAAAGTTGACCCTAACATGGAAAATTTGAAATAATGAACATCAAAGCTTTTCTGGAGAAAGGCCACATATATTTACAAGCATGGGAAGCTGAATGCAAAGTATACGAGACAATACCTCATCCAGTTATTTTGGGATATACTGACATGATATCCACACATCTTAAGATCAAAATGATATTTCTAAAACAATTATATTACGTTATACACAACAGACAAGAAATTAATATGAAACTGAATCGTATTTACATGTGCACGGACACCAGTACTAACATCGTTAAAATGTTATTTTATCCAAATAGGCTTAAGTCCTTATTAACTTCTGTTATTCTTTTCCTGTTTCTAAAACTTCTGTCTGAACATAGCAATGCGACTTCACATTTCTCTTTCTTTTATTTGACATTTAATTGAAAACTGCGAAGTAATTTTAGCCGATTCGCAACGCTTTTATATAAAGAAATGCTTTTATTAAAAATGTATATAAAACTTCTCTTTCTGGCACGTCAACTTACCAGTTGCATGGAAAATGTACCGACGTAAAAGATTACTACAATGTAATAGTAACTGCCTATACATGTTCGAGTGTTAATAGTTATAGTAATAATATTTAAAAATGAGTTGAAAGCATTTTCACGAATCTTTAGCAATACATGTGCAAGATAAAATTAAACGACTCAATTAGCAATAATATATCTGTGATTTACATATAGAACTTTAATAAGTTACACCGATATAGTATTTTTTATTATTTATTTCTATTTCTGAAAAATCGATGAAAAAATATATCATTAAGGGCTTGGAATCTTCCGATTGACAAGTGCAGAAGATCAATATTTAATTATCTTTTTATTTTCACTGTTATATATAAATGTATATCATTTGGTAAAAATATTTGATAGTTTTTTAAAAAGCCTCACATTTTAATTTTTTGACAGTATTATCCAGGTATCTGGTTGCGCAATAATCCGTATTAAATGTCTGTTTCGAATAACTTTTAGCCCTTTACTTTTAATAATAAAAACTGGTTATATTATTAAATCTTAAACTAACTAGCCTATTAAAAAATATCTCCACCAGAACGTTAGTCTGCTCTTGTTTTTGTACCAAAAAGAATTCTTTATTGCACTTAGAAACATGGAAAACTTGGATGCGTCAATTTTGAAATGCAGGTTTTGGAATAATGACTGTCTCTTCCTTTTTAAATCGGTCCCTTCACGTGAAATTACAGTAAGCAACAAAAAACAAAATTTCCGGAGCTAGGTTTATTGCAGTTTATTTTTCCTTAAATTAACAGTGAGGTAATCTTGTTATACCTAAATAATATTTTCTTTTTATTAGTTTAAAGAATCGTCATACTATATAAGAAAAACCTCTTTGCAAATTTGAGGGAAAAAAATCTAATAAAACCTGCTTCTTTTAAAGTTGCTTTTTTCGCTTATGATTATCTACCAGAAAAAGTTCTAAATGATCAAATAAGTAGAAAGACATAATATGAGAAGTTCGCATATGTACGCACAAAACAAAACGTCATCCAATATATCTCATATAAATTTTGAAATACTTAAATCGATTTTCTTACAGTTCGCAACATGGTGTCTAACGACATTGTTCTTATTACAGAAGAACTAAATAAGTTAAAAAAGTGTGACTTGATTGAAATGATTTAGTGGAAAAGTTGGATAATTCCTTGTGTAAAGCTGGGAATAAAAAGTTTAGCGGTCCGAAAGTAAGGTTAGGGATACCTTTGTTATGGAAAATTACTTAAAATTTACCAAACTACAATTAGAGGGTTGCAATACGGAGCTCGAAAGCTCTGTAAAAAATCTAGAACTGTCAAAATTTCAAATTTTGAACAAGAACGAGAGTAACAAAAAAAACAATTTGTTGAAGGTGGTAGACAATGTAGATTGTTCATTAAACTTGTTCTGTGGGACTTGAATTGTCTTTATTGTTTCGGTTTCACAACGTTTTGAACGGTAACTATCTCCAATCAACAAGTGAAAACTAAATTTGTAACTTTAGTATATAAGCACCTAGCTATAGAGTTAGAGTTAGCATGTGTTCCCGCTATAATTAAAGAAAATTTATTAGAAAAGATTAGAATAATGACGAAAAGGAATATAAGTAAATAGCATGCGCTAATGAGGTGCAGTTTTTGTATGCTATCGACAACGCGAATGATTCAGTACATTTTTTGTGTTCTTAAAATTATTTCACGACTGTTTTGCCGAAAAGATTGTAAAACTTAAAAATAATATAAATTTTGTGATGATCTGAAATGTATTAGAAATAAAATTCAAGCTGTATCGATAATTAAAAAATATAAACCATCAAATGAAATTAACTATAAAATTTTAAGAAAAGAATATAACTTTGATATTAGAAAGGCAAAGCGAACAGCGAACAAAGATTTCATTGAAACGGCAAATATCAGAAGTAAGACAACAGGCAATTTATTAGATCTCAGCACTCCTGCTGATATTCGAAACAGTTTTTTATGAACATTACAGGTACGATCGGTGCGTTAGGCTTTCCGGCAGAAAATAGTTTTGATTAGTCCTTGAAAAATACAATGAAATCACCGATGAATTCCTTTTTTATGTCTGACACTAATTTGTTTGAGATTAATAATATTATTAAAAACCTAAAAAAATCCAACATCCGGGATATTTATGGTTTCAATATCAAGGTTACATAGGATGTATGAGAATTAAATCCTGTATTAACTTTTATATTTAATAAAGGCAAAGAGAAGAATGGGTTCACCGACATTTTAAAGTGAGCAAAGTCCCAACACCAAAAGATATGAAGCTAGATAATATAAATAATTTTCGTATATCTGTACTGCCTATTTAATTTAAGATTTTCAACAACTAATTAAAAACAGAATCGTTCGCCTTTTTGCTAAAAATAATGTTTTTATAAAATCGTAATATGGCTATAGAAGGAAAAAAAAACATCACCATGGTAATTATAAAGGAGCTAGAAAAAACAATTCACGCAATGGATAACAATTTGGTTTTCTGCGCAACGCTATTGGACTTAACCAAAGCGTTCGATTGCGTAAATCAAATCTATCTTTGAAGACGTTGCAATTTTATGGTGTGAGGGGGACAATTCTGGATCTATTTAGATCTAATTTAGAAAACAGATATCAGGCAGTACGTTCACCTAACACAGCCGCTTTTAGTTAAAATAAGTGTCTCACAGGGATCTATTCTAGAGCATATTTTCTTCCTAGCATTTATCAATGATCTACCCGGAAACACTCAGGCAGATGTAACTGCTTTATACGCAACCTATAAGTGGCTTGTTAATCTCAGCTCAAATAAAGAGAATGTCTTTAGAGAAAGTAACCAGGCAACAAACAATGCGAATAATTGGTGGCGTTCAAATGGTTTAAAATTAAATTGTGCTAAAACTCGAATACTATCTTTTAACGGAAATGGTAATAGTGAGAGTGTTAAACCGCTTGGAGTTTTTTTGGTTAGTAAATTGAACTGGTTTAATCAGACCAAATATTTGGCAAAGAAATTAAATACAGTTGTTTTTCTGATTAGAAAACTTGTAACGGTAACTACCTTTGAAATAGTATTAACTGTTTATCTTAGTAATATTTTATAGCATAATCTCATAAGCACCGCTGCTGTGGGTTGACTCTGCAGGGCTTGATAGGGTTTTTGTGATCCAAAAGAGATTACGGGTGTTAGCGCAGGTTGATGAGAGGACGCACTGTAGACCGTGTTTTCAACAATTTAAAATTATGACCTTACCATCTGTGTTTGTCTGCTATTGTTTACTATATGTTAAAGAAAACAATTTTACTCTAAATTTAAACTTATATATGTACAACACCAGAAATAAACATAATATTATATAGCTATCTATATAGCTATAAAATTATTTAACGTCTTGCCGAGAAATGTAGAGGATTTGCGGTTTGGAAGGTTTAAAAATGTTATTAAACATTTTTTGGTAAAAAAACATTTTTCGACCATACAGAGTTCCTGGTCAACAATTTCAAATATTTTTTAAATGTTAAATGGTGTAATTTGTTAAATTGTGTTTTTTTTAATGATTGAAAATGTGCCTTGTATCTTATAAAAATTTATTTGTGACAAGCATAAATGTGCTTAGGCTAATAAATTTCAGTTCGTTTCATTTCAATTTGTTATTAAATTTAAGAGCTTTGGATATTTTTTTATTTCACGTTTTACCAATGAGTCGACAACCGCGTTTTCGTTTTTTTTTTGAGCCACCATGGTCTAGCAAGCCCCGTGTAGTTCAAATGCAAAAATGGAATCACAGAAACAGCTACTCTGCTGGCTAATACCACGATCGGAATTGAATTATACTAGATCATGACATCCCGGTTTTGACGTTGGAGAAACGCGAAATAAAAAGATATTAACTTATTTGCTTCCAACGAAAGCCATGAAACAACAGGGTAATTCAATGCCGGCCATGGTATTAGCCAGTCCATGGCGGCCTGGTGAGCTGAAAAAGAGCGAAATCGTGACCGTCTCTTGACTTCACTAGATTATTGCGTCTGCGGCATTGGAGATATGTTCTAAACAGAGATCAAGGCATTCTTGTATTGACATTGGTGAAATGTGAAATTAAAAGATATCTATATATTGGCTCCCAATGAAAGTCCGAAGTCAACAATGTAATTCAATGCCGCTCGAGGTATTAGCCAGAGTAGTTATTTCTGTGATTCCTGTTTTTACTACTGTCTGGCTTAGATACCTTAAGGTTGCACTAGTTTTATACGTAACTATTACTAAAATTATTATTAGAATTTTAATTGTTAATCTAAATATTTTTTTCTAAATTATATTAACTTTTAAAAAAATGGAACAACATATTAAATATCAAGATAATTGCAGTATATCTACTTAACATTGAAACTGCTTGTACATTATTTATTAACTAAACAAGCCACACAGATGAATACTAACTGCAGCTTTTAAACCAAAAGCATATGAAATTGTGTCTGCTGACAGGAATCAATTGCGACGCTAGGACATTTTTTTACAAGATATATAGATCCAACGATGATAGTATTAATAGTAGTAAAGCTCTACCTTTCTTTTAGAGGCCTGTATTTTATATATGCGTTGTCAAAAAGAAAGTCGAAAACTTTAAGATTTATAATATAATATAAGCGCAGTTAAACCAAGACGAATAGAACTAATACTAACTTCAGTGCCCGGTATCTACGCAATGCCAACTGAGTCTATAGAATAGAATCTCTGTTAGAGCTTGCCTAAGAGATTTGCAAGGAACGACAAACACACGGTGGAATATTCAGTGAGGGAGACAGTGCTTTGACTCTTGATGAGCACACTAGAACGTATTGCAACGTTTATCATGTGCCTATGTATATAATCTTATGGTCCGGGTTGGTTTATTTTTACTATCAATATTTTTATTAATTTTTTTATTTTTAAATCTTTTTCTCGGGGAATTAATTATTTTGTCACTTTGTATATGCTGTAATGGATTGTATTTCTAATTGTCTGTCTACAATAAGTTGTATAATGCCTGGAATAAATATAACAAATAGGATATTTGCTGTTGTTCCCTTATTGTTGATACAGTGTACCTCTCCACAATTACGAAATTCAGTTTGCCCTATGCCTATCTTTTTTATGTTTTGGGTAGAGTGCACGAAAAGTTCAAATTGAGACGCAATTTTTGTATTTGATATTTATCTAAACCAACAATTTGTATGAACTCAAGGAATTATATTTATAACATATTCCTTTATTTACATTATCATAAACACATCAATTACGCAACAATTTTTTTTGCATATGTTACGTCGGCGGATGAATTTTTAAAATTGTTTACTACATCCAGAATTTTGGTAGCTTCTTTATTTATTTTTCTAACTCTTCTCTTTATCTGTTGTTTTTGTCTACTATTTAATTTTGCAAAATACGTGAGCTTTTACTCCTACAAAATATACATTGAAATTGGTAGAGTGTAAAATGGGATATATTTTTAATATCTCCATAATAATGCAACATTTTAACAATTCAAAATTTTCCTCACAGAGCTTCAGCTGTCTGAAAAAATTACATAGTGTTTTGTTTAAATTCTAAGCAATATTAATTCTGGGGTCCTTTCAAATTGTCCATAATTCTGCTGTTTAAATAGATGTTTCGTTATATAAGCTGAACTATTCTATACCTACTTCTACAATATATTATAGAATAAAATACTTTAAATAATCAAGTATTAAAATATTTATGAAAGTCTCGTTAAAAGCATTGGATATTTTAATAAACACTGTTTTTTATTTTTAAATACTTTAGTGATTAACTTAGCTTAACTGGTAAAAAATCACTATATGTTCGAAAAACATTGGTTAATATTTTTTTATATATGTCTTGATATTCATTTTAATTTAGGAACTAAACATTTTAAAATAAAAACCAATAAATTAAAACATCTATAGGAGTATATAAGATAAACATATTTTTAAGACCATTTCAAGCCTACACAGATTGTTTTTCCTGAACAATAAATATTGCTTCTTTTAATGGCTGCTTCTCCTCCGGCCTATACAAGTGAGGAAATCATGATCACTCTTCAAGGTACCTCTCTTTGTGACCTATCTTAGGGTACCAAAAAACTGGCAAAGGAGCGAATGGCAAACTATTTAATAAACAAAAATTTGACTAAAAGGCAGTTTGGCTCACAAAGCGAGATACTACCCAACAATGCTATTTTTTCAATTATAGAGTACCTATACAGCCTTAATGTAAGAGACGTTACCCTGCAACATTATGCTTTTTCAATGATATTATAGTATGCGTGTTACGAAATACTGATTCGAAATTATTAGTGGTGGTAGACTAACGTCTATTGGACCGAGGTCAGTTTGTGGAAGGTTACAAACGAAAATTGGAGCAAAGTAAATTATCGACTGATGCTTATCAGAGTTTAATATTGGGACCTACGCATTAATCGATCACCGAATCAAAATTAACAGTCTAGGACCTTTTGTTTACAGTGCGACAATAATTGTATGTAAGGACAAATATCGTAAATAATAATAAAAAATACCTTACTTCTTCAATGGGACTAGCATTTAATTAAGAAGTATAACTCATAATTAATATATTCCTTACGAGAATCTCATAATATATCTTATACAGAGAGACCAATCGAAATTCGCGTAAAAGAACATAAGGGCCAACATACAACAGTGTGAAATATCAAAACATCCGAAAATTTAAGAAAGTATCATTCTTACAACAGAACACAGGATTCTTTAACTATCCATCAACTGAATTTTCTAGTATTGTAAATGTCAAGGTTCATGAAACAGTGCACTTCACGCTTCGCTGGTCGCTATTAGTATTTAAGCTCGTAGTATTTTTTCTTCTTTTCACTAGATAACGATTTAAGATACACCTTAATCGAAACGTTGTGATAAATAAAATGACGATAATGTAAGTCCAAACAAATTATTTTACTTGTGTATTGCGTTACCTACCACCTCCAAAGAAACCTTAATTTGATTATTTACACAATAAAAATAAATTTCTCACCCAGTCTATAAAATTAGGTTTTATCCTTACCGAGACATATCCGAAGACCACAAGCTTGTAACACTTGCTCTTGAGTCCATAGACCTCTGGCCTATAATCTCGTATCTTCTGGACGATGTGGAATATGACGATAAGCTCGTAACGGACGGTCTACTTTCGTTACCTACATCTACGGAGCTCTCCCTCGAAAATATAGAATACCTAAAAATCAGCAACATAATAAAATTATTGAATCACAAGGTTTTTTATTGGTAGAATTCAATCAAATTTACAATCAGCGCTATTGAATTAAAAAAAAACTTTAAATATTTTCGGATAAGCAAAATATTAAAGTATGACGCAACCTTGTATAACTAGCATACAATAAATTAAAATAAACAAGGTAATTAAATTGAGATTTAGCAATATAATTAATGGACAGTGAAAAAGACTGTTATCGAGCGGGCATCTAACCTAAAATATCAGTGTTATTCGCTTCGATATAGCTACGGTCGTGCTCTACCAACTAGGCCATCGGGCACCGATGTCCAGCTGGAAAAGCCGTGACCACATGATTAAAGACATCTACCACTCCTCAGTTACCAACTATGTACCATTGCTCATGTCCCAGACCGACTATTTCTTTAAATTTTATAGGAATAATCTGTGTGTTAAAATGTACACGCGGAAAGCCCGCTACTCACAATTCGTTGACGCGACGATTAGATTCAACGATTTGCAAATATCCGCATAGTGTGGAGGGTTCGGTTCGTCCGTGCTATTTGTTGAACGACGACACCAGCTTTTGGGCGAATCATCAAAGTAGGCATGCATCGGCTAACTATGCGTCTGCATTAAATCTTTTTCTTTTTGTATATTATTGTCTAGTCAGTCTGAATTTACAAGATAAACAGTGTCCAGGATGGACGAAATAGTTTTAAATCTGGTAAAAAAATATAAAATCAACCCCGTGATTGAAAAAAAAATGGTTTCACCTATTTATCCTGAAGTTCCTTAATGAGGAATCCCTCCCTTTTTCTAGAAAAAGTTTCAATTTGTATGCGTAATTACTAAATAACTTAATGTGAAAGTAAATAGGAATAAACTATTGCATTCATAGTAATATTTTACCAGTTTTTACCTGTCACACTTGATTTTAAATAAACTCTAAAATCAACTGAATAAGTACTTTTTTACAGTGACTTTTTTTAAAATTTAATTATCACGCCATCAATTTATCCCTATATCGTATCTAAATTTTGTCAAAATCAAAGTCAATTGTATAAGAAAATTATTGACGCTGTTGAGAGACCAATATATATATTTTTAAACATTATATTTTCGTACCAAACTTCACCAGTACATCTCACTTAATTTTTGGACAAAATTTGAAGTCAATCCAATAAGTGGTTTTTCAGTTTGACTATCAAAAAATTTTTTAAAATTGCATTGGGTTTCCCTCTGCAATTTTTTAGTTAGGCCGTCATTTTATCTGCCACTTCATCTCTATATCCCATTTAATTATTGCGCAAAATTTGAAATAAATCAGATGAGTAGTTTTTTAAACTGATTTTTTAAACAATTTAGTAGGCCACCAGTTTGTTTGGCCATCTCATATTCGTACCAAAATTTTACCAGTTATTTTCCTTACCACGCTTGATTTTTATGCAACATCTGAGGTAAATTGAGTATTGTAGTTTTTTTTATAATAATTTTCTTATCAACTTACTAAATCACCATTTTGTTCCGCCATATGGGATTTTTACCACAATGTTACCATGTCATTTCCATACTACCGTTAATTTTCGACCAAAATTTGAAGCCAATCCGGTAACTATTTTTTAGCTATATCGCGAAAGACAGGTAGACAGACTTATAGATAGACAAACAGATCGACGGAATTGAGAAAACATGTTTATCGTCATCTAGGGACGCGAAAAGTGCAGATTAAAAAAAACATAGAAGGTGATTCTTTTCTCAATTTAATTATTAAAGACTTAGGAGGAACGTAAAAAAAATAAAGTTCATGGTGCAGGTCGTCTTTCTTAGAGTTTATATTGAGATTTAAATCGAAGTAGAAATTCATGCGAACGAATTAAATAAAAATTGATGCAAATATGCCCTAATTCGTTGAAATATGTGCCAATGCATTAATGCACATGAATTGATGAATCCCATTGACGAATCGGACATAAACTTCACACCGCGGCACCGCCTAGTGAGTAGCGGGCTTAAAGATAAAGAGGCAAGAAACCGAACGCACCATTTTCAAGACACAGGGTGTGTAGAAAGAACATATACAGAAATAATTTTTTTACTATTAATTCTTGTCAGTATAGATTATATAGTGAGATTATCCATTTTTTCACGATTTTTAGGTTATATATTTTTCGTGTTGTAATTTTTGATAATTTCAGGTATTCTCTGATTAATTTCATACAAAAAAGGTACTCTTAGTCCATGTGGATAAGTTATTTTATTAATTCGAAAGCAAATTATTAGTTCGAAATAATTTTGTTCTAAAAGACGAACATTAAAGGCTACCGTATTACAAATGTTAAACCTAATAATTATTTGACCTTAACAACCATGGCAATTAAAATTTGTGTTTAAATATTTCGAAGCACCCTTCAATACTTTTGCTAAGAATAAAATGTATTGCATGCATACACTTTGTATTGATTTTAATAATTTTTATCATCATTTAAAATCAAAATATTTATTTAATAATAAGATAATAAATGCTATATATCAGATTGTCAATATCAAAAAAGTTATTATAGGAAATGTTGTAAAAATGCATATTCGTACTCTTCTGGATAGCCCTGATCAGTAATAATGCAATATGAAAAATTGTGTATTTCTACGGCTGTTATAAGTTCGACCAAAGGAGGTTTTTTTTGCCGACGCCAAATACGATGGCGAACTTTGGCTTCCTTTTTTTTATAAATTTATTTACATAAACTGTAATAAAATTAATTATCACATGTATAGTTTACCTTCATAAAAGGAAGGTCCTTGTTCAAGAAAATTAAATCTTTTTAAATATTTAATTAAGCCGTCATTTTGTTTTGACACATAGGATTGACAAAATTTTACCAGTTAATTCCTATTTCACACTTGATTCTTATGGAAAATTTCAACTGGACTAGTAGTATTTTGATACTGACATTTTAAACATTTAATTAGGCCACCATTTTGTTTTCCCATAATGAGTCATCACCAGAATTTACTAATTAGGCACTCCAACGATCTGTCACTGTCATATCATTTTTGGGTTGTCGTAGGACAAACAAACTGATTTAGCCAATGAGGCTTAAATATTGGTTTGATAAGTCCCACAATATTGGTTAAATAGTTGTCGTAGGACAAACAGCTGTTTTGTTGGACTGCCTAATGTATTTATATATCACACTGGAGTTTTGTAGAAAATTTGAGGGTAAGCTGGATTGGATCTGAAAAATTCTCAGAGGATGATTTTTAAACGATTACAAAATCCCCGCTTACGAGGAAAGTAAAAAACAAATATCATTATAGTTTCTAGTGAATATGAAGCAATCAAAACAAATCATAAACCATATGTATATAAATAATAATAAAATAATTAAAGATCAGAAAATTGGGTAACTAATAATTAAAATTAAAAAAGTTTTATTGTATGTCGAGGTTATAGCAAAGCCTGTGTAGGCTGTGATTATAGCTCTTCTGTTAGCATAAAGCTACTAGTGGGAGGTGTTGATAAAAATGTTTTCGCAGCCTGTTTTAAGCGCACATAAGGACTAGATTTGGTTGATCATTAATCAACAGCCGTGTGTAAAATACAGCCTACTTCATATTCTGTTTATACGATATATAGTTGGTAGTTGCTTTGTTGCCGTCTGTAGGTAGTCCAATTTGAAATATTTTTGTGTCATCAAAAGTGATGTCGTTTAGAAAATGGAGGTCACAATTAGTTAGTGTAGAGGCCAGGGGGGTCCCAATCGCCTCTCTAATTTTTACAGATATATCAAATTTTTTTTAATGTATTTTGAGACCCTGAACAATAACTTTCAGGGTAGTAACCCATCAGACTGAGCAGAAAATTGTTATTAGCAAATAATTGTTAAATTTTTGAAAAAACAATTTTCGCAAAACTAAGTACTGGGTCGTATTATAATAAGTCGCCATTTTAAGTAAAAAAGGTTCTTATTCATTTTGAAGTACGACGCTTAGTATCCGAGATAATTAGCGATACACTTTTGCGATGTTTGAATGCTTATAACTTTTAACTGGATAAACTTTTTTAGATTTTGAAGACGGCGATAGAAAGTTTAAATCAAGATCTACAAGAAGTAATCAAATGCTATACATAAAAATTACGACTTCATTGTTTAATTCGGCTATAAACAAGGAGCTTTCGATCACCTATTTACATATTCCGTAATATGTGGCGTGTATAAGGAAGCCTACCTGTGTTTTGTTCTTTCTGAGATTTCACTTGTTTTGACCTGCAACAATGTATACCCTTGCAGAATGTAATAAACAGTCACTAGTTCGCTAATTACCATATTTTCAGTACATAAGAAATGTGCTTATTCCTTCATTAAGTGTTTTATGTTGAGTAAATTAATTTAAAGTTGTGTATTTTTGCAGCAGCAACATTACGTCTTGATGAAGTCCATTGTAGATTGCCAGTCTTGGAAAACCAAAGTAAGTATTTTCGAGTATTACAGTTCATAATAGATTCGTATATACCTCGTGGCAGGCATCGTTTTGCATATTTTGTGCAAAGTTATAGTCTAGTTCATAACAGATTCATATATACCTGGTGGCAGGTATCGTTTTGCATATTTTGTGCCAAGTTATATTCATATAAATAATAATCAAAAGGGTTATTTTATTATTCGTAGTGTAAATGATACCTTTCAGTAAGGTACTGTGTTGCAACGTTGCAAGCGTTTGTACTAAATTATCCGTTGATTAATTACTAAACGAATTATTTCAGTTGTTTATTTTAATAGATACTTTATTATTCCACTCATTTAAAAACTTTTACAACTGTATAATAAATAATAATGGTTCTGCTTGCAGTATAAAATCATGTCGATGCAATTTCTGGGGCATACCTTGCTATAAATTTCTGCTGTACGTGAATGGAAAAAAATTCAATGAAAAATAAACACAATCCTAAATAATGTGTATTTTTTGTCTGTCCAATACTTCTGACAGGATTGTTCCTCAAAATTTCGCAAATTTCATTATTTATCAGGTAAACCGAATAAAAATTGAAGTGTATTCGAACCTAAAACAACAATCAATATATTGAATGAAAATATTTATTCTAGGTACAAGTTAATGCAAGGCGAAAAACTTATATGATGAGCTCATTTTGGTAATATTGAACTATATACGTTCGGTCGCGTGAGACGCCTGCGAGTAGGCTTCCTTATGTGCGCCATACATAATTTTTATGTATAGTATTTGATAATTCCCTGTTGGTCTTGATTTGGACTTTCTATCGCCAACTTCAAAAATTATTTGTTAATAACAATTTTCTGCCCATTCTGGCTAAATTCTACCCTAAACATTATTGTTCAAGGGCTCAAAATACATTACATACATTGTAGAAAAAATACAGTGTATAACACTTTTGAAAATTAGTTTTCACGCTCACAACATGTTTCTTCAACACCCTGTATCTTGAAAATGAAGCCTTTTTAGGCTAATGTTTACAAACCAGTTTTTTACGGCAAGGATTCTCCCACGTTTGTTGAAATAGCCTCTATAATAAACTTTTTTACAAGATTTTTGCAGGTGCCAAACAGCACAATTTTAGAAAACAATAATAATTATTTCAATTTTCCCTTAAACGATGGGAAAGGGACGGAACCCCCAAAACGCTCCCTTATCTACGACCCTGAATATATCATTTTATAATGAAATTAAAACAAATAGAAATTTGTCTTTAAAGAGTGGAACGAGGATGTTTCAGGTGGAAGAATCACATAACCTCTCTTGCCTGCTAGTTATATATATTTCCCTTGACATTTTACTGTTCTGCCAGAAGTAAAAAATTAAAAAACTGCATCTCTTATAACGGTTAACAGCTGTTTATATGTTCATCGGAACCCTAACGAATAAAGACAATTTCAAAAACATAGTAATTTAAGCATTTTTTTAATATTCCTTTTAATATATTTGGGGGAAGTTTTGATTTATTGTTAAGGATTTTTAAACGAAGTTAGAGAAATATTGGAAAAAGACATTATTGCGATTATGTTGCATACAATTTTTTTACATACCAATTTTAAGTATAAAGTATATTTTTCTCATCACGGTATAACGAATTAAGAGCAGCCCTGATACTAGACGATAAATATTTTAAAATGCTAGAGTATTTAACATAAAACATGTTGCCTGTTATACCGAGATAAAAACGAAACTGCAAAGTCTATACACTGAAAATTTAAAAAGTTTTCCCGACACTCCTTCATCTGGCCTAATCAAAAACGATGAAAGAATGAATTACTCTTGTGCCGGTAAAAGAGTTTAGTTGGGGAAAGTTCTAGGCGTTTGCAAAAAACATTAGAGTTGCTATAAATTAGGGATTTCTCCTCCGAAAACTACAAGATTTGTATTTTGATTAGGGTGTTAATTGATATTGCTGGTTATTGGTGTCGATTGCTTTAAATGAAACTTTGTAAAATATCATGTTCTTATTTTCTTAGAATACGAAAACTACAAGATTTGTATTTTATGATTATGAGTATGATTTGTATCTACGATTACTTGGCTAAGATAGTCAGTACCTAAATCCGATTTAATATATTTTTACACTTTTGTAGTCTTAAAATTGAATTAAATAGGAATATTAGAAAAACAGTCACCTAGATCTATGGCTTTCAGTGGACATTCTTGTCACATTCGAAATTTCACTTAAAAATTCTCCCAATTCAGGGCTGGGGGTGGGCGAGTATGTTGGCTCAGGCGAGGGACTGTACGATTGAGATCCATCCTCCCCTTCCTTGGTCTGATCACTTAAATCTTGGATTTGCTCTTCAGATCTTTTGCATTTCTCTTTGACTACTGAATAAACTCCTAAAAATCATTTGTTTTTGAAACACACACACACACACCAAATCATATTTAGTTTTATCTTTTATTTAGAAATTATTTTTGTTTAGAATTTTATACAATACTGTAAGACAATCTTAAATGCATATGTCATATAAGATTATACCATGTAATGGAACAATACTTTTCAAAATAATATAATATATTATATAAAAGCCTATTATACTTAATTTATACTTAAATTTTATTAAGATGAAACAATGAAAGAAATTCCAATTTATAATTTGTTTTAAAGTTATTTATCGAAACTATAGAAAGCCATTGTTTCTACTTACGTAATATCTTTCAAACAATGTTGGAGTAAAATTATACCTATCTTAGAAAATGAATATTTGTGGCAAATACACTTCGACTGGTGTAAAAACATTGTAAAAATACTCATTTTCATGATAATAACAGTACTTTAGAATATTATCAGTTTTTTCTGTATATGTAGCATTAAATAAGTATTTTTCTTTATGCGCTACTTCTGAAAAATGCGATGTAAACCGGGATAACCCAATATCTTTAAATTGTCAAAGTACGTTTTAGCCAAATACGCAAAAAATATGTCCCATTAAAAAATAGCGTCTTTTGGTGACACACACAATTTAAAAGCGATAATATGCAAATTATAAATGAATTCAGTTGAGCTAAGGACCCCTTACAGGCTTATTTGGCTTTAAAGGCAAGATCTAAACTATGCGTAATAATAAAATTAGAGAAAAAATAGAAAACTTGTCTGAGAAAAAACTTGTTCTACTCTTGGTTTCCAGTTGCTTCTACGCAGTGATGCAGTGCAGTGTTTGTTTTAAATAGATGTCATTACTATCCGCAGTCAACCCCAATAGTATACGAACAGAGGCCTGCTTCTTATCCCAAAGCTATAAGGCTCCATTTGATTACAGTATTTTTATACACTACAAGGGTTAAAAGGTTTTCAACCCTCCCAGTTACATCAGTAATTTCTCATACCCCCAGTTGTAAAGTCGGCCTTTGCACTGAGCCTTAAACCCACACATTTGGCTAAACATGTTTTTATATGTTTTATATACAGATGAGTATTATCTTTAACTACTGTTTTGGTTTTACCTCGATATTTTTTTTTTAGGAAAAATTTCTTTTGTCTTAAAACTATGAAACTATTTCTTTCTTTAGAGCTATACCTTTTTAAAAATAACTTTTAAGTCATTTCTAAAATAATCATTTATCGGAAATCAAAGACGAAATGTTTTATACATTTTGTTTTTTTTTTAATTATTCAAAAGTAAGTGAGTGGCGGCTCGGGGGGTATCAGTTATATATTCTTCTTTTTTCCGATTTTCTTCTACAATGCGATTCTTTAATGTCTCCCTACTCTTTTATATTTTAAACCAGTTAAGACAAGTTTGGACCATATGTATGAATATTCTCTCCAGTCAACGAGAACCGAACATAAGACGATTTTTGCTGAAATTTAAGTAATATTACAGCTGCCACTGAAGTAGATACATTTACTTCTTTTTAATAGCAGAAGCTGTTAGTAAGTTCGTAAATAAATTGTTGGGCAGAGCACAAGGGATAAGCTAAGTTTTAGGGTAAATTTTAAAATCGAATGTTTTTAAAACGAGACAATATACTGACATGCGGTTTTTACCTGTGACTTGCGAAGTTTATTATATATTACCTATTTTAAGCGCAAAACTTCCCTAAACCTAAAAGTTATATCTACAAGGCCATAAACAAGACAAATTTTCTAATATATGATTTGTTCCAAAACTTTACAAGAACAATTTTTAGGTTCTAATTGCTAGATCATTTTAATCCTTGTTAAAATTGTAAGAAATTATTAAAAAAGTTTCCTAAAATTTTAAATATTTTTTAAAATGTGATTTTTTTTTATTTTTGAAGTATGTATCACATGTTTACCTTTATTTTCAATATGACTATAAAATGATATTTACTTAATAAAAATTATTCTGATTTGTTTAAAATGAGTAGAATATCGCCATCTTGGAAATAAAGGTTAGCATACGAGACATTTTTAAAAAGATAATGTTACGTCGATAATGACCGAAGAATAAATATACAAGGCTTCATTAAAAGTATTGGACTAAAACGCTCTTTCGATTAAACAAGAAGGGAAAAAAATAAAAAGGTTCTCTAGTACCCAAAATGATTTTTAAATCGAATTAAAACTCAAAACTCATTTTTGTACATTTTGGAAAAAATAAAACACTGAAAAATGTAAGTCTTCTTGTAAAATAATATTTTAACTTAAGAAAGTTTACCCTTAAAATCGATAATATGCAATAAAATTTTAAAGATATACTTGAAATCCGCATCTTTTAAAAATATTCGAATTTATCGTTTACTCTGTCCAGTAGTGTAGTTTATTTACATTAACAGTGTCAAAGGTCTACCTATTTTCTTACCATTGTACATACCAGCGGAACAACTGACATCATCGTGTCCCATTTTTACCAATGAAGCTGACGAATATTCGCCAAC
Organism: Kuschelorhynchus macadamiae; assembly: GCA_030620095.1. Classification (NCBI taxonomy): domain Eukaryota; kingdom Metazoa; phylum Arthropoda; class Insecta; order Coleoptera; family Curculionidae; genus Kuschelorhynchus; species Kuschelorhynchus macadamiae. The sequence continues at coordinate 2,048,630 of JAUTXW010000830.1, forward strand.
GCTGTTATTGCACAATCCTCCCTCTTCGGGGGTCAAACTATGAGGTGGCGTTACCCTACCTGTTACAGATTTGGTTATGTTTCGAATCAGGGACCATAGCATGAACAGTATGGTCAGCATCTCATAGGACGTTTCGTCTTGCTTGCGCTAGCGCTACATCATTAGAGACCTAAGACTGTGTTATCGATCCAGCAGTTTGATCGGCCTCATTTTTCCAAAAGTTTGTAGAAAGAAGCTAAAAAATATTTATAATATTTATCTGTAAAGGTGATAGATCCAGTTTTTTGAACTACCTGGTCTTGCTTGTACCATAAATTTATCTATAAAACGCTAAAACTTAAATTGTGTGGCTCATGTATTGCCAAAGAATAGCTAACATACAAATTAAAACATGTAGAAATATGTTTAGTAATGAGGCGTATTCTTTTGGTGTATAAAGTAAAATATTCTCTTACTACCAAGCAAGCGAAACAATGAAAATATTTGAACATTATATACTATTTTAACTAAGTATTTTACAGGATATTTTCAAACACGATATTATTTTAACGTCAAAGCACACCCAGAAAACTTAAATGCAAGTTTCGTGTCCCATAAAAGTTATAATTATATTTGCGAAGGTCTCCAGGGTTATACGATCATCTTTCATTAATATCATTCGGCGCTTAATAATTTTCTAGCGGATATTTGTCACTCATGATATGCCATTAATAACAATTATTGTAAGTTGAGTTTTCGAACCCCTTTTAAATGAATAATTATAGTCACATCCTCGCCATATAACAACTAATTTTTTCGAATTTCTTAATAAACGACTGTTGCTACACGTACAAAATATGCTCCGCAGGATTATTGACCAATATATTAGATATTAACTACTGTTCCTTTACCTCAGATGAAATTTAATTGCATGTGATATCAGCTTTCATTTTGAACTTGTGAAATATGAGTGTTTAAAAATATATGTATGTTTAGTTTTTCGTTTCCTATTCGGTATAGTCTCAAATGTGTGAAAGCCGGATAATATAACTATAAAAATTAGTGAGCTTTTAAGTTACCTGCAAATATTTTTATATGATCAATAATTGAGAAAATATAAATTTTCTAGCAGCTTGGCACGATGATTTGGTTTTGACTAAAAACGCCAAACAACATTTTTAGGCAATTGAGACTTTTGAATTTGATGTGTATTTATGCAATTTTGTTTATACATCTACCTTAAAACTGATTACTCGAACGTGTCTTTTAATGTTATGATTGGTTTAATTAGTTTACCTTGATTTATCACTGTTTAAAACAAATAAATCAGAATTTTGTTCAGATAACAGTTAAGCTGGCATCTTATCGCTAATAAAGCTAGGGTTCAATGTTTAAATATAATTTCACTCTAGCTAGTAATTCTCAGATATCAAGTAAATTCTGTTATTCAATGCCAAAAATCACAAATAGATTTATTTTTAGGGGATTTATATTAAATACTCATTACCCAAAATATACAGGGTCCGCCAGCTAAAACTCCGAGGCCTGTATTTTATTTATTTATTTACCTACATACTTAAGTGATACATAAATTGAAGATATTGGCGAGTTATTTAAAATTGTCTACAGAGTGAACCAAAAAAGTTTTATGGAAGGAAATTATGACGTCTGTAAACTTACTTGTCGTGAATATATTTTTACCTCACCCTGTACATTCGGGTTTATAAATTCATTTGCAAGGGTTTTATTAAGTTATTACAAAATCGTCCCTTTTTGCATAAACTCTCCCTATATCAGCATAAAAATAACGGATAAACATTTTCTGTTAATTTACATAATTTAAATAGTGATACAAATTTTAAATGATAATTCAGTGAAGTATTAAAACATTCAGACTAAAGGCTTATGTGATACATAAAACTATACTTATTGTCAAGCCCTATGAAATTTTATAGAGAGTTCAATAAACATTAACATAATTTTCTGTAAATACTTAAATCCAGTATAAGAGTAATTTGTAAATACTATTTATTACATAAGTAATTTAAATGAGTAAAAAAATTAACATACAGTTAATTAACATTATTAAAATACAACACATTTTGGGAATAAACGATGATATGCAGGTAAAACTAATAGCACAATTACTATTAATTTTAAAACATAAAAATAAGCTATCATCATAAACAGCAGAAAAACATAAATTAAACTTTTAAAACAAATTAAAATAATTAATTTCCCAACAGTTATTATTGTAGGAAAAATAACAACAAATAATCTTTCTTTTTTAATTATTCCAAATTTTGGACATTAACGTGTATACACAGACTAAACCGTTTAATTAGCTGACCATTTACACTGCGTAAAAGCCCGTAATAAGTAATCCATCGGATTCAGGTCTGGGGACCTTCCTGGCCATCTTAAAGGCTTTAAGACTTAAGTATAGAATTACCTATTAAGATTAAGATAAGAAATCGAATTAATTCTTAATATTTTTACGTAGGGAGAAGATCTATTTATTTCCAACCCATTATTACTTATTTTACTTATGCCGCGATAATTAAAACTACTTTTGTTATTCTTATAACTAACTCAAATATGTAAATTAACAAAAAATATCTAAGTAAATATATGGAATAACTTTCTCCAAAATGTTTAACAGCCTGTGCGCGTTACTAGTTACAGTATATTATTCGTACACTTGTTTCCCCATTCTTAGTTGACATTCTGTTTTTTAATTTCTCTGATTTCTCCATTTCTAAGAAAGCTACCTTAATCTATAGTACATTTTGTTGGTATTGCCCCTTATAGCAAAAATTCAGGTGTTGCATTTTCAATGGCACAGAGTATATTTTTTTTATTAATTATTTTTTCATAGAAACGCGACCAAAATTTCGGGATTGATATTGAAAATGTATTTATTTAAATTTATTTTATAACCGTGAATATTTTAATACAAATATATTTGAATTGAAAATATTGAATTAATTTGTATATATAAATTTTTTCCGTAAATGTAATACAGACATTTTTATTTTTGGTTATTTTCCACCTTTTTATATGCTCTTTGTGTATAAACAATAACTAGGTGATCTGGTTAAATTAACCATATCTTAAGAGACAATCATGTTCATAAATTTTTGAACGCTTTTGTATTTAGACAGTGATCAAGTCTCGGTCAGCTAGCTGTTCCAAAAAAAATAAAGAATCTTTGACAAAGTTTTAAAAAATTTATAGAAATTTAAGACAGTTATTAGTTTGGCAAGGCGTAAACTAAAAGGCCCTTTTTAATAAAAATTTCGCTTTTCAATAAGCATAGTAAATAAATGGTACTTCCTTGCTGTTGTTTGGTCAACCAAAGCGATCGAGCAACCGAGTGTGGATGACTCCTGCATCCCTTTTGTCAATTTCAGCATAGTGCCTCCAAGTTTCCACAGCAATTTTGGTGGGAAAAATCAAATATTTTAAAAAATTTTATTTCACGTTTTCGTACCTTGTATCAAAAATATTAGAAAGGCCAGAAAATAGAGCTTCTCATATCAACCCCATAAGCTAGCCAACGTGCCCAAAAGAAACCTTTCTAAGTGCTGAACATTTCAGTTGCACTTTAATAATTAATCTGCATGACATATCTCAGTAAAATATACCGTCCTAAAAAAGCACCAATAAAGAAATTATTTTTTAAAGGAGTGAGAACAAAACGACAGAAAATTAAAAGGTAGTTTGTAGAAGTAATTGTATAGGAAACATAAGACTTGCAGAAACATTAAGTAATTATTTAACAGATTTCGAGAAGAAAATAAATTAAGTTTCGAAACTTAATCCGAAAACTAGAATATAAAGCGGATTTTCTGGAAACTGACACCTTTTGCACTTTGGTAAAATGAGGACATACTAATTATTATCATGTCTTCACTTACAAGATATATTAATTACAGATGACTTCATGCAGAAAATCAAAGGAACATGTTAAAATAGCTGATCTTTTGTATTCCAGTAAAAAAGTAATTAAAATATTATAATAAACGAGTTTGATGACAGTGTACGTGGGGGCCTCATAAAAGCGTAGGCTTGGAAGATTCTCGATATTCATTAAAATCAAAACTAAAAATGTATCTTTTATCTATGATTTATGTCAAATAAACTTCATGGGCTGTATCTAAAAAGGTTATGAATATAAATTCAGTATTTTTTAGGATATTAACATTTGAAATTTAACATTTAGTACCATTCTAAAAACTTCAAAATTTAAATGATTTGAAGAAGTGATCGAAATTTGGGAGGGCTCAATACTGTAATACCTTATTACATTTATGATAGTTTGGGCACTTCGCTTAAGTTAGAAGTGATTTCTGAAATAATGTGAGGTAGTTAAAAATAAATGTTAGATAAGAAAAACCCAGCTAGCACTAAAGTTATAACCGTTTCCACTACTACTCTTTAAGAGTCTTTACGTATTTATTACTAATATTCCTACTATATATCAATAAACACTTAGGATTACCCGTTTTTAAGTATTATGTATATATTTGTTACTGTGAATAATACTTTAGAGTAATTTTCTATGTAAAGTAATTATATAATTACTACTGCCAAGCAACTACTTACGGAATTGACTCCAAGGTCGTCATTTCTTTTCCGTGACATAACAGTAATTTTTCAAAATTACTGTTTCTAATCTGTTTACTAAATTACAACTTTTAAGTATCAGATCCTTCCTGAACCTTGCAGCGATTACTCCATTACATCCAAATGTACTCCTATAAGGTATTACTATAAAATAAAACGAGTCGTTGCAGAGTAGAAAAAGTTGTCACTTAATGTTACTTTAAACTGGCTATCACCAGCCTTTATTCTTCGGTTGCACCTTAGAAGTAAGAATTACAGTAATTATTTACTACAAATAAACTATTACCTCTGGTACTTGAGGTTCCGGAGATAGAGGCGCTGGTACGAGATTCGGTCTATAGTGACTTTATAAGGAAAAAGGCGACAATACAAGCCCACCCGCCATATGCAAAATTTCTAAAGGTTTAAATGGACGCACTCATATTATCGTTAGTTTTTCGCAAAATATGACCAAACTAATCTACGTTAAGACATTAATATAAGAAATTGGATCAGCTAAAAGGTTAATTAATGAAATTATTATTAATTTCAGTCTAGAAAGAGTAATATGCCCCAGAAAAAATTCGAAATTTATTTTACACTGACAACCTCTGTCAGCGTCAGTTGTAAATATAGGGATATGTTAATATTTTACTCTAATAATCTATTCGAACTATCTAGTTCCAGCTTACTTATTCATTTAGATTTTGAGAATTTTAAAAGATAATAATGTTTGTGCAAGTGATTAATGACGGTTGTCTCCCAAGTGAACTTAGTAATGTAGTATGTACTGAAGAAGGTCTACAAAATAAAGTTTCTTTTATGCTAATCTTTGAGAGTTTCTACTTCAAATTGGGTGAAAAATTTAAGATATTTACGGTTATAGTCATATACAAATTCATCACAAACACTTTGTAATTACAAGCAAAAAGCACGTGAGCCAGATTTAAACACATTTCTTCATAGGCCCAATGGCTTACAACTTATTGTTAGAATCAATATTCATTTTAATAATCACAAAAACTAATAAAATAATACACTAAAACAACAAACCTCATAAGAAACGCGCGTAGACAAAAAGTAAGCAAAACGATTTTAGCAGCAATATGGCCGAACCAATCAATTGGTTACCTTATTGTCGCCACTTCCTTATAAAGTCATTGTAATTTGGTCTACAGCCATTAAACTCCATTATATTCGGTCCGAATTTGTCAATCTCTATTACTTGTGTATGTGTTGTGTTATCTTTTACGAGTAACAAGTTAAAATGGCAATTACGTCACGTCCCATTAGAAAAAAAGTAGCTTTCGTCATTCATCCACATTTTGTAGATAATTAAAAATATCACAACTTGGTTTTGTCATACCTGAACAAAACAATATAAGGAAACAAAAAATAAAAACGAAAGAGAGGCTTATGGTTATGACGGATGGCAGAATTATAGCAGTGACTCAAGTACTGCAACTCTCCGCATGCTACGACGCTACGCGCACAATTCAATTTTAAAGAACCGGCGGAATGTTCGCAAATCGTAACCGCTTGGTAATAATATACAGTATGGAATTAATGGGAACTTTGTAGATAACTTTATTCGTACCACGTCAGTGTTTAAGACTTCAAAGTAATTGGGTATAAGTGACAGCTGTGTATTTAAAGAATCCAAAACTATAAAAGCGTATGGGGGCAGTCGTAGACACTTGATGTTAAGTAATTTTCTTAGTAAAGAAATGTAGCTAACTTAAAAGTAAAAGTCCAATAGAACGCCATTGTTTATTTTCATCTATTAGCTACGAAGTTTATTTTTGTGAGTATAAAGATTAAAAATGCATACAAATTAAACATCACATTAAAAAAAGAATCACTCTTTACAATAAGATATTTAATGATAATTAGTATTTAAACGAAAGCCCAAAATAAAATTTTTGAGATTTATATTGGCCGATATATTTGACTAAAATGTATTGAAAATTAACGAATTTTAAAGGGGCGTCTTTTACGAATATCATGAGCATATTCACCAGAGAAATTGCCTGCGTTTTAATTTTAGGTCCTTAGCATAACTAGAAAACCAAGTGAAACGCATGTCTCCTACCTCAACAGCCAATAACGTATCCTATACGCTCTACCCCATTTTCCCAACTTGAGTGTTTGTAGTCGCCATAACTGTTTTGATGTATTAAAAAGAACCATACATATTTTTAAAATCGATTAAATTAAGACAGAAATAAGGAAGTAACAAATAGGGTGAATTATTACTATTCGGCTATTTAAATGGAACCACACAATTTCGTACTATCTACGGCATAGTCAAAGTCACAGTAACATGTTATTCACGAAGTAGTTACCCTAAAATTGTTCCCCATTTTGGTAATGACTACGTAATCTCCCCTTAAACAGAACGTGGCGACACCAAGTTCCGGTTACTTCATCGAAAATACTTGTGGTAACAATGACGTATTTATAGCTAAAAATGCTACTTGGGAAGTAAAGACATATTCCGGCCTAGTAAAATGGTAGTAGTCCAGTCACTGTAGGGGCAACGGTGCAAGCGTTTTTATATTTTTCATCTTTTTGTAGCCCTTTGTTCCGGTAGTTTTTATTTTTTTGCACTTCACTTTGGTGCGTACTTATGAAAAAATATAAATATTAATCTATATAAATAAGGCCGGCAACAAATGCAAGAGGAGTTTGCCCAGTTTTCCATATAATTAATACATTATTTCAGTAAAAACCCACCCCTCTAGGGGTTTGCGTTTTTTAGCGTAAAGTAGGTTAATTACATTGAGCCCCTTGTTTGTTGTTTTTCGTACTGTGTAAAAATATATTTTATCAGGTGTAGGGTAAGGGTTTTTAGTTTTTTTTTTAATTTATGTTATGAACAACAGTTTTCGGCACTGCTTATAACACCTACCATAATCAAATATTTTAAGTTATGCAATAAACATAAGTCACATTCTGTGAAGCAAATCGACGGCTGTGATTTTTTTAACACATCTTGGCTATTGTAGCTATAATAAGCATGCCCAAGTAATATGATAAAATCAATTTGGATTTAAGCTTCTATAAAATTAGTTTTCTGATGGCGTTCATAAAATTTTCTGGTATTATCATACTACAAATACTTCAAATCTATATTTACTTTACATTTTTTTTTCAAGATATCTGTAAGATATTTATCATAAACGTATTAACTCATAAGTGCTTTCATCCTTAATTTAATAAGCTATGAGCTTTTACATAAAATTTCCTTGAAGGATCTAATAGATTTAATCTCTTAGATCTAATAGGTTTTAAGAGTTCTTATACCGAGACGTTTAGGTTTTATCTTGCATTTATGTCCATACTAGAGAAAATTCATACATATTGTCTTAAGATATAAATGCCTTCTATAGAAACTTCGTAACTTCATTATCAATTATTAGTTTTAAGATGTCTAGTTAAAAACACATATTAAGAAATAATCACCTTAGAAACCCACTTCATAAGTCTATTATTGCTATGAGTTTAACGTGCCATTTAGGAAATAAACACCTTGTAAAGACACTTCATAAATATTTTATTAATAATAGGTTTGCCTGGATAAACATTCATAATCTGATTCATAAAACGTGTTAGACGTGTATTTAATTATTTTAGATTTATGGTTTTATGCCGCGGTCTAGTATTTAGCGATGCCACGGATAAAATATTTTTAAAATAAAAATAAAAAGTATCTACATAAACACTTCATATAATACATATGTTTATCCACAGAATTTAACTGAATCTATTCTTCTATCTACCTTCAAATTTAGAAATAGTATGTCACGCTCAGTAACTGCAACATCTTACATCGATTTGGCAAAATAAAATATTAGGTATGCAATCAAAATGGATAAAGTGAAGCGCCAAGTGGTTTTACGTGTGTTTCAAATAAGATTAGTAGGTTTTAAGACGGGATTTTTATACTGGATAAAGAAATACAGTCTTATGAAAGTAGACGTTAAGATCAAATAGTATTAAAAACAATATCGCCATTTTATTTGTAAGTACCAATCCGGGTATCCTTAAACACCTATTATGAATTAAATTGGGAAATTTAATAAAAATAGGAAGATGTAAATATTGTTAAAACAGTTTTGCAGATGATTTTTAACTTCTCTTAGTAAAGGCAAACAGTTTTATCAGTATCTTAAAGATCTTCATAAAGATTGTGTTTTCGGTATCACGGTATCCCCATCTTATATATTTTGACAGGAGGATGCACTTTTGTTATTAGTTGAACAAAATCCAGCATTGCTACCAGTCGTCGCTACCGCTTTAAGGTTTGCCCAATTAGTGGGTGTGGGAACTAATTCTAATATAACAACAGAGTATTTTCCTCATCGGACGAAGATAACTAATAGCACTGACCTACCAAAAAATGTAACATAAAGCTAAATAGCTTATTCTAGTTGACTCAACCTCTCTTAATACGGCAATGACCTGCAAAAAGTCGTACGACGTAAAGTTTCCTTGTTAAATTGAACAAACCATGTGTTGAACGGCACAAATTAATGATTATTTTAAAAATGATTTTATTAGTTCACTACCCCTACATATCGATTAAAATAATTTGTATTAAGGCAACATCTAGGATCACATCTTCTCTCTTCAGAAACCCGCAGTAATCATCCATCATAGTTAGATCCCATCGTCCTTTTAACCGGATTTCGATTGCCCTGATATCTTCAAACAAGCTTTCACTTTGCTTGTCACATGTCCCACCCCAATACTCAGAAAAAAAACTTAAACGGGAATGAAGAAAGTTAATTTTTAACGACTTTCGGCAATGGCGATTGGTTGTAATATAAAAATTTAATAGTTATTTATATTTTTGTATCGATTGTGCTGTTTAAAAATCCTTTTATTATACTTACAAATGATGAGCTTTTCTATAAAATAAACAAGCTCAGCTATTTTGTAATTTCTGGAACAATAAAAATGTCTTCTTTTAATTTGGCGTCATTTAAATTAAGTTAAGAGTTATCTGAAGTATTTAAATCCTTCACCCTCCTTATTCATAGCCTTCACAAAGTTTTACATACGTCCAAGTTTAATGTAAAGAAAGGACAACGAGAACATTTTTTCAGTATATAAGCGGCCTATATTTCTCTATTTTTTACATCCTCCAGTACTTTAATTTAAATATTGCGCCAAAGATGTTGCCATTTACGAAGTTCACAGTCATATAAATTGCACGGTTGACATATTTCGCGTGAGATTTAAATAAAGCTCCCCAGGTTGAATTCGCTTTTGGGCCAAATTTTCTTTACATAATTTCCACATATCTGCCATTTGTACCGGTAGTAGGTGGTTCTATCTAAAGTGATGCACATATCTTCACGGTCTCCTTTTATCGTCACTGAATTGGCATCTGGTATAGACGATTTTAAATTTCCATTGTGTAGTATTACCGCTTTTAAACTGGTAAGTCAATGAATAAGCGCTCCTCAATAGGAAAATGCTCAATATTGAGTTCCTGCATTAACCCATCGATCAGTACACGCGCATAATAAATTTTCCATATCATAAAATACAGAAAACGTTGCATTTGTTTTCCTTAAACACTAAGCCAGATTTTTCAGCAAGTTCGTGAAAGAGTTGTACTTCATCAATTTACACGGTTTTTTATTAAAATAATTGTCTGGTTCCCGAGACCTTTCAACACTATTTTTTCTATTGTCCTATTGCCTACTTTTTCTATAAAACAAATAAATGTTTTTCTTCAATAACATTTCTAGACGATGGGGTGGATGCGCCCCATATTCATATAATCTTCAAGATCTTCCGGGCCAGCTAGTTTTTGTTTATTTTGCTAACAAGTTTTACTGTTTAAGATGGGAACCAAAAAGTTCAGACTGTGGTTTTGATATCTCATTTAGTATGGGAGTACTAAATCAAATCATATAGTTCATTTTCAAGAGTAAAATGTGACTCACCAAAAATGGAACCTAGAATAAAATTGGTAACGGTAGACTGTTCTTCTGAGCTGCCTCTTCTTCTCATCTACAGACAGTTTGTGCTACACTTTTATTTAAGATGTAAGATCTGATGAAGCCACAGTGTTGGCGAAACAATTGTCATGTATAGTATTCTTTGTAAGTGGAAATTTTAAACAAGTGTTTTCGTTTACTTAGTTAAAATGGATTTCCATCAAGTAACAGCGGCTAGTTCTGTTCAATTAGCAACTAAAATACATAAATTGGAGTAAGGCACCTGATTTTTTATTGTCCGACAGTCAATCAAAATGGATAAAGTGATGCGCCAAGTGGATTTACGTGTAATATCCGCTAATGCAAAAGTGTGCTACTTGAAGTAAAAAAACAACATTTTTCTTTTAAGGAAAAAATAGGTGGAGTAGAGCGTGGGTACAAAAGACGCCCTGGCCTCCGAGAATCAGATAATATAATAAAGGAATTAACTTTGGAAGACAACGAGATATATAGAAATGTTTTTTAACAATGGCTACTAGCGATTTATACAGTTTTACATGAGTGCTTATCTTCCACAGTATATAACCCTTATAACGTTTTCAATTGCTTTTTTTTTAAATTACAGTTTTCATTTGTCTCTTGTATTGTTCCACAGACACTCATCTTCATGAAATAAATATATAAATCTGTTCATTTTATTCGTAGTCCAATTTAACTTGGACATTTTTATTCCTTAAAAAGCACAAAGTAAATGTCCGTTTAGATCTCCTACTGAAATATTGTACTTCAGTAGGAGTCTGGGAATAAGGATTTTTCCATGGGCGCGTGACGAATTCTCATGCGAGGTGTAGTCTCCCCGAAAGGGCATAATTTTAGTGGCTCTTGTTTAACACTTATCCAACTTAAAATATAAACGAAAACTTTAAAAAATGTTTTTATTATTTTAATAGTATTAAAAACCAGTGAAAAGAAATTTTTTTAGTAGAATATTATTCCTTCAAGATAATATCATAATTTTTTAAAACTTTTAAATGATTTTTTTAATTGTTACGGCCAGTTTTAGGGCATCGTAACTACTAGCACTCGCCGCGAGGAGCTTTATTTTCAACATTAAACTAAAATTTTTAATAATAGAGTTAGAGTTCCGGGAGTCGGAACTTTTAATTGTAAATTTATTCTTCTTAAAGAATATTTTTTTTTACTTTTTAAGTGTAAATTGCTTGCGAGTTATTTGCAAAAAAATAAACCCCTTCGTTAATACTATTAATTTGATAATAAATTTTGAAATTTTATATGTGCGGGTTTGAAACTTTTGTACAGTTTTCTAGTCGTTATTTTGAATCCAATGAGCTTTCCCCCATATTTTTACTAGGAATAGCAAGGTTTAACATAATTTTGAATTTGTGAACTAGGCTAGCGGCGTACGAATTTAATTTGTGGGTATTAAATGCCATCGGTACATCGTTATGGTAATTCGTATTAATATTTGTTATAAAAGTTCCTATTATAAATAATAACTTTAGGGCTATATTAAACGATCTAGCACAACGTGTAACTCGTCATAATTATAACAAAATGGTGCTCCACTTAGGAATAAAAATGTGTTATCAATGATCGACAGCATAATATATATTTAATTCAAAATGTATATTCCTGGATAAATTATTGAATTATGACTTGGAACCAGACCGTTGAGGTTTATAAAATATACATACTACGTATTTATGAGCCCTTCCCACTGTATAAAATTGTTTTGATTTAAAAGTCTTTCACCAAGTAGAAAATTTGGTTTTTAACTGATTTTGTTAGGGGCTGTTTTAACTACAAACCCGCCGAAAGCGCTTATACATATGCAGGAAACTATATTCTAATGAGTTTCTCGAATGTTGAAGCCCTCGCATGCTGTTAAAACAAAGCAAACATAATAGGTAGTAGGTATTCATTAATTTGAAAACTGATGTGTACAATGTATGCATATAATTAATTTACATTCTCTAGAAGCCTATTTACATTAGGAGATTGCACATGCTATGCAATAAAAAATTGCTCGTAGACATGCGCATTACTGACTGCGATCAGCTGGTGCAACTTTCTTTGCATGGCGCCGAACAAGCGCTAATTTTATTGCGTATAGCACGCAATTTTCAGTTGGAATGTTGAAGTATTAACATAAAAATAAAAAATAAAAATCGCTGCCGGGCCTCGATCAAAGCCAGACTAGTGTACTAGTTGTGGTTTGTTATTACTGAATTCCATTTTTTTTAAATAAAAATATCGGACAGATGTGACTCAGAAGAAGACAATATGCAATAGGTAAGTACGTAGTAAAATAATTTTTAGACTAGATACATCAACGATCTGTCAGGTTTTAGTAGGTTGTTCGTGGGTGTTTTGTGGTTTAAATTGAAGGCACAAAGGTTCATTTATTTTTATATCTACTAATAGGTACAATGTTATTTGTACAATTTTTGTGCTTATGTTCCAAAATGATGATAGTTTGAACAGTTACAACCATAGAATATCACCACCATATCATCATTCTACCAGGGATCATCAAATATGGCTGTTGCTAAAGACGGACCTTCTGTAAGTGTAAGTGTTATTGAAATTCGTTATACACAAATTTTAATAAAATCTAAAATATGAATTTTAAAGAGACTTTCAGAAATTTTTCAGTAATTAACACAAACATCTCCTTCAATATAAAGTGATGTATGTTTTCTTTTCAATGAGGTGGAACAAGAAGAGGCTCAAATGATAAACGACTTGAAGATTTAAGAGATAATAATAATTTCTGTGGACAAAACTAACAAAATCTATAGCAGTTTGATGGCCTATCAGAAATAAAATCTATTAGAATGATATACTTACATGTTTCCTTTTTTAGAATTGTTGCATTAGAAATGGACAAATATTATTGATGATTAAATAACGGATATTTTAAAAGAATAAATATTGGCTGATCTTTTGACACCTAAAGGAAAACAGAGACTGCAACAAAACAATTAACTGTTTTATTATGTATATTTTTTATTATTTATAAGTAATAAACTGTTTGCATGCTAGTAAGGTTCTTTTGTAATCGAAATAAAACAATTTTTCAAATCAACAAATACAATGTTTATTATTTACAAAAAATATGGAATTTAAATTGCATAATACGATCTGTGCTATATAGCTACTTAGAACTATATTAAAGATACACTAGTATAAACAGTTGGATAGAAAAAAAAATAAAATTAACCTACGGACCTATTTCAGAAAAAAAAGTCTAAAAGATTACTTAAAAACCACTTTAAAATAAAAAGTAAAGGGCATAAAAAAGTATAGTCTTCCAATATACATAACGTTTCAAATTATATTTTCTTGCCAGGGAACAACCCCTTCGCAGTTAACATAATTCATGAATTCCACTCCTGTATCAATGGTTTCCACTTTAGTTCTATTTCTCCTCTGTTTACTTAGACTGTATACAAATTTATTGTCCAGGTCTACATTTTCCCTAATATATGCAGATTTCAACTCATGTCTTAAGAAATCGTGTAGTGCCACACAAGCTTGAACAATTAATTTTGCCTTTGACATTTTCTACCACCCTCCTTACTCTGATTGAGCTATATTAAGTATTCTTTGTTTATTTGCCGAAAGGAAAATGGATTCAATATGTGAGTCGACAAAGGCAATACAGCATCTGCGGCAATAGCAAACGGCACTAGTTTAGTTATTGAAGGGAGAGGTCTGTTTTTAGGGAAATTTAAACTGTTTCTTTCAATTGCTGAAAACAGGCCACTCTCTTATACACCTTACCATCAGAAGTTCTCCAATGGATGCCAATATTGATGTTAGTTGTAATCAGCATCTACCAATGCCAAAACAACAATACTGTCAGTTATCTTATAATTTTGGTAAACTCAGCCTTCATTGGAAGTCTGGATAACAACATGTTTCCTATCTAAGGCTCCCAATACATTAGAAAGATTTCATTTCTCTTCAAAATCTTTTGCTATTTCTCTACAGTAGTTGTTGTTACTTGAAGACCTACCAAAAATAACGAGATCTTAATGGTGAGTTAGGTAAAATCAGTTGGTGAAGATGACAGCTTTTTGAGTTGGTTTAAATCATATTTGTTCGATAGAAATTTTAGTTTCTGTAAATAGCATATATTCTAATACACTACCGGTGTCCTCTTGTGTTTCTCAAGGCTCCAGCTTGGGTACGTTGCTGCTTGTAATTTACGTAAACGATGTAAAAAATAGTTCTCACTATTTTGAATATGTATGCCGACGACCTAAAACTGTACAGAGAAATTTACTCACGATCAGATTGTAACATTTTGCAGGATCATTTATTGCGGTTTAAATATAATTATTTGGTTAAAATTAATGAAGTGACAGACAGACCTTTGTGTGGTTCTTGTCGAAAAGCTCTTATTCGATAAGCACATTAACGCATTGTCTATAAGTTATAACCAGATGTTGGGTTTTATTAACAAGCAATGAAAGTTCACACATCAAGTCTTGGACCCATTTATAAGGTGTAATCCAAATATACTCTTCTTCGAGACTGCATGTTTTCAGTAATAACTGATCCAGCGAAGTGCTTAAAAAACGGAAAATAGGGCTGCTACTGTCCCTTAACGGAAACATTAAAGTATGCTGAGAATAGTCTACAGGAAGTTTGAAAACTTAGTAATAAAACCGTTCATTGAGTTAACATTCAAAGCATTGTTTTTCTCTAAACACTTTTTAGAACATTTTGACCACAACTGAATTCTCCAGTTTACAAGCAGTGTGTTTTGTTGAAATGATGTGTTTTTAATTGCTTTGCTGGATCAGCTATTACTAAAGACACCCGGACTTAAAATAGATTAAATTTGCATTGCATCTTATGAAAGGATCCAAGACTTTTGATTTTGTGTCTATATTCAAAAGGAAAAATCTTACTTTTTTTATACTATGCGTATATGTATAGTGAATATAATTTTGCTTCTTAATAAGAAGCCCCATGAATGCTGTATATATAGAGAAATTAGAAAAAATTCAAAATAGGTTAGTGCTCATTTCACGAGTATAAACAAAAATTCTTTGTGGTCAATAATGACATGAATAATCTTTATAAATATGCTATCATTCGAATAAGGTGGAATATTCAGATTTGGTTTCAAAAGTATCCAACGCGTTCTCTAAGAAACACAAATATTTTCTCTGTTCCTTACAGAAATAGAAATACCTAGTTCCCAAAACCCTCCTATATGTCTTATAATGAGATCCACAAACCTATATTTTTTTAATTGAAATTTAGGCATCTTTGGCTCGTTTCTTCACACTTACTCTACCGAGTAACGTAAACAATTTTTTTCTTAAGAATTCTTTCGTCTTTTAAATAAAAAAAAAATAATTACAATTTTTAATAACGTTTAAAATGCCATCCCATCTGTAACTCAAACGTCAAAAACTGGACTAAAGTTGTTTCTTAAATCAACAATTTAATTAATTAGGTAAATTTTTTTAATATACGCAAAACATTGGACCATACCGAGGACCATGCTTAAGATCGCCAAAAGATGTAATTCCTTTACAAATCGAGGGAGTTTATAAAATGTCCTATTGCTGGGGAAACTGGAGATCAGGTATAAATACCTGACCTCTGCTCACCAGAACAGCAGATGCCTCGTGTAATCGAATGCGAAAACCAACTAAACGTTTAAAATCTATGGAGCGTAAATTCAAAAAATATCCAAACTTTAAACAAAAATACTTGGATTTTAGCAATGAATATATACAGTTAGGACATATTGAAAAAATAGCGCCTGAAAATATTAATATTGAAAATAACGGTCAAAATTTATTTTATTTGCCACACCACGGTATAATAAATGAGGCAAGCACTACAACTGCTCTTCGTGTAGTATTTGACGGGTCGTGTCCAACTAGTACAGCTATATCTTTAAATGATATATTGATGATAGGTCCAACTATACAGGAGGAATTATTTAGCATTCTCATTCGTTTTCGAAAACATAATATCGTAATAACCGCAGACGTTGCCAAAATGTATAGGCAAGTAAAAATTTCACGGGATCAACAAGACTTGCAGCGTATAGTCTGGCGTGAAAATCCAAATGCGGAAATTTCACATTTCAGATTAACAACTGTCGCTTCAGTAGGCGGACAATCAGAAAAAATATCCTAATGCTAGTGAAATTATTAAGGATTTTTACGTAGACGATTTCATTAGTGGTAGTGACACCGTACGGGGTGCTATCAAGTTAAAATCAGAAATAAGTGAAATTTTAGATCAATACGGATTTTATCTTAGAAAATGGACATCAAATAATTTAACAGTAATTGGTCAAAAATATTAAAGCAATGAACATTATTTGTATAGTACTATACCATGATTCCCTAGATGACTCCAGCCATAAATGCTTTTGTACTATGGTAAGACTTTTATTCATATATATGTACCAAAACTTATTCTTCATTGACTTGTCTGAACATACAAACCAGTTACTATTCACTTAATTAGATTCTTGTCTTGTGCTAAAAAAAGTTAATTATCTAGAATAAGTTAAAAGGGTATACCGAGGCGTATAATTTGAAATTTCTTTGAAGTTAAAACCCCAGTATGAATTCAATGCAAATAATTCAAAAACTTATAAAACGCATGGAATGTTTAATTCTTTCAAGGGACAGGAAAATTGGATTTTTTCCATTACTCAAAGAAATTTAAGTCAAAGAATATTTTTAAAATAACAACAGAAAGTAACAAATTTTAAATTGGGCAATATCAAACGGTAAACACTGAAAAAAGCGTACGAGTTTGTACTTAATATGTTCGTTAAATTGCAATATATTTACTGTATTTTTCTGAATGCTCGGCGGAATATAATAAGTGGTTCTGTTTAATGGCGAAATTGTAACATATTAACATAAGGTATGTTTTGTTGCAGACATTTCGCTGGCTGAGAGTTATAAGGTTCTATGTAACAATTTGGTCAAAATTGAGATATTTATGTCAAAAGGTTTTATGACATTAACACGCTTTGTCTTACAAGGTCCAATGTGAAACATAGTAATATTACTTTTTCTTAGAATTTCCGACCGCAAAGTTCTATGTGGTTAACATAGAACATTGTTGTCAAACAATTTCATTGGATTAGTAACCGTTTACTTGACAATGAACTTTGTTTCGTAGATAACGATACAGAAAGATTATAGTTTAATTAGGCAATAAATATTGTTCAATAAATAATGGATCCTGTGTCTGAACGTAAAGAACACTTCTCAGATTACGACAGCGATAAAGATACCATCAGGGACTAAGGCCGGTATAATGTTAAATTTTTGAGGTTAGGTTTTTCTTAATGGTTTATTTTTATCAACTGTGATGATTGCTGCATTTCTACAAATATATTATTACACAAAAAAGCCAAAAAAAAGTCCGAAACAGGAATCTAGAAGTAGTACAGCAAATATTCTGCATGTCATAGGAGACGTAACCAAAGATAATATTTTGAAAGTACCGCAGATATTACTTGAGTTAAAAAAGATAAAAAAAAAGATAGATACCGTCTAAGTGGGCCAAAAATGTTCGCAAAGAAAAAGAAATAAAAGTGAAGCATATATATCCTCCAGAAAAAAGCTAGTGCCTGCTAAAACTATAAAGAATTCAGGTGTATAAAAAATATTTTCTGGGTACCCTAAATATAAGCCCAAAAATTATTTACAATATTCACCAGACCAGCAACACTGTAGGAAATACACCTAGTAGAGCAGTCCATGGAAAGCACACTAGACATAAAATGCCTGAAAGTATAATTCAGTTGATAATGGACAATATTAATTCACTACCAAAAATAGATAGCCATTACTATCGAGCTGATTCATCAAGAGATTACTTGGACTCAAGTCTTAACGTTGTAAAAATTTACGAATTTTATCAAAAGGCTACAGAAGAAAAATGTAAAATCCTCGTTAAATCGTCTTACTATCGAGAACTTTCTGTACAGAATTCAATATTTGTTTTCCAAAAACCTAAAAAGGATCGCTGAGATCTATGTGTGTTGGCAAGATTGCAAGATTCTGATAACAAAGAAATGGACGATACAGTGAGGCCAGAATATGCAAATCATGTAATTGAAAAAAAGCCTTGGCGCAACTCCAGAAACATTAACCGAGAAAACAGTGAAAAAGCAGTTCTTTGTTTTGACCTGCAAAATGTATTAACCTGCCCAAAGGCCGAACTAAATTATTTTTTTTATAAGAGCAAGTCATCAGTTTACAACCCAACAGCGCATCTGTCTTTAACAAACCAAGTCTATTGTGTAATATGGAGTGAACATCTCATTGGAAGGAAGGGCAATGTTATAGCCAGTGGAATTTGCAAGATTTTGATATAACTGACCTTACTTTATGGTGTGATAGCTGTGTTCTACAGAACCGAAACTCCACAGTTCTATAGAAAGGGTACTAAGTAAAACAGAATACTACAGTCCTCTATCTCTTATCAGAAATCTTCTTTTAGTAAATCGACATAAGCTCTATAAGATAATTCAAATGAAATTAAGGGATTTAAGGACTATCGCGTTATTATATTTTTGTATATCTTCACCTCATGTCGCGTGCTATAAAATATCACATTCAGATTCCTTGCTTACAAGCTATAAAATAAAAGATGAGGAAACCATGAAGACCATTTTAAAACATACTGCAAAACCAGCTACTGCTCAAAGACTTCCACCCAACAAGATCGATGCTCTAAAATCCATAGTAAAATGGATGCCACTCATTGATGAAGATATAAGGCCAGAACTAAACAGCTTTTCTATGGCCTTAGGCATAGCCCATTTAGCCAACTTAAATATTTATCTCAAAATTCGTTATTTAATTACGTGCACGGTCAGAATCTAATAACTGCGATCCCTCCCTATTCCGGACTCAACAAAGGAACAAGACAAGGTCATAGTCTTCTCGCACTGGGATCAATTCAGGACTCTTATTGTACAAAATTACACATTAAACAACTTATAAAAAAAATAAATCCAAAGTACAAATATTTAAGGTTATTTAACATGTACCGAATGAAGTTAGTTAAAAAGTTGTTGTTATATTGTTAGGATATTTATTTACCCGAAGTTTTTTGTTACAAATATAATTAGTACCTTTAATGGTTTGTTTAACTATACTTAAATACCAAAAAGTAAACTGGTTAGAATTTTTGAGTTTGTGTTTATATTGTTTGAATATTTACCTTAAATTAAAAAAGTGTTTTGTTTCAAATATAGATATTAGCACGTTTAACGGTTTGTATACTAACAGTACTTTATTTCTGTTAATTATGCTTAAATAAAAAAATGTAAACTGGCTAGAATGTAAGCAAAGTTCTATACTTCACTTCAATAAAGAGATTTTTAAACATCATTGTTATATGTTTTTTGTTTTTTTTTTGCCTCATTTACTACCCAATAAGTGAAGAGATATGCTTTGGCAAAAAAATCTTGTCTAGTTACTTTAAGACCCACTGGCGTTGGAATTGATTAATAGTCACAACTCGCCAATATTACATACCGAATGATATATATATATATATATATATATATATATATATATATAGCTTAAAGCGTGTAAAAGGATTGCAATTTGCTTTTCGGAATTCAAAAGCTTGGTTTATCTACATTTTGCCGCAAGTTTATGTTATTTTCAGTATTTTTGTGATATATTGTGTATTAGACACTAATGTAAAATGAAAGTTTGAGTAACATCTCGGGACGTTTTTGTCAGATTTTTAAGTGCTATCCTGATTTTTCCCCGAAAAAAACTTTTTTTGGCTTCATCTAGTAAATTATTTATGTAGCCCAGTCTATGCAATTCGGGAAATCACCTTTGCATTTTTCTACCTATTCTTTTCTCCCTCAGTTTTTGAGACAGTCTGTAATAAATTGAATAAAAATGTCTATGTCAACAAATTTATTAGATGATGCCAAGAAAGCACTTTTTGAAGAAAATGTATTTTCCTTGGTTAGGAGGCTACAATTAAAAGACTAGAAAAAATGTTCCGCTTGGGTCTCAAATTTCTTTTTGTTGTTTTTGTGAAGGAAAATAAAAATTTTTATATATACATATATACACATATACATAGGTACACCCCTGCATACACATATACATATATAAATATATCCACACAAATACCTTAGACAATATAAGCTATAATTTGATCAACAATTTATATTTTTCATTTTCAAAATTTTATACATTTTATATATGTAACTCACCCAAGGAGGTAATTTCTTTTGTCCATTTACAAATGGGTCACATAATACTTAAAATGTATTATACATATGTGGGACGGTAGAGTACATATACATTTAAAAATGTTGTCTAGCATGTATGCCGTTGGAATCATATCGATTGAAATTAAAATTCGTTTTGTTTTCGTTGCTGTTGTTTCTCGTCATATATATTGTTTTTACTGGGATAAAAAACACGGTATTTTATATTGTATTGTTATTATTTTGATGTGAGGACCGAGCGCCTGTATTTTATATTGTTGTAATTAGTGAACTTATTGTCATTTCGTTTAACATAAATTGGAGACAATTAGCCCAATTTTTGTTTTATTTGGGTATTTTTTATATTTTTTTAAAATTGCTGCTTAATTTTATTAAGAGAAAATTCCAGACCATGTTGAGTTATTTTATAACGTCCAAATATATTTGGTTTAATTTTTATAATTCCGTTTTTTCATTAATTGAATTTTCATGTTTTTTAATGTACATCATTTCTAATAATTCCCTTTTTTTCTGATTAGTTTCAGTTTTCAAGATTTGTGTGTCTTCATAATTCATTCATTCAATTATGTGGTGTTTCATTTTCATGTTTGGTTAATGAAGTTTTATTTTTTTTATCACATCTATGCCCATTTAAGCAATTTTTTAGGTATTGTGTAGTCTGTCCGATGTATAGTCTGGGGCAGTCTTTACAAGGTGTTTTATATATTGTGTGTGTTTTTTAATTTATTGGAGTTGGTGTTTTAAGAGAACTAAAGAATTTTATTTGGAAGCTGTTGTAACTTTTGTTGCATACGGTTATGTTATGTTTATCAAAAATGTTTGAATTGTATCACTTGATTTATAAAAACTAATACAGAAGTCAAAAAAACCTAATAAATTATTTTACAGAAATACAAAATATATAAACAAAGTAGAAACTTTAGAAATATCTTTTAAGAGAAACAGGGTAGTTACTGCATTGCTAAAAAAAAAACAATAAATAACCACAAGCAATCAAAAACGACAAATTTAGTTAGGCCATAACAAAAAACTGTTCTCATTCTGGCTATATAGAAATCATTTTTTGGCAATGATTGTAGACATAATATGCAATATAAAGCAAAGCAATCTAATAAATATATCATGTTCAATATTTACGGAGGAGTATATTGTGTATTTTACTGTTAGTCTATTTATAAGTTTAGCAAAGTTCAGTTTAATGCTAGTTTTAATTTAGTATTGTAAACTCAACTACATGTCATTTTTAGCTTTGGGTGACATATCTTAAGGGCTAGTACATACTCATATCATTGTAAACAAGACAAGTAAATTAATTGTCAAGTCAATTACCAAGCTTAGAATAAATTATGTTTTCAAATAAAACATTGAATGGGTAGATGCAGGTCAAAATAAGCATTTAATAAATACCTTAAAATAAATATATTTTTTAAATGCAGTATATAGCAACAAGACCAGGTAATTATCAATGACCTAATATACTGTTTTACTAACGTCTGAACTTTACCTATTTAATTATTCTTCTTTACCACAACCCTGGTTGCTCTATCCATATACTTTCCACTTGAAAACACCACATCGATTCTATGCACCGAAATATAAAATTCCCAACACTCCACACTTTTATTTTAGTTAACAAGGTCATATTATAACTTTTCTAACTAACACTGGAGATTTAAATTAATTTTATAGGCTTAAAACGTTTTTCCTGGATTCACTGAACATTTTAAATAAAACATGGAGTTAAGTTAAATCGGCTTTGCACATCCCTGCGTTAGTGATTACTAAAACAATGGAAATTTTTTATTATTTTTAGACATTTTTTTAAGTTTAAAAATTATTACTTAAAAAAAAGTTAAAATCTGCATTTATATAATAATTATGCAATCGCAAAAGAAAACTGTACAACACGGTTTATTTCTTACTTTGAACTATGTCTGATAGCAGAACTTGAAGATTATAACAATCGACATAAAAATCCGTTTACCCACGCAGACTAAGCTCTGTTCTAACGAATCATAATATGAGAACTAGTTTCAGAAGCCTAAAAATATCTTACGCTTACAAAAGATTTATTATCCACATACTTAAACAATTCCAAAATAAAGCTATGAAAATAAAACGGTTTTCTTGTCATTCCCAGATTTATTAGAGTGCAGTTAGTTGCATATAAGGGAATGATTTAATGGTAAACTAATTGAGAAAGAAAATATAGATTTATTTTTTTTTATGTCGGGCATTCTGTAATCACAAAGCAGTTTTACAACTTGGGGGAATATTTTTTATTATCCTATGCTGACGTGAAAATGAAATCTAACACATTTTTAGTCTTTAAATGAAACGTTATAAATTAAATAATCAAATATTTGTGCGGCAGTTTTATTACATTTAGTATTATTATAATTATTATAAACTTTGTTAATTTAACACGATGAAAAAAAAAACGTAAAATCAGATCATGTTTTAACAATAATAAAAAAAGCTTGCTTACCCGGAACATCTCTCGTTATGAAACTTCCTTTTATTAGGGATACTAAAGTGTGATCCAATTTAGTTCAGTACTTAGCCATTTAGTAACACCGAGAGTAACACATATATACTGTCTTTTCAAACATTTTTATTGGGCACCATTTTGTTCTGTCTTATTGGATTCCTACCAATATTTTATCAATTTCTTTCCGCCTATGCAACACATGATTTTTGGGCATAATGTAAAATAAATTTAATAAGTAGTTGTTACATTGACACACAACGCCACTGTTACGTCATGTTTTAATTCGCTTATCCCTATTTATTATTATTATTATAGTCACTTGAATAAGCTTTTCTTACGTTGATTTAAAAAAAAATTGACCTCAATTTAGTTCTGCGCTCTTGAATTATTTTCACAACTTTACGAGTTTATTTCTATATCACACTTAATGCCTCCTCAAAATTTCAAATTTATCTAATTAGTAGTTTTTTCAGGCTAATTTTTTTAAATATTTTATTGGGCCGTCATTTTGCTTTGCTACCTTATATTCACACCAAAATATTAACTGTTTATTCCTATGTAACTTGATTTTTGTGCAAAATTCCAGGTTAATTGGATAATTAGGTTTTTTTAATAATAATTTTTTAACATTTCACTAGGCCATCTTGCTCCGCATATTGGATTTTTCCAAAATATGACTGGTAGGTCATCCCCATATGACCCTTATTTTTTTACTACAATTTAAAGTCAATCTGATAAGTAGTTTTTATGCTATAGAGCGAACTGACAAACGGATAAATAAATGAACAGACGGATCGACGGAATTAATAAAACATATTTTTAGACATCTAGGGACGCTAAAACGAGAAGATATGTAAAAACTGAGGGATGATTTTTTCGGGATTGCAAATATTTTATTTCATCGCCATTTTATTCCGCTATCTTGAATTAGTACCATAATTTTACTAGTTCATCTCTATACCATAATTAGTTATTGCACACAATTTGATATCAGTCCATTAAGTAGTTTTTCAAGCTCAATTTTTAAATATTTTATTAAGTCACCATTTTGTTCCGCCATCATGGGTTCGTACTAAAGTTTTAACAAAAGATTTCTATATAATATTTAATTTTTGTGAAAAATTTGAGATAAATGGGATAAGTAGTTTTTTAGCTAGGTCACAAAAGGGCAGATTAACAGACCGATAGACAGAGAGACCGGTGGAATTGAGAAAACATGTAAAGATCTGAAGAAATCTCGGAAGGTGATTTTTTCACGATTACAATACTTCGCTTTTACGAAGGAAATAAAATACTAATTATAAGTAAATATTTACAATTATTGTGTATACTTTTTGTGTTTATTTTTCTATAACAAAACACATGAAGGGTTTAGTATTGTATCAGAAGACGGCAGATCCTTAGTTTGTTCGCTGGGTATGTTTGTTATTAAAAATTGAATGTTTGGTAACTTTGAGATATCAAAAGTCTTTAGATTTCTAATATTTGGCATAACTTTAGACTAGAAAATTAAAACATGTAGACAATACAAAAACATTTGTTTCAAGTAGTCATTTCTCTCGTCATTCATCTTCTGCAGTCGAAATAAATGAATAATGAATTTGGCTTATTTAAGGAAAAGATAATGATATTAAAGCAACATTGTGCATTTATGCTGTCAGAAATCTTTTATAGTAATGTTAAAGTTTCATTCCTCTGGTCCAATATTTGTGTAAAGTTATAGAAATACGCAAAATTGAATAATTAGCTCTATTTTGACCTAATTGTATTTTCTGAGTTTTAGTTATGGCAAGCAATCACAATAACAAAAGAAAATAATGAAAAATCACCCATGTTTTAAGAGGCAATAAAAACAGGGTAGTATCCAAAAGCAAATCGTTTATGGACCTATGATTTACGAACTTTTTTTGATTACTTTAATGTTTTCAGCAGTCCATGCTATTAACATACATTTGCGTTAATTAATATTTTCCCATATTTTCAAATATAAAAGCGTTTTTTCCAGTAATGTGGCCTTAAAGATAATACAAAAAACACTAAATAACATTATGAAAAAATTACCATTTTTAATAATTTTATTATATTCTTATTTGATAAACACGCTTCGATTGTAAGATGGAAAATTACAAAACCAGAAGTATAGTGGTTAACCCCTAATTTAAAAATGGTAATTAAACGTAAAAATAAAGCTTTACAAAAATATGAAAAATCTCAATATCAGGTTGATTGGAATAATTATAAACAACTAAGAAATCTTGCAGTGACTATGATAAGGCGAAAAAAGTAAAAAGAAAATCTTAATTCAGCTGCTGCTAAGCGTGAGCGTTGTAGAACTTGTTCTGCTTTGCGTAATCTCAGTATACAGTGTAATAAACAAGATAGGGCTGAGTTGCCAGCTAATCTTTCAGATCCCAATTCGATTAATTCTTATTTTTCAAAATGTTTCCAAGATGTATCCGACAAGTGTATAATATGAAATAAATTTTTATAGCAAGTTACTTCTCAAGAAATCAGTTCTTGTTCAAACTAAGTAATGTTGAGGAACTTAATAAAATTCTACTAAAAATATAGCATTGGTTCTGGTGACATTTCACATCGAATGTTGAGATATTGTAATCCACACATTGACATTACATTGTTTCACATTATTAACTGTTACCTCAAAAATTCCTCTTTTCCTAATAAATGGAAAAACGCAATAGGTATATAGCATATTGTTTGCGGCTTCTGAAAAAATCTTATATAAACAAATTTTTGATTTTGTCATTATTAATAAGATAGTGCCTGAAGTGAAATGTGGCTTTAGACCCGGATTCAGTATTTCTACTACTCTTGTAGTACCAATAACATTTTTTTTTTGGTAAATACTGATCAGGCACATGTCACTGTGCTCGTGTTACTTAAATATTCAAAAACATTTGACACAATCAACCATAAGTTGCTTTTAGATAAATTGAAATACTACATATTTATTTTTCCTTTAAACCCCGAGTTTGAAGTGGGTGATAATATAATAAATAACAATTTAAATATGATTAATAATCTTAAATTAAACAAAAGAAAAACCTATGTAATGATATTTAGTAATAGGGACAAATGCAACTTTTTGAACTTCAAACCTAAATATCTGCATCGATAATAATGTATTAGATTTTGTTGAAGAGGTTCGGCGGTTTTTAATAAAGAATATTAGTTTTCAATCGTCATATTCTTAATTTTTATCTGAGAAAAATGCTCACAAATTACTTAATTCTTTCACATTTTAATGATGGTAATTTTATTTGCTTTTCGTATCTGCATTCTTTGGAAAAAAATAAAATACAGGTCATACAAAATTCATGTTGTCGTTTAATTTTTGATATGTCTAGAAGGGAAACTATTTCTCAGAGAATAAATGGATTAAATTGGTTACGTATGGAAAATGGATAGATACATCACTTGTGAAATTTCGTTTTTAAACTTATTAATGATCCCAAATCTAGCTGTTCTTTGAATAACATATTTCAAACTCGTAAATCACAGCATTCGGTTAATGTAAGATACAAGGACAAAATACACAATGCCACATTTTCGTACAACGTTATTTAAAAGATCTTTTTTAAGCATCTCAATACTTTTGAATGTATTGCCTTGAAGAGTTCAGACTTTACAATTTTAATAAATTTAAATTTAAACTGGAACGTTTTATTTTAGATAGGCAGAAGGCTTGCAGGTCTTTTCTGTTCTAGTTTCATTCTACGGACATGGATCTTCCCATAAGGAATACTTCTTTATATTTATTTTCTTCACCCCCGTTTGTTAGTTTGTAACCTTAACTATTATTATTCACAGTATTCACATATTTTTGCGATCTAAGGATTTAACAAAAAAAAATTGTGTTTTAATTTGTTTTGTTAATAAACAAATTACTATTTGGTATCATCTTTAGTTGTGTATTTCCTACGCATTCTAGCTAGCACAGAATAGTCCTTCTGCTGGTTATGTAGAATAGCATTTATTTGCCGGACATGTTTTTTTGCGTGTCCATTAAAGGCCTTATTTATTTAATTATTTACCAACCCCATCACATAGTCGGTTTTTTTAAGTGTGTCCATACCCTAGAAAATTTGGTTTCTATGTGGTTTAATTACGATTTTCTGAAACAGTGTCATTTGAGCCTAACCCATTTTAATGATATTTTGATACTACGGGCTTTAATGTTTACCTGTTACCTGGATTACTATCATGTTCATTAAGTGGTATTAAAGGTATATTACCTAATTCTGATATATAATATAAGATGAGATACTTTTAAAGACATATATTAAATCCACTAAAATAGAAAGTCCTTATAAATATTAATCTTTTAGATCGCAAGGTTTGGACCAAAACTATAAACATAATAAATATAACTCCTTCTCCAATATTTTCTGTTTTCACCTAGGTAATGTTCAATTTCGTTTCCCGGTCGTAAATATTATGTATCATACATGTTCTAACTAACTTCATGGTAGATATTATGCAATAATTACTGTTTTTGGAAAATCAATTATTGACTAATATCAACATGCCAGTTGCCGCGTTAATATAAAAAAAAATGTCTTTGAAATAACAGAAGAAAGCATAACATTTTCCAAAATATCATAACAAACTTGGCATTTTAAAGTTCCACCAATATTCTAGCATACATCTGAACCCTGAACACTTATCTGAGCCCAAACGCTTACTGAAAAGCGACCACTACCTCTCTTATTTTGTGAATGATTTGGATCGTACCTAGATTTTTTTTGAGTTTCAAATGGATCATTCCTTAGTAGGCTAATAAATAGAGATTTTTTCGTGACAAAATTAGTAACCAGAAACCGAGTGCGTCATCACACTAAAGATAGTCCATAGTCGATTCAGTTATATTTTCCACTCAGAAGTATCATCTGTTTATATTTGTCATAAACAACTTAAGGCAAAAAATTGCGTTTGCTTTCGTTTTTGGCTTATAAAATCAAAACTAATGAAACATTCTTGATGGTGTAAAGAGAAGAACTGAAGATATTAAATTATAACCAATATAATATGATTACATGACTTGATGGGTTGGTTGGTTGATGGTTATTAGAACAGGAGAAAAAAAAAGAAAAACTGGAAAAATTAGGCTTTTTTTTTAAATCTCCTTTATTTTTTAAGTTGTAGCGAAGGCCATTTGCGAAATATTAATTATTGATATGTACTTTATGCATATTGTCAATCTGTGATCTCGTTTTTTTTTTGTTAGGGGAGCGGGGCGTGGTCCATCCCATACCCCAGTTT
Organism: Kuschelorhynchus macadamiae; assembly: GCA_030620095.1. Lineage (NCBI taxonomy): Eukaryota > Metazoa > Arthropoda > Insecta > Coleoptera > Curculionidae > Kuschelorhynchus > Kuschelorhynchus macadamiae. The sequence goes on from JAUTXW010000830.1 coordinate 2,077,236, forward strand.
CCCCTAACCCCTCTATAGTCTCTCCTGTGTCCAGGCACCAATGAATTTTGCATAAGGTACCTGCTGGATCCCGCAACCCTGCGCTCATCGTGAGTATGTCCCATAATGTTAGGTTGGGAAGACTCTCGAGAGACTCGGGATCACGAGATTGCTTTGGATGCAGGCCTTCCTTGGCCTCCGCCTGACCCCCCAGGTGGTCCTGCACCCGTCTGCCTCTTTTCCCTGGATTGGGAAATCATTATGTCCCTTTTAGGTTTTCGTTGAGTTCTAAGGGCGTTATTACGGGCACAGCCCCGTTTGGTGGCGGCTAATTCACTTTTCCGGGACTTTCGGGTGGGATTTTAATTTGCTTTATCGAATCTTTATTTGTCTCAGAATAGTAGTGAGTATTTTTTTTGTTATGCATTCCCGCAGTGGAAAATATAGCCTTATCTGTCCAAAGGATTTTATTTAAAATCCCTCTCTCAAAATGCAGGTTCATCGTTTGCATACAAAAATCTAGTCTGGTCTGATAATCAGCTTCACTTAAAAATTGAACTGGAATAAACTTATATGTGTATATTTTGTTTTCTTTTAATACTCGATGTATGCTGGTCATGGAAAAATCCAAATCCCGTTGTGCATCTCTTAAAGAGTTGGTAGGATATTCAATGAAATATAATAAAACTTCCATTTGAAAACCTTCAGAGACGATTGAACGGGCTTCCTCTATTTTTCTTTATTTTAAAACTCTATGAGTTGATAAATCACTGCAAATTTCGTCAAACATTTTCTTGTTTGGTATCCTTGCCATGGGAAATATTCGGCGATACTTTCTTAATGGAAGTGCTGGACTTTTATTATTTTCAATGTACCAGTTATAATAATTTAGTCGCTCTTGACTTGAATATTGAGTCATTTTTTAAAATAGAACAAGTAAACACCCATACAAGAAAACGTTTTTAAAGTCTAATTATTTTAAATTTCAATTATTTCAATAATAGAACAACCACTAAAACACAATTAAATTGAAAAACTGTCAAATTTAAAACAAATAGTTATATAATCCATTCCATGGTCTCCTATAGTTTTTTTTTGAGTATGCAGCATCACAATATTCGAGAAATAACTGAGATTTTCTGTTTAATTGCGATTTTCTCTGTAACCATTGAATTTAGGTAAAGAACGTTTATGTATATATATATATATATATATATATATATATATATATATATATAATATAGAACGTTTTTACGTATCTATTACTGATTTCCAGATGGTATAGCGGATATTTTTATGTGGAACACGGTGTACTTGTTTAAAGAAAAATGTGTTTTCCTTATTGTACGTATTGTAAGAATGAAGTTAGTTAAATTCAATGTTTTTGAACAAAATTTAATTATAAAATTTAACATTTTTATGGTTAATAATACCAAGCTAGGCATATTAACATATATCCAAGGGCATATTACCGACATAGTTTGTTAATATGCCCAGTTTAAGAATGTTTCAAAAATAGCAGTAAACCATAAACATACTATTTTGGAGATTTTTAATTTTTTTATAGTGGTTTGTTTCTAACGTGGCCTTATTCCCTAGACCTACCTTATAAATTTTTACTTGTCAGAACATGACTAGGACAGGTCAATATTCCCTGTAATTAAGTAAAAAAATGCAGTGTTGGTGTAGTAGCTTTAAGGGTGTTGTAAAAACTCCATTAAGTATTATTTGAAAGGCTAAATTTATAAGTAATTTGTATAATTACTAAAATATTTAAGATATATTACGAAAAAAGCAATTATGTACATCTAAAAAAGAAATATACAAGAATATAAAACAAAGGGCGCCTGGAAAAATCTTCCTGCAAAGCTGCTATGACCCAGTTTTTTCAGCTCTCATTAGGATAGAAAGGTAATACGAAAAATCTCAAGCACACAGCAAACATGTTGACGGAAAATTTCGGAGTTCCTCTGAACGGTGTTTACCTAAGAAATTGCTACATAAACAAATATTTTATTTCAAAACATGGATAGACACTTTCGAATTTATAATTAAAATTTAATACTAAGGATTTGAATGACAAACAAGGATTTTCGGCACACATACAACATGGATTAACAGTTTAACATACAGCATATTGTAACCAGAATTGAGATAACTATTGTCGCAAACTGTTGTAGTTGGAATTAAATCTAAGGGGTATGCCTCGACCTCAATCCTTTAGTTCTGTAGTTGGCTTGTTCGTTTAAAGTTTAACCTAAACTACGTTTAGTTACATTTTTGAATTTTCAGGATTAATCTTGGCAATCAATATACAGAGTAATTTACAGTGAATTGCTTAATAGAAAATCTCGGATATTAGAAAAGATATATTTTTCCAAATTTTCTACGAGCTGTATTTGAATTTGTTCTTTCCATTTACGCTATCGTTAGGTAACACAAAAGAGGTAAAACGTATTGCTGCCAACTTCCGGAATGTTGTTAAATTAAGTATTGTAATCGTAAAAAAATCCCCCTCCAGCCTTCCTGTCGATCAGTCGGTCTGTCTGTTCGCGGCATAGCTAAAGAAGTACTTAGCCGATTGCCCTCAAATTTTAGTCAAACATTAGGAGACATGTAGGGGTGACATGCTAATATTTTGGTAAAAATCCAATGTGTTAATCCTATTTTGCAAAAATTAAGTGTGACATAACTGGCAAAAAATTTGATAAAGAGCCATTGTGGTGAAAGAAAATGACGGCCTAATTAATTATTTAAAATATAGGCATCAACATACTACTTATTCAAATGAGTTAAATTTTTGCACAAAAATCAATTGTGAAACAGGGATGAACTGGTATAACTTTTGTCAATCCAATATGGCAAAACAAAATGGCAGTCGAATGAAATGTTATAAAAGTCGGTAAAAAGCCATTTCCTGGAATAAAATCCTTCTTTTTATGGAGGAAAATAATAAATGTCATAATTGACTTTTTTATAGTTTATGTAAACAAACTTGCAAAAAATAAAAATTATTAAAATAAGAATAAATTAACATTAAATAAAAACAAAATTTAAAAAATGGTACACTGAGTATCAAAGCAGTGGTTTTATTTAAGTAGGTAAGTGGTAAGAGAATGAATGTTTATAAATACGTACGTACGTATGTATGTATGTTTGGTAGATCTGAAAAATGTATATCTGTTTCAGTTTGAATCATTCAAGAGAACGGTAACTTTTGGCTTGACAATCACAATATAAAAATGTAACAACAATGGCGGAAAATATATACAAAATGAATGTAAAAAAATAAATTTGAAAAAATCAGTGAATTGTCCTTTACTCGAAATATCTTTCGTAACGAATCCAGTACACACAAATATCACATTTTGTATATACATATATTTATTTGGTAATAAATTTATAGATATTATACAAATAATACGAGAATTTTACAAAAAATGTACAAAAATAGATAAAGCGTATTTTACAGAACTTTGCTCGTAATGAAACTTTGTCTTTATCAAAGTGACATATTTTTATTTATATAATGTGAACTTTTAAAGTTATTACCAAATAACTATATGCATATATAAACTTTTGTTTCAAATGTAAGTAGATTAACGATATAAAATATATCTATTTTTGAAGTGGAATCTATTTTGGGTTGAGAATGCGAACAAAAAGACACTTCTTAGCTGGTCAAAGTTTCGCAATGTTTTAATGCTTCATCAAGACCATTTAATTTTCGACCTTTGTTGTCATTAAAATAATAAATACCGACTGCTACATGGCTAAAAAAATGTTCGTAAATGTTTTAAATAGAATTTAGGCATACAAAAAATTTAAACAAACACCACTATTATTTTAACATTTTCAGACACAAATAGTTTGAACATACTAGAATAATAGTGGTGTTTACTTAAATTTTCTGTACACCTAAATTATAAGTCCATTTTTACTTAAAGCAATTATTACCAGGCGCGTAGCTACAGTTTCGATTCGGAGGGGGGGGGTCCAAATCAGAAATTCATTTCGGGAGTACAAAACAGTCAAATCTTAGAAAAATTAGGAAGAGGCATACCTATATCAAAATATTCTTAGAGTTTCGAGGGGGGGGGGTCCAGACAACCAGGACCCCTCCTGGCTATATCCCTGTTTATTACCATTAATGAATTTACCTATGTACAAGTCGATATTTATTGTTTTAATAATAATAAAGGTCGAAAATTAAAAGGTCTTCATGAATGTAGAATACATTTAGGATATCAACTTTTGTGCAATTGCCTGTCACTTCATTTAAACTTATTAAACTAGCTTAAGAAATTTTGGCATCAAATTGTAACAAGTTTATAGCGCGCTATAGAGCAATATTAGGGATTTCAATTTATATTTTAATTTAGATGCCTAAAACTACAATCAAAATCTAATATATTTTTCTGTGCTACAACTATAAAATGGTTAAACATAGAAATAGGAACGTCTTCAGCAGTTAAAGAGAGAATTTACTCCTGTAGCCCTTAACAAGATAATGTACAGATAAAACTGATTTAGGCCTGACTAAATTGTTTTTAAGATGGTTTTAAGGCAGGTGATATTTAGATTTGCCTAAGCATTGCTAAAATTCTAAATACTATACTTATTTTTCACAATATTAATAAAATATGCTTAGATTTTTACGGGCACCTAAACAGCGAAAACATACAGGGTGTCCTATTTAAAATAACAAAGTTCTTTTGGTTGCCATAGAAAGCGAATATGACACAAAGGTCAAAATATATTGGCTAGAAATATCAATGTCATTGATAGCCCGTACCAAATTTTAATTAATATTTTCTAACCAGATTTTCTGATAAGCTACTCACCGTGAATAAAACTACTTTTAAAATACAAAGCGGTGTTTTCTCTGTTTTCGCCAGCAGCTCCCATTTGACCATATTGAATATTTTGTTAAATTAAATCTTTCTATCCACAGACGTGTTATCGCTACTTAGTATTAATATGTAATATAGTTTTCTCATGGAAAAACAATGATTAAATAAACCACTTAAGACGCTTTCGAGCTGCTGGCAAAAATAAGAACCCGAACGTGAAATGAAAATTTTCAATATGTGTTTCAAAAGTCTCCTGAAAAGTGTGTTTTCCCCAATAAATATGGAATTTTAGTCCTTATCTTATTAAATAAGAATTTTACTAGCAGTAAATTAGTTTTTCACATTAAAATTTTGAATTTAGTCTAGGAATCTGTCATCGATTATTTTTATAGATATTTCACAATAATTGTAAGGCAAGTACAACTAAGACCAACAAAAAAACACGCAAGAGCCACCAACAGGATTAAGATAACGACGTTTTATTTTAAGAGGAGAGCATTCGATAATGTTTGAACAAGAAATAGGAAGAATTATTCTAAGCTCCAAAACCAGATGCAAAAAGTGCGTTCCTCTACCCGGTTTTGGCATCCCTCGTAAAGTATAGGGCATAATAGGTCAATGAAGTTGGTAAAAACATATGATCAGGAATAAATTCAAATTTTACAATACCCCGTTTAACAATTTATAAAACGTAATATCCCTATTATTTAAATAATTACGAAAATGTTAAATGCAGATATTTAACAAACTGGCACTGTTAACTAATTTATCGTAATATTTAAGACTATATAGGTATATAACACTACTCAAGTCCTTCTGTATTTATGTTATTTTTAAATTATTAAAATTATCTAGTTATATTCTATTAGCAGAGCTTAAATTTGTTGACCCCAATAGATCTGTTGATAAAAACTTTTATGAGTGGACGTAAAATGCCAGCTTAATCAACTATCCACAAGTTTCACCTTTGCAGGGTAATTTTTAGGAAAATCTTGTTAACCTAACTCAAAAGAGCAATTAATACACTCTACTGCATATTACAAATTTCCCAATTAATTTTCCGTGTTCCAAATTGGCTATAAATAGCGATATTGAATTAGGTTAGCCTGGAAGACTGGCAAATTGGAATTGTTTGTAATTTTAAGAGACTATGAAATACGAAGAATAGCGTTATTAGAAAACGAGCAGATTGTAATCCGATGAACTGATCTTTGTAATGGTTAAGAAGTATTTGTTTTTTACAACTCCAGTAATTATTTGATTTTTTAATACAAATGATTTATTATTATTCTTGTTGGAAGGGTTTTTCCTATCACCTTCCTCATTATCAAATAAATGATAAGCTCACATCTATACTGGTCGATACATTTTGTTAAATTGAGAGTGTCAGCAATGAAGCAAATTTTCTAATTCTTGATGCTATGACTAGATGATAGAACTTAAGGGGGAACTGCATGCAGTAATATGGATCATTTGCAAGCCCTCCGCCGCTGCAATATTATGTTAAAACTATAAGAGATATGTATTAGCTTCAATGTGATTTTAATAGTGAAATATGTATAGTTGGGCGCTAAATGCGAATTTTTATGAAAAACTCAAATCTAAAGTTATAAAATAAAAGTAAACTTGTCCATTTTCGACCATTTTTTGACCACTTTTTGACACACATGCATTCGCATATAATTTTTTTTCCACAAAATGGCTCTTTACCGCCTTACATTAATCCTTTTTCTACGTAACTGCAAAATTTGAAATGGTAAATCGTACTCATGTCTTTGTATTTCTGCAGCGCGTGAACCCATTTTTAACCGAAATGTAATTTAAATTACCTATACATTTTTGAGGTCTGACGTGCAGGAATTTTTTTTTAATGCGTAGGTACCTTTTCATCTTACTTTCAACTCGACTAGACCTTGTCGGTGGTTTTTCACTTTTTGCGTGCAGTTCTCCCTTAAGATACAGAGTGATATCATTAGAATTTCGATTGTCATTTCAGAGACCTTCGGGATATTTTGTTAACATTTTCGTTAACTAATAGGTTTTTGCGATTTGTCTAAAGTATTATATAATTGTCTGTTGGGCATAAACAAAACTTACAAAAGTTGTTTGATAATGCAGTGGTACAGCATCATATCTCATCAATAGAAAAATAAACAATCCATTCTGCATTATTATTAAATAAACGGTGAGATTTTTTCCTACGGTAGATGGCCTCCATACTATTGAAAATCAAAAAGCTCATTTAAAAAAAACAACACGATAAAATTACAAATCTAGATGTTACCAGATCCTCAGATGTGAGTTTTGATTACCTAAATAAATAACATATAACCAAGAAAAAAGATATATTTAGATGCTATACAGTTTTATAAATCATTGATTATTTCCTTAGTTCTGTTATTGTTTAGTTTAAATGCTTTCATCACTTTGATATACATTCTGGAATTAAAAACAAAAAAACAAGAAACACTACAGCCACACAAATCTGATTGATTTTTTAGAAGTAATATAGCATTTTAACTTCCTTATGTTCTTTGATTCATTTTTTTTATTTGTATTTATTATTGGGTGAGTTTTTGTGTGCCCCATGATATTTGAAAAAACTGCTATCAATTCTTAAATAATTTAAAACAAACTTTTCTATTTTTTGGTTTGGAATACTAACACAAGTGGATATGTTAAATTGTTTGCAACATATTGGTTGAAAGATATCAAAATACTATAGGGCACTAAAATCAATAAAATATTACTATACAGAGAAGCTTTAACGGCTTTGTTCACTTAAGAAATCACGGTGCTTGGAAATAGATCGTGTCAAATTAGAATTACTATCCGACGTTTCACCCTCGATTACACGAAGCATCTTCAGGGTGCATAACTCCACGAGACCTGAACACTGACTGAGCTCGGAGAGATTCAGACGCGCTTTTATACCCGACTTGCTCTTGCCGAAGCGTAACCCCATGTCAAGGTCGGTTCTCTAAAAAATTAGAGAATCTATTGAAATTTTAAAAGATACAAAAACCTTCAACAGAGATACGGGTTACGGTTTACATCACATGTGAATACCACAGGCAAAAAGGCGCTTTGTCAACTTTTCATCAAATTGAGATGATGCCATCTATTAAAGAATTCTGCAAATTTTCCTCCTATCCGAGCCTACTTCCTGTAAACGCGCTCAGTCAAGAGATATGAATTATTAAAATATCAGTGTACAGCGTAAACATGCGCTATGTCTGTGCAGTACTGGGTAAAAAGGCACCTTGTCATTTTTGAGCTGCAAGAACACGTTTTGTTTTTATTTTACGTTTTAGGTCCTCCTATTAGTTGTAGAAAAAAACTGAAACTACCCGTACTGAGACCGTAATAAAATTCATTAGAGGCGGCTTTCAAAAATTAAAGTTAAACACTAAAGCAATTCAGTATTTATTAAAAAATACTGTTGTTTTTTGGGTTTTAAAAATAAGTGTTGTATTTTTGATATATAATTTGAACATTTATTTTACACGAAGAGAATTTAGGCAGTTGTTATTTTAAATGCAATTTTTCTCAGTTATGCTACTAACCTGCCTAAATTAGAAACCCATAATTGCATTAATATTTATGGCATGGCCAAGCAAAACAAATGCCTAAAGCTCCACTATTTGTTGTTTAATTTCAAAAATTTAGAAAGTGGCACTTTCTAAATTTTAATCTGTAATTAAAAATTCGGGGGTTCTCATTTAAAAATGCATAGATGGTGCCACTTCCGGTTAAACTGGGAGTGATTAAAACTGCCAAACAGTGATTAAAACTGTCAAAGTTGGGTTAAAATTTTGAATTATATAAGTTGTTGTTGTGTTTTTTAGAAAACACGACGTGTCCCGAGGAACTAGATTCCTCAAAACTTCCTGTTGTTACTAGTCTTAATATGGTTCTAATTAATATTGCTTCTCTAAGAAATAAAACTGACGAGTTGTACCTATTTCTGGAAGAATTGGAGTTCCCCCAACTTGTTGCAACTGAGCACTGGCTGAATCTAAACGAACCCTTTTATATTGAGAGGTATACCACAGTAGCTAGATATGACAGAAAAAACTCAGCTCATGGGGGAACACTGATTCTATCCCTAAATGGAGATTTCATGTCGGTATCTAAATATGATCATTTGTTAGCGGATAGCTCTTTTGAATTCTCTATAGTATATAATCAAAACCTTGATCTTTATGTAATTTGTATTTATAGATCACCAAACTCTGATGTACAATCATTTTTAAATAGCCTGGTAAGTTTGCTAGACAGCCTACCGATTAAAGGTAAAAAAATTCTATGCGGAGACTTTAATATTGACTATGCTACTGTTTGTGCCATCCAGAAATATCTAATTTCTATATTCGACTCTTTCGGTCTTTCAATGCATGTATCCTCGCCAACTAGAATTTCAAAAAACTCTTCTTCTATCATCGATTACATGGCGTCTGATTTTTCTCCATCAGAGGTGCAATCACAGGTCTATAACTCAGGTCTTTCCGATCACGAGGCGGTAATTTCCAGGTTTAGTTTACCTATTAGGCCCTTACCAAGATCTCGCCATCGGGGCAGAATTTTCCCGGCCGCAAATTTCTCAGTATTTCATAATATTTGCTTTAACACCAATTGGAATTTTGAATCTGATAATGTCAACACAAACTTCAGAACTTTTTTAAATAAAACTTTAAGTGCTTTTAACAAGGCCTTCCCGCTTAAGAATATCAAACCTAAGCGGCATAAACCGTGGACCACGAAAGGAATACGAATTTCTGCTAAAAATATGCGCTCGCTCTCATATATAAAAAAATTCACCGACTCCTTTCTTATTCTCGACTATATCTCTAATTATAGGAGGATCTACACTACTCTTATTAAGTCAGCAAAAAAATTACACTACCGAAAACGTCTAACAAACTCTAATAACGTTTCAAAAGAAACCTGGTCCATCATCAATAACCTCAGAAACAAATCAAACCCTGTGACTCAGAACTTGCCAGGGGCTAATGATCTAAATGATTATTTTATTAATGTAAGCAAAAATGTCACCTCTAGTATCTCGCCAAGTTTGGACCCTCTTTCGTTTCTCCCTCCTTCAAAAAATTTAGCTGATAGCTTTTTCTTAAGTCCCGTTAGCAACACTGAACTATTGAAGGTAATACATAATATTAAAAGTAAATCTTCGTGTAGCACTGATGGCCTATCAATTAGAATATTCCTGAACTTGCCACTCCCAGTCATAGAGGCCCTTACAACATTAATAAATGAGTCCTTTATAAAAGGTGTATTCCCTGATTGCCTTAAAACAGCTATAATTATTCCACTTCATAAAGGCGGCGAAAAAACTAACTCTTGCAATTATCGCCCAATTGCACTACTACCAGTGCTATCAAAAATCATCGAAAGGCTACTGAAGAACCGTCTTATGCCATTTCTCCTGAAACATCAGATAATATCCCCGGAGCAGTTCGGATTTCTACCCAACAAGTGCACCAGTGACGCCATGTTCACGTTGCTTAGAGGCGTCTACTCATCTCTCAATAACAACCACCCAACTGCCTCAGTTTTTTGTGACTATGCGAAAGCCTTTGATTGTGTTAGTCATGAAATTCTGATAAACAAACTACATTTTTATGGAATTCGTGGTACTTCTTTAAATTGGTTCAAATCTTATCTTGGAAAAAGGCAACAACTTGTAAGGGCTAATGGTTCCGATTCTGATTGTAAGTTGATTACAAGTGGAGTTCCTCAAGGTTCAGTCTTGGGACCTATTCTTTTTTTGTTATACATTAATGATATCACGAACCTTAAAATTAATGGAAGAATCTCCCTTTTTGCTGATGACACAAGCATAACATGGAGTGATTTTGATACAACGTCTTTACACTCTAGTATCTCCAAAGACTTGGTTATAATTAAGGCTTGGTCCGATTCCAATATGCTTTGTTTTAACGTCGATAAAACGGTGGCGTTATCTTATAAGGGAACTTTACAACCACTTCAGGTACATAACAGCAATATTGAATACGTAGAGTCGGTTAAATTCCTGGGTTTAAATATAAATAGCAACCTAAAATGGTCTAATCATATTGACACCTTAACTAAAAAACTTTCTACCGCCTGCTTCGCCATTCGATCAGTTTCAAAAGAACTAGACGTTCCTTCTGCCAGACTTACTTATTTCTCTTTATTTGAATCCCACCTCCGCTATGGCCTTCCCTTTTGGGGCTGCTGTACCACCGAGCAATTTCGTAGTATTTTTATGCTTCAAAAGAGAGCCATTCGTTATTTGTTTGGTCTAAATAATAGAGCTCACTGCCAATACTATTTCAAAAAACATGAAATATTAACACTTCCAGCATTATTTATTTTGGAAACGGTATGTTTGCTGAGAAAACATATAAACACCCTCCCAGAAAGGCCACAACATGTATACCCTACCAGAAACTCTAGGCATGATATTTATCTTCCCATTCCTTCCACAGAATTAATAAAAAAATCAATTATTTACAACGCCATAAAACTTTACAACAATCTGCCAGTACATTTAAAATCTATCCCTATGCTTGCACAATTTCGAAAAAACACCAAAGCATACCTCATTGAGAGACCACTTTACAGCGTTAATGATTTTTTTTTTTCAGTGAGTAAGTCTCTTTAAATTGTCACTAAACTCGCTTGTTTACTTAAATCTTTTGTGAGTCATGTCCTAACTCATAGCATAGAATTTTGTAAATCATTATATAGGGAAAAGAACTGTCGAACATTCACTTAAAACTTAATTATTTTTGTTAGGTATTGGATTAAAAACAATTTAATTCTTTTTGTATACTACATTCTGCACTAGTTCAATATACCTTCTGTTTAACATCACAATTATTTGTATAACTATAATAACATAGAGTTTAAGGTCGCATAGTTGCAATTTTGATTTCAATGTCATCGAAATTATTCACCTCGTACATGTGTGTTTGTTTACTTTTATAAGGTTATCATGATTCATTTACTGTTTGCAATGTTATGCTATATTCTAACGTGTGTTTTACGATTTGGTAAATTGATAATTTACATTTTAAAAATAAAAGCACTGACTTGTCGAAATTATTTTCGATTAATGTTTTGATATGTCTTATTTTTAGGTATATTTTGCTTTGTCCATAAAATTGTAGAATTTTTCTGCGGCAATAAAGCATACTTTTGTTTGTTTGTTGTTTGTTTGACCACGATATTTCTACTCGATATTTTACGAAATCAAGAAAAAAAGGGGCCGTAGATTAGTCCGTGATAACCCTGTATACTGAAAGAAAATTAAGAAAAAAGTTTATGTAAACAGAGGTCCGCAAACACTTTTTGAAATACAGGGTGTTGAAATGTTAATATTGTTTTCGTCTTTTTAATACATCTGATATATTTTAAGAGACTTTTAAAAAAAATTTGGTACACTGCATATTACAGCTAATATCAATAAGGCGACTAACGTTTAAAAAAATCTAATTTGAATATCATAGCGCATTACAGCTAGATTTTTCTCAAGTTAAACAGTGATTTTCTTTCTAAAATGAGAGTAAATGACACACTTTTTTCAATAACTCTGATAAAAAAAATATTTTTCCTGTTATATATTTATAACTACTTAACAAAAAGTAAAAAGAAAATTTTGAGCACGGAATAAACATGCGAATGGCGTGCATTTTTGTTGGTTCTTTTAAATTAATTGGGACTGTTACGCGTTCGATTTTTTCACACTAAAGTATTATACTTCTAAATTATTTTCAGTTTTTTTCCATTACACCATTTGAATATTTCTATCACACAGGTAATACTGAATTCAGTGTTCCAATCTCGTGCAGCAAAGATTCCTGAAGATGCCTCATACAATCGAGGGCAAAACGTCGAAGAGCGACTTCATTTTGACACGTTCTAGTTCCAAGAACTATGATATTTTAATTGACAAAGCCGTGAAAGCCTCCGTTCTAAATAACAATTAAAATTATACATATTTTCAAAAAAAACTTATTATATATATATATTATTACTTTCAAAAGCATATCATATGCCATCTTATTGGAAAGAGTCATTAAATCACTGTGGCTTTTAAATTTTTATTCATTAATCATTTCATCGTTTTTTTCCACGCCCCACTTGCATTATGGCTTTTAAAACTAGCTAGATATAAATGAACAGTTTGCTTAATAAAGGCCAATTAAATTGATACGTTTTTTTAAATTATATTCCTATTATTAGAGATGTAACGGGTACCCGGTCCACCCGGCAATAGACCGATACCTGACTGTACCGGTTTGACTGAGTACCCGTTTTGGAAGGATATTTGTTTACTTAGGCGGATACCTGGTATCTGGTAATTTCCTTTAACACTATAAATTCAATTAAACTTAAAATATGTTGCAAAAAAACTGTTTATATTAGTACGAAACATAGGATTTCTTATTATTTAAAATTGATCAAAGGTTAATTGTGATGAAGCTACCTAAGAGCAATTTCTCCTAACTTTTGTTTGTTTTATTTGTCACTATAAAAAAGGGGTTGCATTGCGTTCTATCTGTGGTAAACGTAAATACGAGTAACAGTTGAACTCAGTTTCTCTCTCTCTCCTTTTTCATGGGTTATAATATCTTTTCTTATTTATCTCTGGTTTGAGAAATATTATAAAATAGGTCCCAAATTTTTTTTTAGGTTTTTTGGGCATCGATACGTTTTTTACCATACTAACTGAAACATCGTCAAACATCTTCGTTGAATATATGAGTACCCGGAGTATCCGGTTATGCCAGATCTTAAAAAGTACTTCCCGTTTCATCCCCGATTATTATGTTTATATAGGTACCCGGATTGCCAACTTATGCACCTTATTTCATTTATATTTTTAATATAATTTTATAGATTATAGATATATATTTTTTTTGGCTATTAGTAATTTCGGAATTTTTGTATTAATGAAAGATCTATGTGCTTACACCCGAAATATTCGCGTGATACATTCCAAAATCCTCGAAGACTCAAAAGCCGTGCCCTCTATCGAAAAAAGTCATACCCCTAAAATGTAGAGGAGGTCGACATGCATACGATGACGTTTAAAGATTGAAGATACAGTGGTCCGTTTGGCAATTATAGACAAAAAACAAATTTTAGGCTATATCCGGCAAAAGAAAATTACTTTTTTTTCCGAATTCTGCAGTATCTACTTATATCGACCATAATAGCCTTAAATAAAAAAAAACTAAGGTCCTGTTTTCCACAATATTTAGTACCGAAAAAATGCACAAAATACAAATCCGCTTAAAAAGTTTTACACCGGTTTTCGAGTCACTCGAACGAAAGTAAGTAAGTCTCCTTTTTATTCGAATGTTCACACAAACAAGGGTAATGTATTAAACATTTATATATGTGTGTAAGTATGTATCCATTTATTTTTATGACCTACAGGCTAAACGCCTAGACCGGTTTTTATGAGTAGGGCATCAAAGATTTGCCTCTATTCCGCGAAAGTTCTTACCTAGGTTTGCCTATCATAAAAATTAAAATGGCAGAATTAGTAGGCCGTTTTAGGCAACAAAAAATACATATTTTTATAATTCATCATGATGGTAAAAACCTGAAGAGCTCGCGGAGACGGTTCTCAATATATATTATACAAATTCTTCTATAGTTTATATTGTGCCCCAAATATGAGCATTTCACGTTTAGCCCTTTATCATTTAAACAGTTGATCTGAACAGGGGAAAGAAGTAAATACCCTAAAGAAATGACTGTTTCCTCTAGAGACTGGCACATTCAGCCCGATTGGTGTTAAGGATGACTTTTGAGAAATTTTTGAATTGTAGAGTGCACAAATTTTTTCTTTAACTTTAAGCCTTCGTATCTACGTAACGGTATTTTCTAGACAAAAACGATTCTGCAGATCGAAAGTTCTATATTTTTTGCCACAAAACATAATTTTACATTTTTTGTCTTAGATCAAGAAACTCGGTAAAATTCAATTTAAAAAAATTACAAATTTTTTAGTTTTTAAAGAAAACAGTCATTTTTTTTAAGGTGTGCCTTGCTGAGGAGATGCTAAGATCGACATTTTAATAAAACAGGCTTTTTTTGTGACATGTGCTCATGAATTCCCAAACGCTTTTAGGGGCGGTAAAACTAGATAAAGTTCGAAGAGGGGAATATATTATATGAGCCCTATCCAACTTTGTTCTAACATATATTTCACTTCGAATTTTGTGTACCAAATGACCGTAATTATAACAAAAATTATAAATTGGTTAGTGGTTATCGGAACAGATGCTTTCTTCGGTATACGGAAGTTTTGAAAGTAGGTTTATTTTTATTACTTCTCTCGTACGTTGGACGTATTGTAATCGTAAAAAAATCGCCATTCCAGGTTTTTTCAGATCTTCACATTTTGGGGTCCGAAAATCAGGTTTTCTCAATTCGGCAGGTCTGTTTGCCTATTGGTTGGTCTATTCGCGTAGCTAAAAAGTTAGTTATGCGATTAACTTCAAATGTTGGACAAAATTAAGGGTTATTTGGGGATAAAACGGTGACATTTTGGTAAAAATCCAATATGGCTTAACAAATTGGTGGCCTAATGAAATTTTTAAAAAAAATGGTTACTCAAAATACTATTTATCGAGTTTATATTAAATTTTTTACCAAAATCAAGTACTACGTAGACCTTAATTTGCAAAATGTAGGTACAAATCCAAGATGGCAAAACAAACTGGCGGCCTAATAAATTATTTAAAAAATCGGTCTGAAAAACTACTTATTCGATTGGTTTTAAATTTTGTGCAAAAATTAATTGTGGTATAAAGATAAACTATTAAAATTATTGTGGTACGTCAAGATGGCGAAATAAGATAGCGGCCAAATAAAATGTTTGTATGTAAAAAAATCACCCTTCTAAGATTTTATGGATTTCACGTTTTAGGGTCTCTAGATTTTAAAAGACATGTTTTCTGAATTCCATCGATATGTTTGTCTGTCGTCTGTTTGCGGCATAAATATAAAGTACTTACCCGATTAACTTCAGATCTTAATCGAAAATTAGGTAGGTATCATGTAGGGATGAACTGATAATATTTTGGTAAAAATTCAGTCTGGCAGAAAAGTGGCAGCCTAGCGCAATGTTAAAAAAATATTACTAAAAAATTAATTATCCTATTTATTTCAAATTTTGCACAAGAATCGACTGTTACATAGGAATGAACTGGTAAAATTATGGTACAAATCCAAGACGGCAAAACAAAATGACAAGGTAATAAAATATTTAAAAAAACAGCATGGAAAAACTACTCATTAAATTGATTTTAAATTTTGTGCAAGAATTAGATGTGATATAGAGACAAACTGGTAAAATTGTGGTACTAATTTAGGATGGCGGAAAAAATGGCGGTTAAATAGAATGTTTAAAAAAGAAACGTAAAGAGCGAGGTAAAAAATCTTGTTACACAATAGACGTTAAATTTTATCCAAACATTAGATGTGATATAGAGATGCACTTGTAAAATTTTGGTACGACTTCAACCTGACGTAACAAAATGCCGGTATTACGAAATTAAAAAGAAAAGCAGTGTAAAAAATACCTATTCAATTTAATTTAAATTATACCTAAACATCAAGTATCGCTTAGATACAAATTGTTAAAATATTGGTTCGAATCCAATATGGTGAAACAAAATGGCGCCCACTAAAGAAATGGAAGAAAAGACGGTATATTATATGTGTAACTAATTGACTATGAGCGGAACTAACTTGGGCAACTTTTCACTATTCCTAATAAAAAGAAATAATCATTACGAGGAAGTTCCGGATAAAGTAAATTGACAGATTTTTTTTCTTTGTACGGTATACGGGGTACGGCCTATTTGAACATGTTAATATACATATATATTATTATGTCTTTTAATGTGATTCTTTATCTGTTAATATACTAGATTTAAGCGGACAGATTTTTGTTTTAGAATAATTTATACTCCTTTAATTTTATTTATAAAATGCATAAATTATAACCTTCTTAGTGGTTCGCGGTATAAGTTATCTATTGATGTTATCTGTGAAAATCCCTACCTGTAGAATTTAAAGGTCATTTTAATTTAGACAAAATGACTGCACGCGATGAAATCTTGAATATAGACAAAAACGTAGCTAATCGTTTTTGTCTACCATTTTCTTTGCATTTTTCAAAGATATAACTTACATTAGGTTAATTAAATTCCATACACTGTATTCAGGACTGCTAATTTTAGGATAAATAGGACACTTTTACTCTCCGTTTACAAGATACAAATATTTTAAACGCTGACAGCGTTGGCCTACTTTCGACAACAAAACACGTCGGCAGTAATAATTTATAAAAATCTGTTGAACTACACCTGTTGTCAACAAATAAAATATGCAAGGAAATATTTTTATCGATTAAGGTAAATAAGAATTGAAACTTTAGCCGAAGTATGTCAATATTGCAATGTCCCAAGAAAAATTTTGAATTAGTAATAAAAGATCTAATTTTATAACGTCGCTATTAATGGGCAATTAATAAAGATTAAATTATTAGTTTTAAGAAATTAAAAACTGTTTTGCCCGAGCACGTATTTTCACTACCGGACTATGACCTATTATCGGCACTTAGTTCTGAATGAATACCAAAATTCACAAACTTGGTCTAATAACAACACGAAATTTTTCACTACCACAGTAAATTTAACCAATGATAGTCCCAGCTGTATAGGTATAAACAGCGAAATTGTTTCATTGCAGGAACATAAATTTTACGCGATTTGTTTGTCAGATCGTCACCAGGAATCGGGTTTGTATTAGACAGAGCGACCGCGTTTGAAGCAGCCATCATTGGGGATCCCACAGGCGCAAGCGTCAACCCCCCATGAGCGCAGGGAATGCAAGAGATGTATTTTGTTTATACGTATATTAATACTCTTTCCTACATTGTAGCACTGATTAAGAAAATCGTTGTGGGGGCGAACGTTTAGCTGGGATTTTCATTTTAATTGATTCACTTACTGCATTGCAGGTTTTTCTAACTTTGAACTGAAACGTCTATAAAAACAATTTAATTACATTATATAAACCTCATGACGAACGTTTCAGTAGACAGTAATGTAGTGTCACATTCAGACATATTTTTCGAAATATGGAAACAATAAGGAAGGAATATCCTGTATGCACGTCAGTAGCCCATACATATATTAGAATAAAAAAAAATATATTTTTGGTAGTTTAAAGCTATTTTTCAACCTTGTGCTAAATTAAATTATAACAAGAAATGTACCAGTATGCAGTTCTTTAAAATCACTTGATTTCTGTTATACTATCAGCTGACGAGAGACAAACTGGTAGTGTTGGGAGATGATCTATTTTATGTAATTTTTGAGTAAGTATGAGTATTATCGTTTATGATTTATTTTGATTTTAAACATACTTTTTTTCTAAAGTTTTTTTATTAAATAAAGTTACAATAAGTAGGGAATATTGTTTAGATACATAATATATATGTCAGTACCCCATGCATATATCAAATTATAGAAAATGTTATATTTTGAGTTTAAAACTGGTTTTCAATCTTGCCCTAAGTTAAATTTCAACAAGAAATAAGTTGGCATGTAGTGGAGAAATATTTATTACAATTTGTAGTAACGAGAAGAGCATTATTATGCTTTAAAATCACTTCTAGTATACGACCAGAAACGAGGGACAAACTAGTAGTTGTGGGCGATAATCTATTCTATGCCATTTTCAAGCAAGTATGAGTATATTTTTGTCTATAATCTATTTTAGTTTTAAAGAAACTTTTATAAATTTTGGTTAATAATATTTAACTTATACCAAAATATACTAGAACTTCAGCTATGTCACCTGACGTGTACAACTAGCGCCAAAATTAATACACAAAAACAAACCACTTACAGGAGCAAAATCGACATTTGTAGTTACCAGGAGAACATCCGAAATCTTGATCCTCTGTTACTACCGAGCAACATATAGCCACCTGTGACTAAACTCATAACCAAAGAGTAATTAAACTGAAAGTAGGAAAATATTAACGCGGCAAAAACTATTATATAGTAGAAAAAGTATTTTTTTTAGGATGAACCCTAAAGCAATGAAATTTGGCCAACTATTAGTTGTATTCTTTCAACTAGTTGACTATACTGATGAAGACCTTAAGTAAGAAACACGTTTCTACAGTTGGCCAAATTTCATTACTTTAGCGGTCATCTCAAAAAATACTTTTTCAAATATATAATAGTTCTTGACGCATTAATCTTGTCCTACTTGCTGCTCCGTGGTAATAGAGTATCAAGTCGGGCGAAGATTTCAGGTGTTCCCTTGGTAACTACAAATGTCGGTTTTCATTGCTTTAACGGTCATCTAAAAAAAATTTTTTACTATATCATAGTTCTTGACGCGTTAATCTTTTTCTCTTTTCGATTTAATTACTCTTGGGTTATGAGTTTCGCCACATGTTGCTAGGTGCTAATCAATGGTAACAGAGTATCAAGTCGGTTTTGCTCCAATAAGTAACTTTAGTGTGGTTTTGTTTATTCTTAGTCCTCCAGGGATGGAAAAATACGACGTGTTGTCATTTCGGGTGTACAACCGTTCACTACTCTCGTTCTGAAAAGAACATTTTTTTCTCACGTTTCGCCAAAAGCACATTTGTCATTTTCGAAGCTTTCTTTCTCGCGTCCGAATAGACACTAAAGTATTAGTAACTGTGAAACCTCCTTTTATACACCCACCAGCAGTCGAAGGTTATATCTGAGCGGCCATTGGTCGTTATTTATATTTTCCGAATTTTGCTTTTCATGTTGGGCTAATTCCGCTTTATTTTTTGTGATTTTAGATTTCTCTATTAACGTCAATATCAGAAGGTAGGTAGTTTTAATAATGGTTCGTCCCATTCATTTAAATCACCTTGTTTTTGGCTATATTGGCAATGTTGCTACCCCTATCTGTTATTCGACCGTTTGTTTGCCCCACGTATAGAGATATGAAACTTAAAGGTTAAAAGGAATCCAAAATATAACAGAAAACACATTCAAATTCAAAAACTATTTATTTGCTGAAGACATATCAATTATTACAAAATTACAAATTATAAATATTAAATATTAAACTTATTATGATTATATCTTAGCAAAATGGACCACCTTTCGATTATAAAAACCGTTCACATTGCGCACTTTACGATAGAGAGAGAAATAGATAAAGGATACATGCATGTGCACATGTATCCTTAGAATTAATAATATATTAACCGAAGACAGCTAGTTAACAAGAATTAAGAAAATAATGTATGTACTATTTTAGCAATATGCTTATTAAAATGAAAATTTTCCTAAATATGTTTTTCATAAAAAAATATATATATATATATATATATATATATATATATATATATATATATATGCAACCAAATAGTTACTGGCATAAGCTGCATAGAAGCCAGAAATAAGACAAAAGCGACGAGAAGAGCGAGGGGCGGCAGGGCAAAAAGCGAAAGCGTACGCTGACATGGAAATGCATCAATATATACAAGTTAAAAAAAATATGACAACTAACACTGTTCTTGCAACAATTTCGCCTTGACATGTTTGGCAAAACTGTCAAGGGGTAGGTCCCTAACCCTCGCCGAGAGACCGTTCCACATCTGAATGGCTACAAATGTAAAAGAGCGTCGAAATGTTGCGGTCCTGTGAAGAAGTATGACAAAATTTTGATTGTTTCTGGTTTCGTGAACGTGCCCAAAACTGGAAAATCTAGCACTTAAATAACGTGGCCTGTCTCTTTTAATTATTCTGTGTACATGTGAGATCTTCTCCGATTTTGCATATTCAAAATGTTTGCATCGTTCAAATGCGGAGTAATGTGGTCCCTATAGGGGATATTAAAAGAAAATTTCATGTAGCTATTTTAAACTTTTTGTATCATTCTTTTCGTAAGCCATGACAAAGATTCTCTATATACGCTATCACCATAGTCAAATAATGAAAGTATTAATATCTGGCATAAAAAGTATTTTTGTTTGGAAGGTAAAAATGTTTTCAACTTGTAAAGATTTCTTAGACGAAGGTAAGCGGCTTTTAATTTAGTTTTTTTATGAGATTCAAAAGACAATGAACTGTCAAAAGTAACACCCAGATTTTTTGCTTCATGTACAATGGGAATTATATTATTATTTCTACTAATTTGGAGTTCATTCTCTAAATTATTGCTAACGTTATTTCTACCCAGAACGAGAATTTTGGACTTCGCTGCATTTAGTTTTAAATTATGATTTTTTGCAAATGATTCAACATTCTTTAAATCGGAAATAAGCTGTGTCTGCACAATATCTATGTTTTGATTATTAATAGGGATATATAGCTGCGAATCATCGGCACACTGTTGCAATTTAGCATATTTTATATCTTTGCTCATGTCAAATAAAAAAAAAATTAAAAAGTAAACAAGTACTAAACCCATATATCTAGACATCGACATTATTTGAAGCCAATATTGTTTATTTTTTCATTATGCAATTTTAAATATATATAGTATTGTATGTATTTTGTATATTGTATAATATAGACTATAAATATCCGTGTAGGTGGGGGATGGTAGAACTTACAGGAACCCCCGAAAAAAATCAACGCAATATAGTTTGATAAAAGTTGAGACTTACATAAGAAAACACCTAGGAATCCAGGCTTTTTTTATACTTCTTCACTGCACTAAGGTCGCTAAGAGATGAGATTCTGTGAACTACATCATTACACTTTACATATATGTTTCCATTTAGGATCCACGCATTCACGCTTGCATTTTTCGATGCGATACCATGGCATTTTGGAATGTCGCTGTTTTTAATGTTTTGTTAAACAAATTCAAAACCTTTTATTAAGGGGCATATTGGATTTTTGCTAAACTATTACCACTTTATCCTATATGACCCTTGATTTTTGGCCAAAATTGAAATCAATCGGATACAAAGTTTTTGAGCTATGCCGCGCCCAGACAGAAAGAAAGACCGGCGGAAATGGGAGAATATGTTTTTCGGGATCTAGGGACTCTAAAACACAAATATTCGCAACGATATAAAATCATCGACCTGAGAACACCTAGCCCGTGAACGAATATAATCTTAAATAAAAAGATTTTATGTCGCATGGGGAGAAAACAACCCCTTAGTTTGGCAAATAGTGGTCTAGCACACAATGCAAACGGATTTCTGATTTTAAACTGTTTGATATTCCTGTTAAAAATAATAAAAATATTATTCTTACTTAACATTTACAGCACGAATGATGTAAATTTTGTACAGTATTGGCAATAGCAGCGAGCATTGTCGCCAGACATTGGTGCAGAATATAGTGGTGAGATTATGGCTTTACAACTAATAAACTAGAGAACAGCGAGTGTTTTGCTCTGCCATTAAAAATGTGGCATAGTTAGTATCCCTCTATTAAATAATCTAAATAGAATAAAGACGTAAAAAGTGTGGTTTCGCGTAGTTTTCCTATATTTTACTATAACTGACGAAATAAGATTTAAAACATAGCCATATGAGTTGCTGCATATTTCCCATAAAATTTAATAAAACAATAATATAAATATAATAGGCAGTTTGATCAGATGTTGAGTGAATTTTAAAAATCTAGCTTATACAGCTTAACATTTATCAAATCGTTAAGTAGGAAATTTTCGGCACAATATTTAAAACATAAGTAGATACGACTATGGTTTAAACTACAATAATAAATGGGTAACATTTGTAAAGACTTACAAACAAAAAAAAATGATAAAAACGCATTTAATTAATATATACATATTATTGTGTTTTTTACTTCCCTCGTAAAAAGGAAGTATTGTAATCGTCAAAAAATCACCCTCCCAGATTTTTTCAAATCTTTACGTTTCAGGGTTTCTAGATACCGAAAAATATGTTTTCTCAATATGTTGTCTGTTTGTTCACGGTAGCTAGTTACTCGGTTGACTTCAAATTTTGACAACAAAATAAGAGTCATATGAGGAGCATCTGGTAATATTTTAGTAAAACCCCAATATGGAGAAGCAAAATGGCGGCCTAGTGAATTATTAAAAAAATTATTACTACAAAATTCTTATGCAATTTATCTCAAATATGAAAATCTTGTTTTGTGCAGGAATTAACTGTTAAAATTTTGGTATGAATCGAAGATAGCAGAACAACATGGCAGCGTAATAAAATATTAAAAATTCGGTCTGAAAACATTATGTAATGGATTGATTCCAAATTTAGTGCCATATATAATTGAGGTATAGAGCGGAACTAATACTATTGTGGACCTAATTCAAGATAGCTGAACAAAATGTACAAAAATCAAGTGTTACATGGGAGAGAACTGGTAATATTTTGACATGAATCCAATATAGCCAAACAAAATGCCGTCCTAATAAAATATTTGTAAAATCAGCCTGAAACAACTACTTATTAAATTTAAAATTCTGTGCAAGCATTAAATGACTAACCAAGGGTGATATAGGTAGAAAATAGTGAAATATTAGTAGGAATCCAATATGAAAATGAAAAAAGACAGTGTATATATATATATATATATATTTTATATTTTATTTTTATATATATATATAAATATATATAAATATATATATATATATACATATATTTATTTATATATATATATATATATATATATATATATATATATATATATATATATATATATATATATATATATATATATATATATATATATATATATATATATATATATATATATATATATATATATATATATATATATATATATATATATATATATATATATATATATATATATATATATATATATATATATATATATATATATATATATATATATATATATATATATATAAAACGAAACCAGTAACGGTAAGGATTACTCCTTCACCATTTTGTCGAGAATCGACCATATATATATATATATATATATATATATATATATATATATATATATATATATATATATATATATATATATATATATATATATATATATATATATATATATATATATACACTTTACTACTCCTAATAAAAGGAAAGATTCATAACGAGGGAAGTTTAGGGTAAAGGAATGTTACCGATTTTTAATCCTTAGGTTCTTATGGGTATGGACAGAATATTATTCAGTCGAATAAACATTGTCGAATTTATTAATATTAACATTAAAATTAAAATATTATAATTTTAAAAGAAAAAATAAAACACAAAAATACGCTCTGTCTAAAATAAGCATGAGAAAAAAATCATAAATATTTTTCGAAAATAACACAGATATTAAAGCGCGCTATAATTCGCTCATTCTATCCATTTGTTGATTCGTCCGCGTAATGTGGAGAGTCCCGTTCGTTCGTGCGATTCGTTGCGCAGCAATTTCGGCTTTTGGGCGAATCATCAAAGTAGGCTTTGATTTTGACGAACCATGCATCCGCATTAAGTTTTTGTTTTTGTATACTGTCAAACATCGAAGGCATAAAATACATGCGAACGAATTAAATAAAAATTGATGAATAATGTGGATGAAATATTCGTCCATTCGTTTATTCGCCCATTCGTTCTTTCATTCATATGAAATGACGAATCGAATTAACGAAATCGAACCGAATAGTGTGGTCTGAGCAAACTTCTAGAGCTAAAGATCATCATTTCATACTTATATTCAATTGTTGAATTTAAATTGATTATTCTGTGTTAAAAAAACTGTATACAACTTTAGAGACTCTCTTTGAACAAAAGATAACAAACATAAAAATATAACGACTTAAATTTAAATGTTTGTATAGATGTGTTAGCGAATTGAGAAAAGACGGAGAGTTTAATAACAGATTAGTACCTTGCTTTCTAAAATTAAAATGGCGGAACGTGCATGTTAATTAAAATAGACGTGTCCTATTTCAGAAGTGTGCGTATATGAGAAACATTGTGTCTCTTTATAGAGACAAACAAATTTAAATTGATTTTTCTGTGTTAAAAAAACTGTATACAACTTTAAAGACTCTCTTTGAACAAAATATAATAAACATAAAAATATAACGACTTAAATTTAAATGTTTGTATAGATGTATTTGCTTACTATACTATTTACTACTTAAAAAGAGCAGGAAAAAATTGCTTGTACATATAAAAAACAGATCTGCAGAAGTTAAGGAAATAAATCGAATGACAATGGACTAAAGATATACGATGTCATTTTTTTTCACTTTAAGATTTTAGTTCGTGGAAACTTAATAAAATAATAAGGACATACATTTTTTGTTTAATCTGATTGGTTTAATCGGAAGGGCGATGGTCGTTTATACTTGAAAACCTATACCTATATATTTTGCATGTTCTTAATTTCGATAGTTTTTCCTATTCAACCATATACGTTTAAGCCTGACAGCCACCGTATGAAGATGAAACAAAGATAATAAAATCAACTTAAAAAAACACTAAAAACCAAAAAAGTTATATTTGTCTTATTTTAAATGTGTACTTTTATGAAGTCGAAGTCACAATAAAACATAATTACTAAGTATATTGCAAAAATACATTTATGTATTGAGTGTCTAACTTCTAATACAACAAAATAACTAATTTTGCTATTTTGATTAGTTTTTTTTATCCACTTAATAAAGCCGTATTTTCAAAATTGAATAAATATTATTTATACATTTTTCATTTTTGTATCGCTTTTATTTCTACTTTCCTCGTGAAAGCAAAGTATTGTAATCGCGAAAAAATCACCCTCCCAGATTTTTCAGATCTTTATGTTTCAGGGTCCGTAAGTGTTGAAAAAACATGTTTTCTCAATTCCGTCGGTATGTCTTTTCGCGGCATAGATAAAAAACTACTTACCCGATATTGACTTCAAATTTTGGTCAAAAATTAAGGATGGGGATGACTTGGTAACATTTTGGTAAAACTCCAATATGGCATAATAAAATGTCGGCCTAGTGAAATGTTTTATTTAAAAAATTATTATTAAAAACTACGTAGGTCCTAACACTGGAACCTGTGGTGGAAGATAGATCAAAAAAGAAGAGTTCTAACCACACTACACCACAACTTGTTACGTTCTGGACGCGCGTTTCGCTAACTAAGTTAGCATCACCAGTAGTTTATATAATCTGCTGATGATGCTAACTTGGTTAGCGAAACGCGCGGCCAGAACGTAACAAGTTGTGGCGTAGTGTGGTTAGAACTCTTGTATTTTAAAAAACTACGTATATAATTTATCTCAAATTTTGCACAAAAATCAACTGTTATGAAAACAAGATGACATAACAAAATGACGGCCTAATAAAATATATACAAAAATTCAGCCTGAAAAAACTACTTAATGGATTATCTTCAAATTGTGTGCCAGAACTAATTGTGGTATAGTGTCAACTAGTAAAACTGTGGTATTCAAGGTAGCTAAACAAAATGACGGCCAAATGAAATGTTTGTAATCGTGAAAAAATACCCTCTTGAGTTTTACATATACGTTTTAGCGTCCCTAGATGCCGAAAGATATGTTTTATCTATTCCGTCGGTCGGTCTGTCTGTCAGTTCGCAGCATAGGTTTAAAACTACTTATCAGATTTTAGACAAAAATTAAGGGTCATATGAGGATAACCTGGTAATATTTTAGTATGAATCCAAGATAGCGAAATAAAATGGCAATGTAATAAATGATTTAAAAAATCAACATGAAAAACTACTTATTAAATTAACTTCAAAATTTGTGCAAGCATTAAGTGTGATATAGAGATACACTGGGAAAATTTATGGCATCCAAATGAAGTTTTTAAAAAATCAATGTAAAAAATTTTTATTCAATTAAAACTGGTACGAATTCAACATGACGGAACAAAATGGCGGTGTGTGTCAATGTAAAAACGGCTTATTGAATTTATTTTAAATTAATCCCAACAATCAAGTGCGGCATAGGTGGAAAGAAACTGGTAAAATAAAATATTGGTAGGAATTCAATATGATGGAACAAAATGGCGTCCAATAAAAATGTTTGAAAAACAGTATCTATGTGTTACTAAATGACTATATACTGAACTAAACTGGGTCACACTTCACTATTCCTAATAAAACGAAAAAATCATAACGAGGAAAGTTCCGGGTAAAGGATATTTCAAGATTGTCTTAACACACAATTATATTTTATCTTTTTAGCTTTTAAGTTATTCAGGCCTAAACCTACGATTTATGTTAAGCGTCCTTAGTCAGTTGAATATAACATTTTGCTAGAATCATGGTAACTAGTATTATAATCATCTATATATATATTTATAAAGAATCAGCGATACAAATTATCAAAATTTAAAATAATCAGTACAATTGAAATTGAAAAATCCCTAATAACTACATGAAATTAAAGATTTTCGATCATCCGCTCCTTTCCACTTTATTGCCTACTACAAACACACTTACTCACAAAAGTCAGTTATTAATATTATCAACATTTAATAAGAATTATAACAACCTATCAAAATACCCTGACGAGAAAAAAGATAGCCTCTACATCGGGGTATGTACCTCAAAAGAGAGAAAATTATAATGCTTGCACTAAATTTCAAGGCAATATATTAAAGCATTTCAAATTCTCGAAGAAAATATTCAACATTGCGCTATTTCGCTTTTTTATGCTTGCCAATGGACCACCCCGGCATCTACTGGAATACTTCTTGAAAAAAATCATTCAAATTGATCTGACTTTCCCATGGTAATTTTCTTATTGATAAGATAAATTTGGCTACAAAAAATTGTCTATCTAATATAAAAAGTGGGCAAAAAATACGCAAAGGCAAGTACGCAAAACAAAAAAAGTGTGAAATCTAAATTTCTGAGTAGCCGAATTAGAGAGCGTAAAAAGTCATTTAAAGGTTTTTGGTACGAGGTGCATTTTTTGGGTACTTTAGGGCCAATATGGCGAAAATTACAACTTATTACATTTACGTGTTCACGACTAACTTGCTCAAAAACAACGTCCATTACAAAACAAGTTTAAAAAGCTCTTGGACTGGCATCGCAAGCTCTTTAAATTAGCAATTTCAAAAATTTGAAAATTATTTTTATAATTGTCTCGTACCCTGTATATCTAATCACATAATTTTTTAATTAATCTAACTTTTTTTACTAAAGTCGATAATAAAAATATTTCCCATTGGTTAGCTAAAAATATACAGATCGTACAGACACAACTGCCTGCTCAAAATAAACATAATAAAGATTTTTAGGTCAACATTACTAGTATCCCTAATATGCTTTTTTACTTATTTAGGTTTATACTTAAAAAAAATAACAATAATTTGCGTTATAAAATATTACTTTTATATTTTAATTAATTAGAACAAATTAAAATGCGTTAGACTGCCTATAAAATTATAGCATTCATGTTTGCGGAAAGTTTAATTTAATATGTCATATCAAAATGATAATCACTGAGCATAACCAAAATTATATTTTATAAAATGAAAATCTACAACAGGTCAACAGAGTATATCTGTGGTATTATTGGAAAACGGCGAAGGATTAAGAGATTTAGGAGTTCCAACTGTATTTGTTGGGCTAATCCAGAAGCTGTAACATTCGTAGCGGACGCTTTTGATTTGTCGAATATACCAAGAGGGTTAAGGTTTATTTTGTTTGAAAATAGCGTTTGAAAGAACATTCTATTTTAGCTGCTAAAGAAATATTTTACCTTTCAATGGGAATGAAGATATTAAGATGATCTGAAATTATCAGTAGTAATATAATTAGTGCAATGGCAATGATTGATAATTTTTGGAAAAGAATTCAGCAGTGGGCTTTTGGAAAAGTGGTTCTGGTTAAATTTTAATATAATTTTTTTTGCCTCCTCAAAAAACCTTATCAATTCTGTTACAAAATCGTTTCAGCA
The DNA here is from genome assembly GCA_030620095.1 of Kuschelorhynchus macadamiae. Classification (NCBI taxonomy): domain Eukaryota; kingdom Metazoa; phylum Arthropoda; class Insecta; order Coleoptera; family Curculionidae; genus Kuschelorhynchus; species Kuschelorhynchus macadamiae. Next base: position 2,106,010 of record JAUTXW010000830.1, read on the forward strand.
ATTTTTGAGCAACAGGGCCCTAAAGTGGTAAAAATACATTTATTTTAACAGTGCTTTTCAGTAATAAACCCGTGATATTATTAAAATTAAAATAAATGAGGTATTTATACTGAATTACAATTATATTATAAAGTAAATCTAAGAATATAATTTAATTTTTGTCCAACTAATATTTCGACAGAAGAGCAGGCCTTCGTAGATTATTGCCTTATTTTTGAAAAAAAAATGCAAATAGATAATTTTGGGCACACATGCATGTAAGTACGGTATTACAGATAAATTTTTAAGTTTAAATTATGTTAAAAGTTAAATAAACTACATATATCGACATCGCCTTCAGGGGAATTTAGGAAACTTTTTTTTATAACTTGTGATGCTAGTATTGGCAAATATAGCAAAATATACTAGCGTTAAACCAGTTAAATCTTGCTCTTCTTTATACCACTTCCAGGGTTCCAGATTATCAGGTATAATTGTTTGAATTATCCAAATGTTACACGATTAGGTTTATTTTTACGCATTTTAATGTAATAATGCGCCAACTTTTCATCGAGTTTCACAATAGTGCATATCATGGTTACTACTATATGCTTTAATTTATAATTTGACTTCTATTTACAGATTTAACTATAGAAGATACAAAAAACTATGAATATAAAAGTTGTAGGACTTTTCTTGTGTTATCTTTTAAGAGATTTTTAAGATTTTTTGATAAACATGCATAATTTATAGTTTTTTTAATATCCTGTGTATTAATATTTTAATAAATATCTTACCTTATGTCGAAAAGTAACAGAAAAAATTGACAAAAATTCTGCTATAAGTCGCAATACCTTAGAGAGAGATCTCTCTTGCAACGGTCCCTAGGATCAATAGGAATATGAATACATTGCCTTTTTGTTTGGGTTTGTTTGTTTTCTCATTTTTCTTTACAGATAAAGATATCAAACCTGATTTAATGGAATAAAAATATACATGGCGTTCCATTTAAGAAAACTATAGCTTATGTATATTTTGTACTTTCTAATGATTTCTAACGATTTACAAGTACAAGAAAAAATGCATTTAATCTCCCACGGTAAAAGTTCTAATTTGGTGTCAAAATATAAAGAATGTCGTGTGCATGCAGTCTAGAGCTCGTGACATGTCGCTTCCATTCAATGGTATTTAGCATATGCAGGCCATGAAACTAATGTCTGATTCCCGAAAAATCCTTTACTGGAAACAATTTCGGATGCTGGACACAGAAATGAAAATAATGGTGTTCGAGTTATTGCTCAAAAGACATTTAATTATGACTTTTTCAATTCAGATTTGGCTGTGACTACCCAGTATTATTTATTTATTATGTTTCTCGATAAAAAGAAGGTTCTATTCCAGAAAATGGGATTTTATTTGTTTTGTCATTTTATCCCCTCATAATTTTTAAGCAAAAGTTGATGTAAACCGAAATTTATGACCGACCAACGGAAATGGGAAAACATGTTTGTCGGTATTTCAGAGCCTTAAAAGCATAGATCTGCAAACATTTTGAATTAATTAAAATAATTTTTTCGCTTGCACTACTTCCTTCATACAAAAAGTGTTTCCGCTGACTTCTATTCTGTCAGTTTTTTGAAGCTTTTTATTTTCTTTAAAGCAAAAATTTAATAACTTATTGCAACAAAAAATATAATTTAATCTTCAAATCTATTACAATATTAGTATGTATCTGCATTTTGCCCATTACATTCTCTATAAAACGGTGTCACGACACAAATTGTTTGAAAAATTAGTAATATAGTTCTTTTGTGTTAATTTTTTATATATTAAATAAATTTATCGAAAGCATTGACTTTTTTGACAATTTATGACATGGTTGGTTCCGATTGCAGTAATAGCGAATAAGATTTTAATCTAAATCAAGCGAGGGCTGACAGAATCTTAGCAAATACAGTAACGATAGAGGCCTTAAAATAACGGAAATTGATTTTTCTCGAAATATACAGCAATACTATTTGACGCAGGAACATAAATTGGCTTTGAGAACTTAGTTCAGATTTATAAGGATTTATACGTGTATATTTGACAACCGTCGAGGCTCAAAGGCAGGATTATCTTCCTACAAATAAACGAGACTCATTTGAAGTTTATAGCGTATAATCTAATATAGTAACGGGATATGCAGTAACAAACAGTAATACAGAGAAATGCTAAGTATTCTGTGAGAAATGTTGTTAATATTATTGTTTTAAATGTAAATTACAAATATTTTACTATTTCTTAACATACAATTTACATTATTTCAAAAAGAAAAAATATGATCCCTAAATCTTTGTCAAATAGGAATAAGACTATAATGTAATTTTCTTGAGCTACGAAGGATGAAGCAAAATCGGGGTTTAGCATTAAGATATTTTAAATAACAAGATCTAGAAAAAATATTATAGTTAGGTTTGGCAAGTTCTCGGAGACAAAACATTTTTTTTTGGGGGAAAGACTGTTAAATAAGCTAAAAATATACGGGTTTTTACTTTTTGCACTATATCTCTAAGACCATGGAAACATTCGCGAAAGTTGTAGAGTAGTTTTCTTTTCGCTATATAATGAAAAATAAATGCGGCTTGCAGGACTTGATGCAATAAATATTTTCCAAGATATGGCTGAATTTTTTTTGCTAGAAATATCAAGTCGTGAAACAGAGACCGAAATATTTATTATATCTACTTTAAGCGTAAAACACACTGCGCAACTTATTTAACACACGACCGAAAATTTGACATTATTGGTTGTCTCTCTCTCTCTCCCTCGAACCCTCAAGCCGCTTTTAAATATCTTTTTTTTTATTGTAGGAATAGCTTTTAGAGCCGGATAGGTAAAGATGTTGTTAACAAACAATTACCTCGATTTATGATACAGTGATGTAAAAAGAATGATGTATTTTTCCTGAAGTTTGAAGAACCGTGTAGGTTATATCAGTGACAATAAAACGCTTTTAAAACGAAACTATAGAACAAACTTTCTTATCACGTTGCCTTTTTGTTTTCTTGCTTATTTTTATTATTAAATGGATGTTTAAAAACGTTATGTTTTCGCAAAGGCTGCTGAAGCTTTATAAGATCTGGTCACCACAGAAAATGGTAGAATAACACAACACATCATTGTTACCGTAGATTTTTACATTCGATTAATACATTTGTGAATAATGGAGCGGCTTTTCAGAAATTTGTCTCACAATGACGGTTTTGGGGGAAATAGAGGCAAATGCGCTCTTCCCCCGGAGCTAATATCCTAAGCAAATTATTTCAAGCAAAAATTACGTTTTAAGACATTATCACAAATTTTATTTGCGCACAAAACGTGACCTTTTTTTTTAGTCGTCGTTGATTTTCGTGGATATTATGCTGTATAAACAAAAAGCAAGGACTTTTTTTAACATACTTCTACAGGACGGACGGGTTTAGTAGTTTTAAACGAAAACCTTAATTCTCTAAAAAGTATATTACAGAAATTCTATAGGAACATGTCATGCTATATAGGCCCTACGCTGGACCTAATTTCTTGCTTGTGAATGACAATGTCTACCCTCCCACGGGTCTGATAGTAAGGAATCGTTTGAGAAAAATTGAAAATAATAGCCCGTAGTCCTAACCTCAACCCTATATAGAACATGTTGAAGACTTCCTGGAGGCTACCAAGTGCAGATCGCCAACCTTAAAACTTGCAACAATTGAGAGAACATCTTGTCGAGACATGGAATGACTTGGATCAGAACGATAAGATTCCTTATATAAAGAGATATTAATTCTTACATATTTTCATTTCATATTATAAAAAGCTGTGTTTAAGTCCATGTGTTATTATTTTTGTACATTTTATCAAGTAAAACACATAACGTTCTTGAACACCTCGTATCTCATTTATTAATAAAGATATGAAAGGAAACAAAATGAAAAAAAATCAGAATTACCACTAAAATATCCCGTGACTTATACTTGTCAACAAAAGAACTATATTTTTCTCTTTCACGGATAAAGTATATTGAATCCTATGTAATATTTACTTAGAAAAGTAAAAATGGTCCCCAATTTCTCTATTATCCGGTATTTTTTAGTTTTAAAATGATTTTCTTTTTAATCTATATACGTATATTATTTTACTTAACATTTAACTTATCTCAAAATGTTGTTCAAGATAATTTACGTCTATATTTTGACATCCGACAATAACCATCAACTAGGGTTTTCCAGATGGAACCGTTCCTTGTAATACATGTTCCCTGTGGTCTCGCATTGATGTCCAAAAATATAAAACTTGCATTTCCGATTTTCTGAAAAACACATCCTCTTAGGTTTTACATATATTCGCGCCCATCTGTCGGTTTGTCTTCAGAAAAAATACGTCAATATATTGACATCACTACATAACGAAGCGAGATATATTTCTTAACAACATCTAGACTTGTCGATCCTCAAAAACTAAGCAAAAAATAAAAAACTAAAATCAGTTTAAGGGTTTGAGAGAAAACCAATATCAAAATTATGTCAAATTTCCGGTTGTGCGTTAATTAAGTTGCGCAGAATAGTAGTTTTCTCTTAATGCAAATTCCAAATTTTTGTAATCTGAAAAAATCACCCTCTCAGATTTTACATATATTCGCGTTTGAGAGTCCGTTGATGCCAAAAATATGTTTTATTAAGCCCGTCGGTGCATCTGTCGGTTTGTCTGTCAGCTCACGGCATACACTAAAAACTACTCATCAGATTGCCTTCAAATTTAAGGCTCATATAGGGATGCCTGGTAATATTTTGGTAAAAATCCAGTATGACGGAACAAGTGCCTAGTGAAACCTTAAATAATTATTACTAAAAACACCAATTATCCAATTGATCTCAATTGACTGTTAATTTTAGAGAAAAAGTAAATATGATATAAACTGGTGCGAATTCAACTTGACGTAACAAAATCGCGGTGTGTGTCAATGTAAAAACTACTAATTGAATTAATTTTAAATTATGCCTAAAATTAAAAGTGGCATAGATAGAAACTAGAAACATATTGGTAGAGATCTAATATATTGAAACAAATATATTGGAACAAAAGGGCGTCCAATAAAACTGTTTGAAAAGACAGTATATAAGTGTTCCTAAATAACTATGTACTCAACTAAATTGGTTCACCCTTCACTATTCCTAATAAAAGAATATATTCATAATGAGGCAGGTTCCGGGTAAAGGAAATTTAACGATTTTTTTTATATTGTAGCACATAAACCTTCTTAGTGCGACCTGTGTATGAATTTTGCCACAATACAATAAAAGTGACGTAGAGCAAAAGTTATCACCGATGCTAAATTCTATCGAAGTTACCTAATAAAAAGATATCTCATACGATGCGAACTTTTTCAAGGATACTGGTATGGATGGCCAGAAGTCTGGAATAAAATCCACTGTTTTTGACCAAGAATTTTCTTTAAACGCTGAAACACGGTAATTGATCTTGACTTTTTCCCATTTTTCGGTTATATAATAATTAACTATTCCTCAACCCCCTAACCACCAGCTTCCCAACTTTTTTTTTCAAATGGAAACATATGTCTTGTAGGGGCTCGTTAAAAAGTTTATGAAAAACGGAATCAAATCATACCAAATAAACAAGTTTATGTTTTCAATAACCAGGTTTTTAGGGTCTTATAAAACAACTACTTAACAACTGAAATACAATTTAATAACTGTCATACTATTATCCAACATGCACTTAATAATGTGGTACAGGTTTTTTGAAAAAATGGAACTTTGAAATTCCTTGAATTTGCACAGAATAAGAAAAAATTCGAAACATTCTTTTTGCTAAAGCAAGAAATAAGGTATTTTGTTTTATTTTTCATCTACCACGCTGTTTGGATTAATTATTCGTTTCAGTTGTAGATCGGAATTCAAAACAATACTATCTTGCCAAAGCCAAGTTAAGACAGCGTAATGAAATCTTAATATGGCTTGTATGTGGCGATAAAATAAGAAGTCAGCGTAAAGTATGTGCTTTATATAATGTAAAATATCCCTAAAACCAAATCTCGCAAGAGACAGTTAGAAAAATATGTCACAAAATTGAAAAACACGATACATTACGGGATTTCTCCAGAACTGTTCGAGCACTTGCTTTGAATGCAGATAGAAAATTGGACATAGGATTTTAGAAACTATTAAAAATATTTAAACCGTTTCATTGACTCGCAATCAATGCTTATCGAACTACAATTCGAAGGTTTTAAAAAAGATATATAACCATAGCGAATCTAAGGTATCTCCTGTCGAAGAGCTTTTCGAAGACGATTGTGCTAGGCGTTAGTAATTTTGTGAGGAAATGATGAGACGGTGTGGCGAAAATATGGTTTTCCACTAGATATAATTTCCTCGCATGAGGCTACGTTATATTTAAGAGAAGTGGTTAATAGGAACAATTATCGCTTTCGGTCCTAGGAAAATCCACACTGGATAAGTGAAGCGCAGGATTCTGCAATCCTCAGAAAGTGAATGTATGAGCAACTATCATCAACAGAATTTTAAATCCATTCTTTTTTGAACAAAACCTCACGGCCGACCGCTACCTAGATTTCCTTACATTTGACTTTAGCTCAAATTTTCTCACATGAGATAGATCTAGGTATATCGAATGAAATAATTTGGTTTCAACAAAATGACGCTCCTCCACATTTCGGTATTAAAGTTCGTAGATACTTAAATGAAATGTTTCCAGATCGTTGGATAGGTAGACGGGGTACAGTTGAATGGCCGCCAATATTCTCCGCCTTATCGCCCTTGGATTATTTTCTTTGGGGATATTTAAAAAAAATAGGGTGTAGACACATAATTTACCAGCTGAAGTTATTCGGAATGCCTTGGACAGCTTTTACTATCGCCTTAAAGAATGCTAAAAAGCAAAAAGAGGACTTTTTCAGCATTTGCGGCATTCAGTCACCTGTAGGTACAAAAGAATTTACTAAACCTTTATATTTTAAGTTGTTTTAATTTCTAAATAAAAAAATCTGGTTATTAAATACATAAAATTTGTTTATTTGGTATGGGTGAATTTCGTTTTTCATAAGCTTTTCAACCAGCCCCCCCAAGTCATACGTTTCCATTTGAAAAAAAAAGTTAGGGTCGCTGGGGGTTAGGGGGCTGAAAAAAAATTAATTATTCTATAATTGAAAAATTGGAAAAAGTCCAGATCAATTACTGTGTTTCAGCGTTAAAAAATGATCGCTCAGAAAATATGAATTTTATTCCAGACTTCTGGCCATCCCTGTAAATCCAAATCTAATATTAAATTATTATCTACTGATGTTAATGTTAATTAAAACCGACGCTGTTTAAAATTCTATTGTAAATTTGTAATTTAAACCTGAAATGGATTAGTATATTTTAATTATACCTTAAATCTCATTATCTATACTAATAACAATTTAGTGGATTTATGGCGAAATTGAATTGCTAATTTGCCCAACCAAACATATACTAGTATAGAATATCTGATTAAACTAAAATTACAACTAACAAGATATACTAGATAATAATTTAAATGAATTGTGTCCGATTTTTGAGCAATATCAAAACCACTTATAACAATGTTTTCGGTGTAAATTGATGTTGATGGGTTTTGCCTTTCTCGTATATTTATAAAGTGTGGTTCTTTAATGTCGCTCACCTTCTTTTTTACTTCCCACGTAAGAAGGAACATTGTAAAAGTGAAAAAATTACCCTCCCAGGTTTTTTAATATGTTCACGTCCCTAGGTGTCAAAAACATTTTTCTCCAATCCGTCGGTCCGTTTACCTTTCCGCGGCATAGCTAAAACACTATCTATATGATTTTGGTCAAAAAATCTAGGGTCATGTGGGAAATATATAAAGCGGAACAAAATGGCGCCTAAATGAATTGTTAAAATCATTATTACTAAAAAAACACTTCTAAAATTAATCTAAAATTTTGCAAAAAAAATCTTGTACGACATGTGAATAAATGGTAAAATTTTGGTATCAATTCAATATGACGAAACACAATGCGACCCTAATAAAATGTTTAAAAAATAAGTCTGAAAAACTACTTAACACGTCGATTTTTAATTTTGCTAAGAATTAAGTGATATAGAGATGAACTGTTAAATTTTGGTAGAAATTCAAGACAAGACCTTAAATCACATACGGATCCGTAATCACAAAACAGATTGTTCAATGTACTTCCTATTGATTCGTTGTTTATTTGAGTGGAGTATAAATACGTTTTGTTGAATGTTGAGTGTGAGCTTCCCGACTCAGTGGTAGGATTCTCGGCTTTGGATGCAGCACATACGTGTTCGAACCTCCGTTTAGGCGGATGACTTTTTTAGTATTTTGTTAGCAAAACTTATAACTAATAAATATGCGGATTAAGTTAGCTAACAAAATTACGATATTAATAAAAAAAAGATTCTTTCTAACAAAACCTATACTGTTAGGTGCATCTGTGCCATTAGCATTAGGTTAGCTCAGGTTCGACGATAAAACCATCATTAAAGTTACAAAGCCTCAAATAATCGAAAACCATATATAAAATTTGCGCGCACTGTAAAGTGATGTGGTTGGTATGATCCGCCCGCGATTTAAGGTTTTGTGAATTCAAGATTGTAAAAGAAAATGACGGCCAACTAAAAAGTTTAAAAAATCAAAGTAAAAACCTTACTTTTCAATTGAGTTCAAATTTTGTAGAAAAATTAGATGTGATATACAAATATTTAATTCTTGGTAAAAAACTTCTTATTCGATCGATTTTAAAATAAGGTGTGACATAAATAGAAACTGGTAAAATTATGATACGAATCCAATAGTGTGGAAGAAAGCCTAACAAATTGTTTGAAAAAACAATACAAAAGTTGGTAAAAGACGTGACATTAATGAAACGTATTTCAGGTTTTGTGAAACTTCCTTTAATATTTTAGTATGTAGTTATCCACCCTATAGGGAACCTTTTTTGCCACTGAACCATACCTCGCACACTACAGAGTGACGTAGATATCGATCAATCAAAAGTTGTATATTTTTATTTTTATAAATGTTTCATAGATATATGAAAGATAACTTTGCCTCTGGGGCATACGCAAAAGAAGGAGGAAGAAAAATTGCTTTACTAATGACGTAAAGTGGAATCCACTCGCTGACTGCTTGAAATTTTTTGCAGTCAAGGCCCAAACATGAAATTGACACTATAATAAGAAAAAAAACCTAATATTCATCTAAAGGACTGATGACTACTTATAGATTATTAAACATATTTCTGTAGCGATTGACAGGCTTCAAAGAAATAATGCAACACTCTCAGTTGTCGTACACTAATTTAAAATACTTGAATCAGTTTTTGAGGACACTGAATTTACTTTAAGTCAAATGCAAAAATTAAGACATCGGTATGAACAGTGATCATTTGTTACATTTTAGATTCTCCGAAACCACAATATAATTTTACTTTAACAGATAGCGAAACAGGTCGTGCTTTAAAGCCGCCAAAGAATTATATCCTATCGGTTTCTTACCACTAGTAATTTAATTTCAGGAGAATCGGAATCCTTTCCTGATATTATGTATGATGAAGATATTCTTAAAACCACAAAAACTCTGGACTGGTGGAAATCTCAACGAAATGTCGATGTTGTTCAAAAAGTACTCCCCACCATTAGACAATGTGCGGAAAAAGCCGCTAAAATAATTTCTTTAGAAGAATTAAAATTAACTTCTTCAACACATTTATTTTTATTCATTTGTAAATTTACGCTTTTTTTTTATTGCAATACTGCATTTACTATTCAGTATTAATAGTACTTTGTTTTTTCTTAATATTTCTATATTATGTTGGTATACAATATAAACTGTTCTTGTCACCTTACATATTTTAAGGTTCCGTTTCCTAGGTTATTTGTTCATAAATATGTAAAGTTTTTAACTTTATTTTTGAATAAACTATTATTTTCAATTTACTTTTCAGATGTTTGATTTGGTTTGGCGACTTATTTTCACAACAGTTTATACTTTGGTTCCAATCATGACCTAAATTAAATAAATTAGTTGAGGCAAATTATGGTTTAAATCGTCGCAACCCTGATTTAAAGTTGCTGATATTTTTTGGCACTCAAAATAGAGTATGGTGTAACTTTTGTCCATATTTGACGTAGCCCTGCAACATTTTCTTCAGTTCTTGCTGTTCTCTTTCTTCCGCGTTTACGTTTTTTTGCAATTAGACCGTTCGTTTCACGCAAGTGCTTTAAAAAGTTGCTTATGGTTTGGACCGTCCAACGTTTTTCTAGAAACATTATCGCTATTTTTCGATCACCCTAATTTTTTTTTAATTAATATTTTATCGTCTATTGAGAGTACCGCTATTTTAAGTCAATTTTCGAACAAGCAACATAAATTCAAACGCTAAATTTGACATATTATTTTAGCTAGTATTGCGGAATCTAATAATCTCTTCTAATTTTCGGCAGCGCACTGGTATTCAAAAGTTTGATTTCAGCAAAATTACTTTAAATTTGGAAGCAAATTTAGGCGAAATTTCCTTTCCGATATTTATTTTGGACGATTTGAGTAAATTTCGCGGTAATATTGACCGTGGTCTAAGTTTTCATAATCGGTTTTTATTCAGAATGGTTGTAGCTAAACCAAATCCAGAATTCATTAAAATCGGTGAAGGATTGTAAAAGCTATTACGAGATAAAACCTATGCAAGTTTAATTTGGCCCACACTATATACGGTAATCAGCGACAAATAAGTAGCTAACGTGTTAACATGATATACGGGAGTTATTTATAGTTCCTTTTACCTAATATAGTTTCCTATTGTGCGTAAAACACTATAATAGACATCTTTCGATCATAATATGTGGAAAATACAACTCGGACAGGATATTAACCATAATTTGGTGTAAAATTACAGGATTTATAAGGGCGGCATAGCGGACATCCAGAGTTTTACATAGGTGAAAATTGAAAGAAAGTGTTAAAAATTATTGTTTTGTTTCTTTTATGTTTTTTTAAATCTAAGCCTATTTCGAGAAAAAAAGGAATATGGAATTCGGAAGTTAAAGATATTCTACAAAAATATTACTGAGCACGGGTATGTAAAGGGGTATCTTTGTTTATCTACTGACTATTTGTTGACTCGTCGATTTGATCCATCGATTTGCAAATCGCCGCATAGTGTGGACAGTCCGGTTTCTCTGTGCGATACCCTGCGCGGCAATTCCGGCTTTTTGACTTCAGCGAACTATGCGTCCGCATCAAATCTTTTATTTTTGCGTATTGCCAAACACTGAAACGCATGAATCACATTAACGAATCACACCTATAAGTAAATAGCAGGTTTAACGATCGTCGAAAGCATTTTTTTAGGAATAAATAAATCAATAATACTATAATAAATATTTGGTAGCTTTAACTGCATGTAAACCATTAAATGAATTAACTTTATATAAGAAATTTTATTGTAAATTCTTCTGATTTGCTTGAAATTTTGCATCAGTCATAACAAGGAAGAAGGTAATATTAATTTACAAATCACATTGTACAAGGTTTCTATTTATATTTTGACACATACGTTGTAATTAACAGGGTAAATTTGGTGAATGATCTGGGAGTTTTGTTTGACAGCGAGTTGAGATTTGTGCAACACATTAATTGGGTCATTGCAAAGGCATTCAAGATGTCGGGTTTTATTAAACGACAGTGCTCCGACTTTAGGAGCTCAGAAGTGTCGAAAATGCTTTTTATTTCATTAGTTCGAAGTCATCTCGACTATTGCTGTAACGTCTGGTCGCCATTTTATCGGATTCACATCTCACGAATTGAAAGAGTTGAGATGAAATTTGTCAACTGTTTGCATTTTAAACTTCATTTAAACCCATCGCTGCTGACACATAGCGAACGCTTGGCAATGTTTGGTCTAGAAACTCTGGAGCATCGTCAGATAAGACTAACCCTATCATTTTAGCTATTGGATTGCCTATTTTTAAAGTACCTTCCCATAGAACAAGGCAACTTGAGACTTTTTCATTGAATTACAATCGTACTGATATTGGGAAAAATGAGATTATGAATAGATTCATGGGGTACTTTAATAAATATCTACCATTTGATTTTAATTACAACTGCAGCATAATAAAGTTCAACACATCGGTAAGATCAGCCTTGGGTGGTCTTCATGTTCCCAAGCGTCTCTATTGACATTTTCTTGATTTTATTTGTGTGACGTCTGGTGATGTGCGTCAAATCCTATGTTTTATTTTGTAATCTTTAATTAAGTGTTTTATGTCTTAAGATAACAACATCTTTATGTTTATATTTTTATATTTAATATTTGCATATTTTTTTGTATTTCTGATACTTTAATTTTTAAACCCCTTAAGTTTCTTTTATATAATATTATTGTACTACTTGGTCTACGGGCCTGTAATTGTACTTGCTTGAATAAATAAATAAACAAAAAAATTATAGGATTCTTCTTATATTATATTTTAAGAATGTCAACAAATTAATAAACAATTTAAATATAAGAACTAGATTTATTTTAAAGAGAATATATAGTTTTATTAAATAAAACACATATTGGGTTTAAAACCTTTTAGAGAGCACATTATTTCTATTGACTCCGCATTTATGTGCGTTGCCTTTTATGATTATTGTCGACTCTCTTGGTTGTCAGTAAATATAAAGATTTCAAACCTTGTATATTTATTATCAGCAAGAAGCGACCCATGTGATGGAACAATAATTAACAGAATGTTTGTTCCAATATAAAACAGACTTCTGTCTATATTAATGATACAGGCAAATTTTGTCAACTTTTGTATTTGAAGTTTATTCCATCTCCTGTCTGTAGGCGTCAAAACATTAATACAAATCATGTATATCCCATCAAGTTTTTTTTATAATTTTGCTAGACATTTAGCTATAGCAAACTAATTACATAATGCTGAATTCCCAATTACAAAAATAATAATTTCGACGGTTTTTGAAACATGTTTAACAAAAAATGCTACTTACCTCAAAAGTACATTGGAATTTTTCTATTCGTAAAGTTTGGGAAAACTTCTGACTCAGATACATCTGACATTGGTGACAAATACTTTCCATGAAGCAGTTATGCTAAAGACTTCTAAAATGCAGCTAAAGATATTAATCTAAAGGAAATCTTTATAAGCAATATTTTTTAATTCATTAAAAAGTACTAACTTAATTCGAGCTAATAATAAATGAATTATTTAGTTTCAATTCCTGCCAAGAGTCAATTAATGCCTCACCATAAACGGATATATTCAAGATTGTAACAACTTTTTCGCTATCAATAAAATAAAACAGGACTACACTAAGAACATGTTTAAAAATTTTTTTTTCATACATTTTGGATTAACTTCAAGTAATAAATCTTAGTATCTAAATGCATTATACTTACGCAGTTTAATTTCAGGATAGCACACTTACCTGAAAAGAAAAAATACAAATATGAGTATTATTTAAATGTTCAAGTTCTTTAAAAATTATAAGTCATTTATCTATCACAAACTTCTTTAATTTGTAATAATTCTTCAATATTGTTCTAGTACTAAGTAAATATAAATAGTAACAGTTAATTAATTAGCGATATTATTGAAGCTGTTTTATTTTCAATCAGGAGTACAGATTTAAAAATTAAGTGGATTTATATGAGGACGAATCTACTGATTTTATTAATTCATTTGTATGATGTGGTTTTTGAATATATTATACATTTTTCGTCATTTGTCCTTGATGTAATTATTACAGTGAGTTTCTGAAAGTCTTTCAATCAGCATGAATCTTTTTAAAATTTACAATCACAATGATTCATCTTCCCACCTAATATTCTTAACTGCCGATATCGCTTCATTCCGTTTTCATGCTTGTCAAAATCGAATCGACTTCGCAAACAACAATAACAATTGTGTTAGAAAGATGTCAAAAAGGGCTAATTCACCTAGAAAGGTCGACAAGAGTAGTACAATTAAGAAACTTAAAAGGCAACTGAGTGAAATGCAATAACCAATAAAAAAATTCTTCCCATTGTTCAACACAAGATTCTCCAGGTAGGCTTTTGTATTTTCTTATATAAATTGTTACATATAGTAAATAGGACAGATTGCTTCATACTTAATTTAAAAATAGATCTTAAAGATCGATACATTTTAGTAGCGATAAAGAAAAAATACAAAAAATATCTTTATAGGTTTAAATTCAATGATTGCATATATCAATTTAAGTTTTTACCGTTCAGTCTTAACATAACCCCATATATATTTACCCAACTTATTAAACCAGTAGCAAAGAAATTTCTACTTATGGGTATAATAACTGTTTTTTATCTAGAGGACATTCTAATAATAGGCAGAACTAAATCAGAATGCATAATAAACACCAACACCACCTTAAAAGTGCTTGAAAAATTAGGGTTTATAATTAACTTAGAAAAAAGTACGTTAAATCCAAAACAAAACATAACATTTTCCTAGTTTATATATAGGATAAATAAATAAAATTTTATTTTTAACATTATTTTAGTGAATCTATAAATCGAGATTGAACAACAAAATCGTATTAGTGAAATAAAAATAACGTTAATTTTAGACAAAATAATGAAATCGGGCGATTTAATTTATAATATGAATATAGGACAACGTGCGTTGCCTATTAATATGGGATAAAATCGGTCTATTTTCATAGTTATGCAAGAGAGTGTGGAGTTACGTTTAAAAGCTTAGGACATTAATTTGTTTGGATTTTTGGCCCTGAGAATTATTACGGAAACTAGGTGCCGTGGTTTTTGGGACCAAAGTGGCATATAAATTATTAAGAGATGAGAGCTGCATACTATTCATTAAAATCTTTTGCAAAACATGAAAGTAATTTTCGCATATTATAGAGAATAGACAATCAAACACCCGTTTCCTGTATAAATCGAAGAAGAAGTGCTAAATACAAGGAATTGTGGCAATGGTGAGAGGGAGAGTTATCCACTCTACAAGGAGATTCCACTGGTGGTAGGGAAGTTGTTCGGTAGTCTCTTTTAAGAGAAGGTGTACCAGAAACTGCAATCAATGTAATAATATCTTCCCCAGCAGAAGAAACTTTAAAACAGTATTCGGCTTGACTTAAAAAATTCTGGGCATTTTGTATTTGTCGGCAAGTAAATCCTTATAATACAATTACCTTATTTTTTTAATTAATATTCGTCCACCAAACCCTAAATATGCATTCATATGGAATCCCGATCCAATTTTAAGACATTTACAAATATGGTATTCTACAGAGACGTTAAGTATAGAGAGTTTATCATATAAGCTTGTTACTCTCATAGCGTTAACATCTGCCAGTAGAGCGCAGCCTATTTCTCTCATAAAAATTGAGAATTTTAGAATAGTTCCTGACAGATTAAAAATACCCAAATCCAGTAGAATATAACGTATACTAATTGTTCCTTATTTTAAAGTAAGACCAGAGTTACGTATGGCATCAATTATAGAGAGTTGCTTTAAAAAATCCTTTTCATCATCACGGAAAAAAAATCTTATAGTTGCTTTTAAAAAATCAAATCACGCTGCCTCTTCACAGATTATTAGCCGTCGGATCAAGAAAACATTATGTTTAGGATGCATAGACACATTCATATTCTCATCTCATAACGTGCGCCATGCATCAACTTACTTACTGCAGCTTACAGAGCATCTACATTGTAATAATTATATCAAGGACAAGCAACGGGAAATTTAAAGAATAATCGACTTACCTGTAAGGATAATAAATCGTAATTTTCCTAGCTTGTCCGTAGATATAATTATTACCCAACCCACAGTGATTTGATAAGCGATTTTCTATCGTGGCACATCAACAGAATGACGCAGGCGATCGGTAGTTGAGAATATCAGGAGGAAAGATGAATAATTCTGATTGTAAATTTTAAAAAGATTCGTGCTGATGGGTAGATTTTCGGAAACTACACTGTAATAATTATATCTACGGACAAGCTAGGAAAATTACGATCATCCTTGCAGGTAAGTCGATTAATTTGTAAATTCTCAAATGTGCGTGCTGTAGGCCCTAAAAATACTTGATTTTCACAAAAACTCATATATTTTTAAATATGATAGGAGTTATGAAAAAAATCATATTAGGTTAATAAGTTTTATGGTAAAAAGTTTGAAGGTAAACGTGGCTACGAGAAATAAAACGACATGACCACAGATTATATCTACCAGATGTGAAAGCATTGATGTTTTCCATATACCAACGTTTGATTGAATTTTTTTCCATAAATATATTTAGTTAACAAAAATTAAAATTATTTTATTTTGATTTAGACTAAAAATTATCAGATTAACTATATAAATTTAGGAGTTAGACCATGTTTAACTGTCGTGGCAATTACAATTTTTATTTCGCCAGTTATATCTTGCTTATATCGTGGTAGATGCGACATTTAGAAAAAAGTATTTGTTCTATTCTTGATTATGTCAGAATATTGTTATAAACTCTCCACTCCACGAGAGTTTATTATGTCCCTACTATCTTAAAATGTCTGTACTAGTCGTGGCCGTGTCATGACGTACTTTTTGTACATACGTACATGTTAACCTTTCGGTCGATATATCTAAAAAACGCTTTGACAGCTGTCAAAAAAATTGTTTTGTCCCCATAACTTGAACTGCTTAAAATTTTTAAATACGGTTTTCACTGTTTCATTTAATTTTTAGTCCAGTAATATAAAAATAAAAATTGACAGCTGTCAAAAAAAATTATTATTCCAATAACTTTTGAATTGCTGAACTTTTAGAGGTGTAATTTTTTTTTTAAAAAGTTGACATCTGTCAAAACAATTTTTTTCCCTTAACTTAAAATTTTTAAATACGATTTTTACAGTTGTTTTTTAATTTCTAGTGGGGTACTTTATGAGAAAAACATTTTTGACAGGTGTCTTCTTTCCGTAACTTCTAAACATCTCAAAATTTTTAAATACGGTTTTCGCAGTTCCATGTAACTGTTGTAAATTGTTTTCTTCCCTGCAACTGTCGTAATTTGTTTAAAAAAATATTTTGACAGCTTTCTAAAATATAAATATCGAATAATAGTTTATAACCAAATTATAGCCGTACGGATATGGTGTACAAAAAATATGAAAAAATAACATAAAAAGGTGTTATATGCATATCTAAATACTCAGTAGGGCGTTTTAAATAGCTCATACGCGCATTGTCTTTTTTACTATTGTTAAGTTAACTTGTCATACTTCACTTAAAATAATAGCAGCAAAATTATTTAAAGTAATACCAAAATTATATTAAATAACATTTAAAAATCGGTAAGTACATTTGCGGAAAAAGTATTTCCGCAAATGTACTTACTGCTTTAAAGCATAAAAACTGAATACATTTACTAGAGTAAACGGGTATATTCAAAGCTTCTCGACGTATAATTTTTATTTATAAATAAAATGCTTTACAGGACTACGTCCCAGTTATATACAGTATATATTAAGTATAAAGTACTTAATAAGGCCACACAAAATATAATTTAAACACTACAAATCAACAGTAATTAAATACAAAAAAAAATAAGAGAATATAAAATCAAGAATAAAAAGCTAGTAGCAAAAATGTTTTACGTCCAAGTTACAATTAAAAATATCGTAGGAATTGTTGTGATATTTATAGTTACTACATATTGGGTTTACTGGTGAAAACGTGTAAATTTTTGTCCTACAAAGGTGTAAATAAAAGGTATCAGAGCTACGAAAGTTTAATGTGGGAACACGAAAACTTTCACAATAATTCTTCAGAAATAATATTGTCATGAAAAGTTTATTTAGAAATAGCTGAGAAAAACATAAAACGTCTCTCGTCCAAGCTGATATGAGAAATCCTTCGCAGCAACTGATCATGAGGAAAATCTCTAATGATCTCTAATGGGATAAGCACTATCAGTTTAAACCACAATGCTTTGGCAAACTTTCTATGAACTGACTCAATACGGTCAATATGTACTTTATAAAAATGACAGTTTAGACCTTATTAAGAAGAAAAATAACATTTTAATATGCAGTTTGAAAGTCGCAAGTAGCAATTAAAATAAATCCAAGAAGCTTAAGACTGTTCGACACTAAATCAATTAAATGGAATACAAAAAAAAGTGTTTTGTCAAAAACAACGCCTAAGTGTCTAAAAATATCTGGACGAGTAAGGGTGACACCTTTTATGACATAGGTGATGCCAGCTGAAGTATGTTTTCTTCTAAATGTCGTAATACTGCATTTAAATACATTTAAATCTAGACACAATACGTTAATCCCGTAAAATTTCAAGATTTCGCTGTAGCGTTCAGAGGATAAAATAGACATCGGAGCGAAAGAGTGACAAAAATATAATTGATAAATAGCGTAAAAAAGAGTGGAATTCGGTTCTCAATAGATCCCTGAGAACACCCTAAATTAACAAAATAATCGCTCGACCTGGCCCCACTATAAGCCACAAACTGTTTTCTATTCTGCAGATACAAAGTAAAAACAGTATTAAATTGTCTGAAAAACCAAAATGTTGTCAAGTTTGCCACCTTTTTTGGAGACCGAACATAATCTAGAACACTTTCAAACATGACATATATCATTGCACAATTTGTTAGATATTTTTATTTGCGTTTCTTTAGAGATCGCGGACTACTGAATGCCACCTTTTCCCTTTGTTTCTACAAATATCAATAGAAAACACTGTAATGTATGGGACAACTTTTAACCAATGTTCAAACATTTTTAACTTGAAAATAAATAAGGAGTTTCTAATTAAAAGGAATTATTTACATTTCGAAAAAAATCTGCTAATATTCGATTTTATATTTTTTAAATCTATTAAAAATAGGGCAGCTATAAGTATTTGTTCCATTTTGCTTAGATGCCACATACTGCTAATATCCATATAATTTTTTGTTCCTACTTTTAATTCGATTAGTAACACAACAAAAAAATCCTTGGTCAGTTTCACATAACAAAATCATGAAACCATTTGAGAATATTGCTTTAATATGGTCTTCCCTAAAACTGAAAAGTTAGTTCAGATATGTAAATGATACTTTTATTGTCTGGCCTTATTTCGCAAATTATCAAATTCCCTTTCTAGATCTACTTGTTCAAAAGAAAACGCTAGCACATTATACAATATTCAGAATACAAAATTTTAACGCGTAGCAGTACACAACCAAATAAAAATATCTACCACCATCCAGCACAGAAGCAGTGGGTTATTAACAAACAAGTATTATTTCTTTCTCAGATTCTTTGACATTGGAAACAAAGAAACCGCCTAAAACTCTAAAAGCAAACTGATATTACACTTAACATATTGACCCTGGCACTATAGACAAAATAGAACGATCAATTCGGCGATCCAACATAATATCAACCTTTAACGACCAAAAGAAAGTTGAGAAATGCTTATGATCTTTGAGAGATGTTATATCTATTCAAACAATAGGCGTATATAATATTCCTTGCTGCTGCGAAGAAGTGTATTTGGAAGAAAGAGGGGCTTAATATCTGCAGACTCAGATTTTATGCACACTACACAGAAATCTATAAACGATAACTTTAAAATTGAAAATACGGCGAAAGACTCCGTAAAACTATCTGAATAATACGATTTGATAAAAATTGTTAAAAATATATAATATACTGAACGATGTGGGCAAAGAGTTTTCAAATATCTCACATGCACTAAGAAAAACAATAAAAGATTCTTCTCAAATTTTCTCATTTTTGGTAGTACAAAAATGTAAATAAAATTCTATCCTTATACCTTTGGGATAGAGTTAAGACGAGTTACTTGCTAACGTATTGTTACGGTTTTTTACTATATATTATACATTATATCGGGAGTCCACAGACGGCAGCATCTACATTATGATGATGATAAATAAAATGTGCGTATAAAAATATACAATTCAATAACAATATTATACAAAATTGTATTTGATTTAAATTAATTAATATAATAAAATGTACACATTTTTACACATATCCAAAATTATTCTGCAATAACAATGTAATAATAAAATATTAATGTTCAAAAAAGATTAAAAACATTTCTAAATTAATTCCTGTGTTGAACCTCAACATAATCTGTTAGTAAACTTCCTTAATATACCCAATATATTGCAAATCAAATAGGGTTGATCAGTGATCACTGGCTAGTCTCGCTAATATGTAAAACAAAAAACTGTCAGTAATCGGCCTCTAAATGTTGATTTAAAATTATGTCAATATTTTGAAAATTTCAAATGATGCTTTAAACTTAACTGATCTTAACCAAAGTAAAAAGAAACTCTTAAATAACGTTGGTCTCCCTGTGATGACGCATTGCATGGAACAACCGAAAAAGCCATTAAAATGATAATGTTAAGAATAAGCCCTAGAGACCGCGTGAGGAACGTAGAAATTAGAAATATAAGAAAGGTATATTACACAGACGAAATATTGCAAGACCTGAAAGACGCTGGATAGAAGATATTTAGGTAGAAGTGGGCCAAAATATTAAATCAACTACAACAACTCAGTAGCAGTTGAGTTAGAAGGGTTGCTAAAAACGAGGGATAAAAACATCAGTTGCTTTCAAATATTAGTTTGCATCAAATAGATCTATTTAGATGAATAACATAAAATGAAACTATCGTCATACCCAAATATATATGTATATATATATATATATATA
The DNA here is from genome assembly GCA_030620095.1 of Kuschelorhynchus macadamiae. Taxonomy (NCBI): domain Eukaryota; kingdom Metazoa; phylum Arthropoda; class Insecta; order Coleoptera; family Curculionidae; genus Kuschelorhynchus; species Kuschelorhynchus macadamiae. Next base: position 2,126,772 of record JAUTXW010000830.1, read on the forward strand.
TATATATATATATATATATATATATATATATATATATATATATATATATATATATATATATATATATATATATATATATATATATATATATATATATATATATATATATATATATATATATATATATATATATATATATATATATATATATATATATATATATATATATATATATATATATATATATATATATATATATATATATATATATATATATATATATATATATATATATATATATATATATATATATATATATATATATATATATATATATATATATATATATATATATATATATATATATATATATATATATATATATATATATATATATATATATATTAATATATATATATATATATATATATATATATATATATATATATATATATATATATATATATATATATATATATATATATATATATATATATATATATATATATATATATATATATATATATATATATATATATATATATATATATATATATATATATATATATATATATATATATATATATATATATATATATATATATATATATATATATATATATATATATATATATATATATATATATATATATATATATATATATATATATATATATATATATATATATATATATATATATATATATATATATATATATATATATATATATATATATATATATATATATATATATATATATATATATATATATATATATATATATATATATATATATATATATAGTGTAATATACTTCTTTTCTTGGGATGCGTGTTTATAAAATTAAAACGATTTTTTAATTATTTGTCATATTTCATTTAATTTGACGTTTAGACAGTTAGTTCCATGTCTTTTTCAAAAATGTTTTTATTTTATTTTTCCTAAAAAAGATTGCAAAGAATAAACAATCTAAGATTTTAAAAAATCAAAAATTATCTTACCATGAGACGTAGATCAAAAGGTCAATAACACCAATTAACATTTAAGCAAAATAAAATACACATAGCACATTGTCATTTTGTCAAACAAATATAAACACAGAACATCTATTGCAGACTAACTGAAATATATAGTGTAGGAATTCATTCTTATCATAACACTTTTTTAGTGGTTACCGAAGAGTTTTTATTATTTAAATATTTATTTATTTTAAACAGATTTGGGGAACTTAGATGATGTTGACAAAAATTTTGTTTACTAAATAAAAATCTTTTTTATCATTAATGGCATTTTTATTTTTCCCGATTTCAATAGATTTATATATCTCTCTTTTCCGTTTATGAGATTCCGTTTTTAAAATTCTTAACTTGGAAAAATTAAATTTATGGTTGGTTTGATTTTCGTGCTTAGTGAGCGCTGTGGGGTTTGCCTTGTCGTATTTATGTGAATTTAGTCTTGATTTTAAATACTGAGTAGTTAAGCCAATGTTCTAAGTTCCCCAAATCTGTTTAAAATAAATAAATATTTAAATAATAAAAACTCTCCGGTAACCACTAAAAAAGTATTATGATAAGAATGAATTCCTACACTATATATTTCAGTTAGTCTGCAGTAGATGTTCTGTGTTTGTATTTGTTTGACAAAATGACAATGTGCTATGTGCATTTTATTTCGCTTAAATGTTAATTGGTGTTATTGACCTTTTGAGTTACGTCTCATGATAAGATAATTTTTGATTTTTTAAAATCTTAGATTGTTTATTTTTTGCAATCTGTTTTAGGAAAAATAAAATAAAAACATTTTTGAAAAAGACATGGAACTACCTGTCGAAACGTCAAATTAAAATAAATATGACAAATAATTAAAAAATCGTTTTAATTTTATGAACACGTATCCCAAGAAAAGAAGTACCTAATTACAATATATATTTGAAGGTTCAAGAAAAATATTTGCGAAACTATATATATATATATATATATATATATATATATATATATATATATATATATATATATAGATATATATATTTTTTTTTTTATTTATTTATTTGTTTGCCATTAATGCTTTAAGCTCATATTCTATTAACTGTTTTCAATGTGTAAAATCACTCGGAAGCAGCTAGACGTTTCAACGGTGTCTTAAAAAAATGCACTAGTAAATAACAGAGAATATTTGATTGCGTTCTATTCTGGCCAAACGAAAATTTTCTGATGCGGATAATTTGCAAAACACTAAAGATCATTAGCATTCAAAGTTGTAAAATGAAATTTTACATGACTCTTCGTTAGCAAGTTACAGTAGTAAATTAGTAATATGGAAATTTGTTTTAAAAATTTCTTTTGAAGTGTGGCTGATTTTGTACCTTCATGTTGTCGAGTTACCAACGAGAAAATTTATCTTATCTTTTTCTTTATTGTATCTAGTATGGCGTTATTTTACAAAACTTATATATTATAATTTTTTTAATAGTGTTCTTTAGAATATCTATTTATTTTTTGTATTTCTTTATAGGGAAAGAGATTGGGTGGTGGTTTAACCGAAATACCAATCTCAATAATTATTAATTCTGGCATAATTTCAGGTAGTTAAAAGAATATATTTTAGTCACATGCACTGTATACTCTCGATTCCTCTCTCCCTCTTTGTTATGTAATTAATTAATTGTAACCGATATTATTTTCGTAATTGACAAAAATATTTGTGAAAAATACTATTGTAACGCATGTCGCCTGTCTATTCATTTTTATTCATTAGAATGCAAGGTAATTATATACACATTATATATATATTTTTTTCAATTATATTTTAAATAATAATCATAAAATGTATTCAAATTTATATAATAATAATCACATAAATCTTTATGAGTTATAGAGCGAGTTAGACTTATTAATATATGCTGCATGGCTTACGTATTTTTTTTTATATTTTATGTTATATATATTGTATGCAACTTTTCAAATAATGAGCGGTTTGTGCATGTTTTTATAGGGTTATTGAGTTTAGTTGTAATGGGTATAAGTAAAAGATGTGATACTATATTTAGGGACTGCGGTGAGCTCGGTGACTTGAGGGCGTTGGCGGGGGCTGCGGGGGAGGCGGGGGCTGCGGGGGCGGCGGGGGCTGCGGGGGCTGGTTGGTCGGTTGGGTGGTAGGTGGCGCATGACGGGTGCGATCATGGGTAGCATGGACACGAGTCGGACGCTGATCGACATCTTTAATAATGAAAACTAAAATAACTTTTTATTAGGACAATTAAATATTCGTTCAATGAACACTGGCTTTGACGAATTCCGCAATTATATGTCTGAATATAATTTTGACATATTTTGCCTCGCAGAAACCTGGCTGAATTCGAGCTATGACAGTGTCTTATTTAACATACCAGGATACCAATTTATAAGACAGGATAGAATGGGCAGGGGTGGCGGTGTAGCACTGTATCTCAAAAATAATTTAAAATTTTCCAGGGTAAATATTAACTTTACTTATAATGACCTTGAATATATTGCAGTATCCTTTAAAATTAAAAATAAAACAACTATTCTTTTTAATATATATCGGCCGCCCTCTGGAAGTATCCCTCTATTTTTGGATAACCTTGAAGATATACTGTCACACATAATTATTGATTATGACTATATTATCCTTGTGGGAGACTTGAATATAGATCTCTTGGAAAAAAACGCTTCTTCTGCAAGGTTTAACAACATTTTGGAAACTTTTAATGTCACACAACGAATATCTGAACCTACAAGAATAAATCTGAATACTAATCATTCTAGTCTTATAGATGTGATAATTGCAAGTAAAACTCTGATTACTGTACAATCAGGATCACTAGATATCTCGGAGGATTTATCAGATCATAATTTAATTTTTTCACAATTTGAAGCACCTAAAATAAATAATAATGAAAAATATATCACCTTTCGAAACTACAAAATGATAAATGAAGATAATTTTTACAATTAGGGTTCTCTTATTCGGTGGGATGAGGTTTATTATAGTAATAATTTGGATGAAAAAACCAAAATATTTAACACACTAATCTTAAACCACATTACTAAAGATGCGCCCCTTAAAACCATGAAAATTAAAGAAAAACCGTCCACTCCCTGGATAACGAGTAATATAAAGACATTAATTAAGCTAAGAGATAAAGCACATCGCAACTATAGAAAACTCAAAACCGAAGGAAATCTACAATACTACAGACAACTTAGAAATTATACTAAGCATGCTATCATTCGAGAAAAGATTACATATTTTAATCAAATGTCATTAAAAAAAGGTAAAGAATTTTGGTCTAACGCAAAAAAACTCAATTTAACACATACAAACAAAATTTCTAATTTACGAGAGGATCTAACTAACGCAACAGACATTCATAATTTTTTTCAGACTACTAATAATCTACCAGATTCTACCTCCTTAGATTTGGTAAACTTTTATAAAAACAATAGAATCTCTGAAAAGCGTCTAGAATTCTGCCTTATCAATGAACTTGCCCTAATAAAAATTACTTCCACAATATCATCAAATGCGATTGGGGAAGATCAACTCTCTATAAAGGACATAAAACTATGTTTGCCTTTTTGTATAAATCCTTTAATCAACATAATTAATACAAGCAACCTAGAAAATTCATATCCTTCAATTTGGAAAAAAGCTATCATTAAACCAATTGCAAAAACATCCAATCCCACGGAGTTTAAAGATCTTAGGCCAATAAGCATTCTACCTGCAATCTCAAAAATAATCGAAAAACATATTTTTAATCAAATTTCAACTTTTGTAGAAACTGAAAAGATTATTCCTGTTTGCCAATCAGGTTTTCGGAAAAATTACAGCACCTGCACTAGTTTGGTGAACATATTAAATAATATCCGCTTAAATGAGGATAGAGGAAGCAATACACGCATGGCTCTTCTAGATTTTAGTAAAGCTTTTGATACCCTAAATCACAAAATGTTATTGGCAAAACTGCACTATTTTGGCCTATCTGAAAATTCTATTAAATTTTTATCTAGTTATCTGCATAATCGACAAAGCCGTGTGTTAGTTTGTGACGGTACGTATAGTTCCACTTCAAATTTTATGCCAGTTAATCAAGGAGTTCCCCAGGGCTCCAGTTTGTCTCCATTATTATTCTCTCTCTATGTTGCTGACATGTGTAAGTCTGTTAAATATGCTGAGCTTCAGCAGTACGCTGATGATTCTCAATTATATATACCAATTAGTATACGAAATCTCGATATAGCTCAAGAACATTTTATAAGAGACCTTAAACAAATCGAAAAATTTGCTCAAGATCATAACCTCAAGCTTAATGCAACAAAGTCTCAAATATTGGTTTTAGGCAAAAATAATATTAATATGAGAAAATATATTGAACAGAACTTACACATTCATATTAATAATAATGTCATTCCCGTTGTAAGTCAAGCAAAAAACCTTGGTGTAATATTTGATAGCTCTCTATCTTTTGACTCTCATATAAAATCAAAATTAACAGCTGCGTACCTACGTTTAAAAAAAATATACTATTTAAAGAGATTTTTGCCACCCATACAAAAATATTTTTTATGTGAGGCCCTAATACTCTCGCTGTTTGATTATGGAGATACTGTATATGGCGATTCTTTATCTTTCCGAACACGAAATATGATACAAAAGGTTCAAAACTCTTGTATGAGATTCTCGTACAATATCCCTTAGAGAAATCATATAACACCCTACTTAAATGAAGGTAACATTTTAAATATGTATAATCGTAGGAAACATCATATGTATACTTTCGTTCATAGAGTAATTAAAACTACATATACATAAAAACATATGTTAAGTTTAAAATTAAAATTTGTATGTATAATTTAATTAAACTTAGGGCTGCCTAGTATGGGTACACCGTCTGTGGTGTACACTATGTAAACGGTTTGATAATCGAAAGGCTGTCCTTTTTGTCAAGAACATGTGATTTTTAATTTTCTCTGTGGAATTTTGTTTTTTGTTTTTGGCAAATAAAAGATTTTGAATTTGACTTTGAATTTGAAAATTCGACATCCCTTTGGAAGCGTAGATTTGAGGACGGTCGCCTAGTCTCGTAGGTGTTTCAGAAAATAATTATTAACGCAGTAAAGGCCCCGTAGAGGCATAACTAATAAGTGTGCAATGGCAACTCTTTTCATCTGAAGACCCCTAAGAAGTTCGGTAACAATAAATAAATTAAAACTAAACGGTAAAAAAATAATTATACGGGTTTATTAAAAAAAAATAATTACCACACAATATTGTTTTTGTTGCTATTAATAGAAACCTAAAATAAAATCTGATAATTAATTTTATAACCTGTGACCTAACTAGATGAGTGTAGTCCAAGACCTAAATTATTCCCATTTTAGGTATTTCTAAATTTCCACGTTGGAGTTGTATCTCTGTGAATTCCACTACTAAGATAATAAATTAATACCAAAAAAATCCGTTGCCTGTTAAGAAAAAAATAGGTTGTATAAAATGTATTGCAGTATAGGGTGAATTCGGTGGAGGAAGATACGACAAACTCCTAATATTCTACAAATAAGCGACAAATTTCTGGTCAGTCTATCGGTACCTAGTTTAAAATAAGGTTTTGTAAAAATTAATATTAGTTTATGTTGCATCTGAGTAAACATATTATTTTTAGTTAGGTAAACTATTGCAATTTACAAGTATAAATTTTATACCGTTCATCCTAAAAAGTGGTCATCAAAGGACTGGGAAAGATCCAGAAAAAAAACACTATCAAAAATAAACATATCTTTGTTCACACTTAGTTCTTCTAAAACCCTGTTCCCATACGTCTCTCTTTAAAACAACGTAAGTTAAATCAATGCAAGACATGTAAATGCCAGGCATTATAAGTAAATAAGGCAGAGAAATATATATATATATATATATATATATATATATATATATATATATATATATATATATATATATATATATATATATATATATATATATATATATATATATATATATATATATATATATATATATATATATATATATATATATATATATATATATATATATATATATATATATATATATATATATATATATATATATATATATATGAATTTTTCTACTATATAGGGAACTATAAAAACAGTAAATGCTGATTCCGCGCAAACATTTCTGAAAATGGTTGCCTTAAGCAAGGTTTATTTTCGGGACATAGAATTCAAGTTAAATGGCTCGATATAACATGTATAAAAGTCTCCTTGCATTGTGCATATAACATGTATAAACGTTTCCTTGCATGTTTCCTTGCAGGCAAATAGGTTTTGACTGTACCTATTATTTAAGAACTTTTGTGTTTTTTATTTTTCTTTTATTGCTCATAACTTACAAACTGTAGAAATGGTTATAAGGTAGGATATCTGTAACAAAGCTGATCTGATGAAATGAAATGAAATGTTTAAGGAATAACCAAAAGCCGAATAAAGGCCACTGTTTCAACATACTTCCTGACTTTTTTGCCTATTAAAAATAGTTATTTTTCTCTTTATGGTGAATTATTAGATTCCTATGCAACGATAAATCCTTAGGAATATTATAGGCATAAGTTTTACTTTAAAATTAGGATCTAGGAATATAGAGTTCCCTGGATATCATTTTTCCAATGATCTATCAGAAATTTAAAACAATATATTTTCACAAGTATTTGGCTAGCTATTTTGCAATGTAGTTCATTTTAACATTTCATTCAGCAAAATAAATACATATTTTTATTATTTTATATACAGTGTCATCCACTTTTAACAAATACACCCCGGGATCTCATTAAAAGATTAATTTCAAAGTTTTGTGCTATGTATGGATTTAAAATCTGGTTGTTCTGATACACTTAGCTTTAACATAGTTTATTGGCATCCGAGTCTAGGTGAGAAAAGAGGGGTCGATTTTAAAAAAAGAATTTTAGCGACTTTTTTTATCGAAATATTAATCTCAAATCACATTCAGCATCATCAAGAACCTCTTTATATAAAAATCAACAACATATTTGCTTTCGGAGATACGAGCTACACAAGCATACATTTCAAAGGAAAAACTCTCGTAAACAATTGTCTGCATAAAAGAACACTGTTTTTTAATGATTTGTCTGCTTTTGCCATTTTTATTGAATTTGAGAAAGAAAATTGCTCTAAGACCTACTATAAAATCCGTTCGAGTTCGTCGAAGTACTACTATTGTATTTGTTAATAATTTCATCATGAAAATTATCATATTTTACAATTTTTCACCTAAATCCAATAAAGAAGGAAATAAAAAAATGTAAACTATTGTTTTTTTGATAAAAGTAATGGTTTTCGATCATTTTTTATTTGAAATATAAAAAATCTTTTTTGGAAAACTCTTCTTCCGAAAGGCCAATTAAATATTTCGTTGATATCTGATACAAAATAGTTCTTGATGATACTTAATAAGAATCTAAGAACAACATTTTTATAAAATCGCTAATAATTTTTCAAAAATTAATTTCCGACCAAATCTCGCACGCCCACAAAATTGAGTGTTTCAAAATATTCAGATTTTAAATTCATGCATAGCACCAACATTTGAAATTAATCTGATAACTAATTTCTGAGATACGAATGTATACTTATGAAAAGTGGATCACACTATATACACTGAGATCCCTAGTGATCACTTAGACGCTTTTGTGGAAGCCAAAGAAATATAAAACTAAACTTGCTAAAATACCAAAACAGATTTTATTTAAATAACTGTTAATATATCGAGAGTTAATAATAACTCCTGAGATATTGATAACTATCGGCAGTTGTCTATGAACTAAAAAATCCTGATTTCTAGAACTCGATGGCAATCGAAATCAATACAAAAACGAACTGCGGTCCCGTCGCCTATCAAATGGGATAGTTTCATCAGCCCATTCTCTCAAAATAAAAATAAAAAGTTAATTTTAACAAAAACGGCCAGTTAATTTCGTTAGTTTGGACCTTGGTTCAAATGTAGCGATAATTACATTTCAAAGGTTTCGCGCGTCGCGCGAAATTGCGGCGGATAATCAGATTCTAATTGTTATTGGCTGCAAATTTACTAAATTACTCCGCGTTTAAAGTTAACGTTTCTAATTCGCGCCTAAAAATAACGTAATTGATTTTAGGTAGCTACCGATTGTTTTATATAAAAAAGTGATATAAGGATTATATCTATAACATACGAAGTTAAATTAGATCTAAAAATTAAAACAAGTATATATTTTAAACGGTAACTCGTTAAATTAAGTGATTTTACCTGAATAATATTTTTATACGATTTTCCCAAGAATCCATCAAATTAATGCATCCACCAAATTTGTGCCTGATGTGAAAATAATTGCAGTAATTTTCCTTTCACCCTTTATATTAAAAACTGGAATTTTAAATACAATGCAAAAAAACGATAAATAAATTAGGTGATATTTTTTCAAACTCGATGTTCTCATGTTTTTACAATATGCTTAAAACCGTCACAAAAATTTAAAGCTTTTATATTTAAATTTAATATATATCTTTTAAAATAACAGAAATACAGGGATTGTTTAATGATATATGGATTACACCGTATAATAGAAAAATATGTTCTGTCTGCTTTTGCATGCAAACCTGTTTATTGGTATAATTAATGACTTATATCGGGAAACACAGTTAAATATTTAAAAAATACAAACATTTAAAAGGTTGTACCTAACTTATATAAATAGACAAAGTTACTAATTTGTATTAATACTTTTTTATACATTCAAAGCTGTCAGTAAATCAGTTTTAATGCTGCATAAATGCAATAAAATGAACCGAGCAAAGAAACTTCTGCCAATCTAGTAACAGTTTTCGCGTTCAACCTTCATATTTTAGATTGAGATAGGTCAGCCAAGCGGGAAGGAAAGCTTTCGCGAAACATGACGTCAATGAACTAGTTTACGTCACGAGGTCTAGCACCAATCTAACACGAGCAAATACACTATAGAGCATAATTATTTTTCTGTATGTTAGCACTTCCACTTAAGCCTTTAAGGGCTGGGTATATACAGCGTGTAGCCCTATAGTGTTATTAGATGTTTCCAAGATTCTACAATGTTTATTGATTTAACAACACATTTTAAATAAGGCTATTGTGAACCATTTTAGATATTTTGAACTTTGATTAACTAGACAAACACCAGTATTTAAGAAAGCCGTAAATATTTGCAAGTTAGTAATATATTTATTGGCGATATTTGTTTCAATGATCACAGACAAAAAAACTTCTAAAGTAAAACATTTGTATTTTTTTTGTTAAAATTCCTGCTACTATGAATCAATACTTTGTATTAAATTCGGGAACTATATAAATAGATTATTACAATATATTAAATACATTTTTAAACTACCAAATAGAAATGTCCGTCGTCCGTTGCTATTTAATTGTGACTCTGATCCTATGTAGTAGATCGTGCTTGCTTGGACTACCCATTAATACCTGCAAATCTAATGAAAAACATTTTTAGGTCTAGAACAATATCATATAGGGATATACGAAAAGGGCATAAAAGTATGTTGAACTCCAAAGCGTGTCTCAAAAAATGTGGCGAAACTAACAATTTTTTCTCTAAATAAATGACACTGCATATTTTTGTATTTTTATATTCTCTTTCTTCTTTCGAGTCAACCAGTATAGGGTTTTTATAGTTTATACGGAGTGGTTCAAAAATGTTGATTTTTTGTTTTTTTAGTAATTAACGTTTGGTATGTTCAGTTTTGTCTAGTTCACAATATGTCCTGCATACGAAGTAAACTGAAATTAAAAGTTTATATATATCTTTGTAAAAAATTAGTAATTTAAAAACTATAGAGTAGTTTGGTTTATCTAATAATGCTATTTAATTTTTCTTAATTTTGCTAAACATGTCCCAGAAGCCTGAATGTACAGGTATTTACTTTTTTTAAACCGAAAATACAAAAAATGTAGAAATTCGTTAGTAGTAGATTTTGGACTAGGACGCTCTTTTTGCTCAACCTCTGTAAACATGGCTGGCAGCTAGACCAGTTTTATGGTTTCCAACTATCTGCATCTGGTTTAGTAGTTTTGACATGTTGCAAGTTAAACCTAGAATGCGGATAGTATTAGGAAATAGGTCTCAACACAAAACTGAGAGGAAAGTGCTGCTTCTTATTAATCTCTGGAAAGTCACAGTGTGCCTTATTAACTAATTTTTTTGCAGATCATCATTTGTTGTGGATTCGATTAGTCACACAAGAAAGGCAACTAAAAGACTAAATACTTCAAGAAAGCAAAAAACGAGCCGTTAATAAAAATTCCTTTTATTTATTTTGTTACAATATTTTGCTTAAATAAGGACATAGTTTTTTGTGTGTTTTTTTATAGTTAACGAATTTCGAGTGGAGTAGTGCCACATATGGCCAATATTGTTATTTGAATCGGGAACTGGCGCCTTAAAGCCCCCAACAGAATAGAGGCCTTTAAAGTGCGTAGATCTTAAGAATATTTCTAAATATATTATAAATGGGTAGATTAAATTACCAACGAAGAGGTGTTGTGACCTGCCAAGATCGAGTGACTATTGCTGAATATCGGACAACGAACAACAACCGAATTTGGACATAAAAAGAATAATGAACTGAATCAGAAAAAAGTTATCGCCCAGAAAGAAAATGCTATATATATGGTGACCGGCGTATAGATATTCTGACCTACGTAATATATATATATATATATATATATATATATATATATATATATTATAAAATAAATTCATTGATTTTAGTATATGTGTCTTACGCCAGAATTGTATATAGTTAGTTTCCTGCATTATTAAGTGTGTATCCTTTTGTGTATGTGATGTTTGTTTATTTTGAATTTTGTTTTGTTTGTTATTTTAGTTACTAATAAACTAATGAACATGATGAACCGAAACCAATATATGTCGTATTTCATCGTTTATGACGTATCATCATCTTAACCCTCAGAAAAGTTATTAGGTAGAAAAAATCTAACTTACTTCAGTCTTCAATACTATGTAGATGAGAATATAGGGTTAGATTTAATCAACATTAAAAAAAAACAATTTGATAAAATACTTTGATAAAGGGTTAGATTCCCAGTGGCAAAAAAGGAAATTTCAAGAGACCAGACGAATAAGTGATATCGGGCTTCACAATACCGAGCATTTCCCCATTAATGAAGAGGCATCTTGTGTTTTACCACTTACATTGTTTACGTAAAAGCAGATATTCATGTTAAACACAATCAAAAAACCGTTTTTAGGGTTTTAAAAACAGTAATATTGTTACTTAGGTTGTATAATAGGAATAATGAACATCAGACTTTTTATTTTACTAATAAAAAAATTGGTACTAAAACGGCGATAAGTACTTTTACCAAAGCAGAAAATAGACACAAATAATATTTACTACACAATAAAAAATATTACCGTTGAGGATGAACTCTAAATGTTGGGCGACACGGGCAACAAATAGAAGATTGCCCGGCTGAGTTCCTTTTCCTCTTTTTCTTTATACACCAATGCTGGCCCATCGTTGCCAATAACTTCGTCGAGTGCGGTGATACTACTGTTATAAAGTCATGCCAAAGCTACCCACTAAGTCCGCTTTTAATTTTGTCATTATATTTAGTGTTGTTATCTCATGGCTCTAACAGTGACCTAGCTAAATTAATAACTCAAACATCTACTTGCATAGCATTATTTTTTATATCATCTTAAAATTCCCTAGATGAATGAATCTCTTTCTTTTCCTGGTCCCAATAAAACATTAAAGGATCCCGTATACCATTAATGAAAAGATGGCCGGCTACTAAAATTTACCTTATTTTAGTATACCGTGTGTTTCGACCTCCTGATCAAAGGTGTCGACAAGATCAAAGTTGTTGATAGGCACAAAACAATTCTTCCTTCTAGTTGTCAATTAAAGGTATTCCATTTGATGTAAACGAGCAAACTCATTTAGAATTTAAAGTAACAGCTAATAGTTAGTTCTAAAACTCCTGCCAAATACACCTATTTATTACTTGTGCAATATACCTTATATACATAAATAAATGCAGAGTTTTTAAAATAAAGGGAATCCTACAAATTTGCATGAAGGTAGTTTTGATATAGGGGTCGCTTTTGCAGTATTAATCTCTCCTAAGAGGAATTTAAAAACTTAAACTAACGTAACTTATTTTCCCAATGCACCTTTACTTTACGTTTTTACAGGTTAAATAAAGGCGCCAGTTTGCGAAATAATAGGATTTAGATTAGAACCTAGAACACTTTTTTGATATAGACATTCATTCATAAGGCATTTAATAACTCATAATCATTAAATAGTTACTCATTATCTATATTTGTTGTATTTAAGATTCTATATTGCTGTATGTGAGTTAATGAGTAGTATTTAAATAATTTTAGAAATATTATTGATACATACTGCACCAGTATCTCTGTTACACCTTAAAATATTTATACTAGGAAATCTAGGTTATGGAAGATCACCTGAATAACTTAATATTTAAAATGCAGCAATGTGAAGTAACTTTTAATGCTAGCTTTAGTATGAGGACGTAAAAAGGTTTTCTTAATACTTGAAAATTCCTATTTTTTGGTTCATCAATTAATATGTTTCGTCAAGAAAATTAGCTGCTCTTAGAATTTCAGGCGAATTATAGATCTGACTAGCGAACAGTAAGATGTACTTGTATAAACTCTGCTGGTGGTTACTTTGTATATTATTAGACCTGATGATTGTCTGCTAGTCTAGGCAAACGTAGTGGTTAAAAAGTTGTTCGATACATTTAGTCGAAGTTTGCATAGAAAACAAACAAATTTATCTTTGTAAGGGATCTATTATATACAACAATATCTTACCCTTATTATCATATTTTCTTTAACTGATCCTTGGTTAAAGAGGTAAGTGTGCCTTAATTTCACCATTATCGCAGTTCGAGTCACAGCCAGCCATAAAAGCTGTTAATTCTATAACATATCTTCTCCTTAGTGCAATTCTTTCAACAGAAACATTTCACGAAATAACAAAGTATTAATATATTTGGCAACCTTATTACATATGAAATAATTAGATTTTATGTATATTATAAGACAAATATAGTTTTTACTTTGCGTTGCCTTATCAATCAAAGGAAACATTATGTATAAAAAGTCAAAGTCATGGCTGGGTTCTTTGATTGCCTAACTACTTAACCATTTTTAGAAGCATGAAAGAACAAACGTTTATTTTTTATTTTTATACACTTATTATGAAAGTATAACTCTGATTTACTGAAGGTACGCAAATAAATAAGCTAAAATTAAAATTTTAGCATATTTTAATTTGCCGCTTTTAAATAATGTATAATCTTTAGGCTATTTAAAGGCAACAGAATTTAGGTGGGTATAAGGTTGATTGCACAAAAGTACGAGTAAATCTCAGGAGTTATTCAGAAATGCCAAAAAACTTATATAAAGCTATGTAACAATTTTAAAACTTTGTGACCAACCCCAGTATACTAAATGTCAGAAAAATGTATAAATGAGTTTTGAAATGTCATAAAATATTGAAATATTATAAAAGTGTATTGGGCTTTACTTTCTAACTATGCTTTGCTGCTTTACACCATATAGAATTCTTTAAATTAACCGAACCTCTATCTCGTTAATGGATTGTTTTGTGTCTAAGGACAACTTAGATCAGGAGGTCGAAATACATGATACACTTCAATTTAGTGAATTTTGGTAGACCGTCACAATCCCATTGCTTGTGTGTATTGCAAATGAACAACGTGCAGTAATCGTAATAATGATCCAAATTCCAAATTCAAAATAATGCTCTACTTGGTTTTTATCGAAAAACTGATAGTAACTAAATATTAAAAACAAATAGTTATAGGATAGTTCTTGCATGATGATTACCGAATCAAAAATTTTAAAATTTCCAAATGGCACTTTAAGTAACATGTCCGATAAATCTAAAATTGACAAATACAAACTTTTACTCAGATGGATATTATACATTGTGTGTTTTAATTTGGTAAATAAAATTATTGTAATTTCTTGCTTTATTTTAGAATTAAAAATTTATATAAAGATGTGTCGGCAAGGCCTTTGTTTTTCAGACACAGAGTGTTAAAATTTAAATTTTTTAGATTGTTTTTCATGGAACTCGTACATTTCTACAGATAAATCATTCAAATTTGACACACACTACACTGTAAGCAAACTACGGGGTATTAACTTTTTTCTAGGTCGCGACCTAGATCTTTTACTGCCCCCCCTCTCCGAAGTTTAACTCCTTTAGTTTTTTTATTTAAATTTTTTTTATTTCAAAAACTAAGATCCGTCGAACAGACATGTATATGCACTTCTAATCCTAAAATTAACCAACAAATTACAAACTACATTTTTAATAATCAAAACAAAAACAGGAAAAAAATTTTAAATGTGAATTTTGCTAACTAACGTTTAAACACATTACGTTGCAAAAGTGTATTTAAATATTTTTTAAATTTGACGTATATTTCTTTATTATGGTTGATGTTTATATTGTAAAGTATATCTAATCATTTGCTCTATTCTTATCATTCTGATGTCTGAAAAGTTTAATATAAATATTAGATAAAATCTCCGATTTCCGAATGCACTAATTTAGTTTAGAAACACTCTGCTGTGTTTAGGATGTTGGCATATTTTTTAGGTCGTGCTAGTATACCCTGATATATTTTTGGAGAAACTAGTATGTCCTGTTGGCTTTAGGAAATATAATTTTAACGACTATTTTGGGATATTTGTTACGTGGGTGGTTCTGTACCAGGCAGAGCGCGGCAGTATATTAAATTTGAAGAAAATTGGTTCCGACTCAATGACTGTAATAAAACTACCTGGGTCCATTCAATCGTGTAGACAAGAGCTTGGCAATAAAAAAAAAACAAAAATAGTTAGGTGGGCTTTATTGTAATAATTTCTAGTCTAACGGTGTACTGTCGTGCGTTACAGTCCGTCAGTTTGACATATTGCTCGAATTAAATTTATTGAAGTAATTTTATTGAGTATTTAACAATTTAAATATTTTATTGTTTCTACATAACTTTATTAAGTGTATTAAATTTTCTAGATCCAGTTAAGCAAGGGCTTCTGCGTAAATACGCTAATTATTGTATATATTTAACTTACTATATTGTTTAAACATTTACATGCCGCCCAGGGCTGCATGAATTTCAACATGTTCGTGTTTTAATTTATTTGGTCATTTTAGTTTTCTACGATACCCCCTCGTATTCTGCATATGGCTCCAGCCAATAGGCGATGTATCTTGTTGCAGTGGGGTCTAGACTTTCTTTGTTCCTCGTTAGGCAAATCTAATAGTGCGTTCTTGTACAGAGTTCATGCACTCGGCATGCATGGTGTTGATCATTAATATTTAAAGGGATATTATACAAATTATTATTATTACGCAATTTAAATGGCGGATAACGTAATAATTAAAATTTTTTTTATTAAGATTGGCTTGTTCAATTTTAATATTTATATAGTTCCGATTAATTGTCGTGATTTGTTTTATCTATTATATTTAAAGGAAAACTACAGATTTTCTTTTTAAATATTAGTAAAGATACACGTTTACTTTCAGTTTCTAAACTGGGTCGTCGGCCAGGAAACACGCCAAAATCATGTTAAAAAGCGATGATTTTGTTGAATTCCTTGTATCTTATCTAAAGCGTATTGGTTTCGCGAGAAGCGAGCCTTTTTATATTCAGACATTTGAGCAAGTCGGTAGCAATAGTTAACGGGTTAAACTCGTATAGTAAATCAGTTAGTTTTTCCCAGAGTGACGTCAGTCTTGTCATAAATGATTATTTTTATTTTCGTAATTAATTACTTTGGTTCAATTAATTACTTTGATTCATTTATACAAAATATAATTGAAAGTGTAATTTTTTTAACACCGTGCCATGCTGTGCTGACGACTATTTTGTCTTTGCTTTACAGCTCTACACAAACTCTCTTGTAACTTGCGATTTTCTTATAATCCACGATTTTTCTTCGATTTATTTTAAAGTTTTCAACTTATGTCGATATTTACGACTTTTTGTCATTTTCAATTTTTCTTATTTTTTTTAGTCTAAGCTCTAGTGTAAATTTTAAATAGCTTAGATTGCCTCCAAGTCTGCTATTACTCATAATTTAGGCTTGCCTAAATAGTAAATTAGAATTCTGGAATTTCCTTCATAATTTACCCTTTTGTAGATTTTGTCCCAAGGAAATCCATCCACTCAGAACTTCGGAAAAGCAGTTCGGGAACCATTGTGGAAGCGAATAAAGTAGGAGAGATCTAGAACAAACATCTAGAATTCGCGCAGTTTTAGGCCCTAGACAAGGTCGTGGGTTCTCCACCTCGGTGCGCCGGCTCCTGATAGCTATGGTGAGAATTTTCCAATTTTTCTGATTATTTGAAATTTGATATAACTTTAATGTTTAATACTTAAAATAAGTATCTAATTATCGTAGAAGTGTAGTCATTATTGGCCAATTAGGGTACGTAGGTATTAGTGACAGAAAATTGCAAATAATTTAAGATTTGTTTTCCTTATCCATTAATTTTTCACTCAACTTTTTTGAATAATCTAATCATTTATAATTAATGATTTTACATCTTCGTAATGAAATTGGATAAGTAAAGTTTAATTATTATTTTTTTTTTCAAAGAAATAAAATCCTCAAAACTAATTTCAGAAGCAGCGCTGTCCGCAGGGTTCGACCCATAACACGGCAGAATAGTCTTTACCTCTTAGATTGCTTATGGCGGCCCTAATAAAAACTTATATTAGCTCTGTGTTGTGAGACGTGTCTTCTGAGAGGACTATAGAGAACATTAATGATTCAAGATGGACAGAACAAATAAATAAACTGACTAAAAAAACCCGCTCGTAAACTCAAGCCAGAGCCCCCAAAAGAGATATCGTGCCTATAGTCCCTTTATTAAAAGGATAGCCTAGTTTGAATAGGTGCGAATTATACCCGTTCCATAAAAAAAATATTTGAAATGTCTTCTGTCGTAGCTATAAAAAGATAAAGTTAAATATTTTCACTGTTTACTTATAGCAGGTATTGTAAATACCTTTTTTAAAAATTGAATATCAGTCTTTATTTGCTACGGGAAGTGTTTGGCTATATTGCGATATAATTTTACGTAATATTATACGTATAAAACAGCATTATGTGACGTCCGTGGAAAAACATTGATGGTACTTCTTTTAGCGTCCCGATGAAGAAAAAGAATTTATCTGTCGATGCTAGGGACATTAAAAGCACTGTTTATAGCTGTTTACTTAAGAGAGGACACACTAGTGCTGCTGCGAGTGAAACATGTGATTTTAATAAGATACCCGTGAGTATAGTAAAAATAATCGTGTTAAATCTCATCACATCAAGAAAGAATCGTAATAATGCCGGTTCCAATAAATGTTTCGACGAGGGCGACAAGGTCTGGATAATGCAAAAAGTCTACACCATCTATGAGAGCAACATGTATCTACATTCAAAACTCTGAACATCAACGACTTACTAATGATGAATTCAAAATAAGCTGTAGCATCACTAGTCAAAAATGGGACAATTAACAAGAATCAGGTGCTTTTGGAATCCCAGCGATTACAAAAATGACGTCTTGAGTATACAACATTCATAAGAAAATATCGTTCTGAAAATCGGCCAATATCCTAAAATATGAGTGCCCGGCCGAAGCTCATCTCTTTTGGTACTACGTGTAATTATTCTACTCCATAAACGCACATGTATATTTTAGATTGTCTATTAACAATGTTATCTTTAGAACGTAAGAGAGTTGATTACTCCAAAATCAACAATAATACCAATGTGCAAATTTAGTTTAATACACTTTACTGTTGTTTCCTAAAGTCAATTAGAATATAGTATTTTAATCCTGAAATATATCAAGTTGTACCAGTCCCTTATGGCATATGCGAGCGTTCCAGTAACGGCAAGAAGTTCTAATACGTCCTATGTCAAACTGGTATATAGTAAAATCGGATATTTCCTGTAATGTAAGTCAAACTCCTAAATTAATGATGTTAATTTATAATAATGTCAAGATCACCCTACGTTTTCACTGCAATTTGAGGAAATATACTTTTAAACAGAAAATTATTTAACACACACTTCACAGTGATAGCAAACATTCACTTAAAGATATATTGCTACTTATAAAAAATACAATCCCGATGTCAAAATAAAAATTATTGTAATATTATATCACTATCGTTTTACTCTACTAAACTTCAAGCAGATTTTCGTTCGAATCTAACTTTGGCACTAAAATAAAATATGCAAAGTCAAGGATATTTATACTACATTTTGCTGCTAAAGCGAAGCCGAGTCTCTAAGGAAGTTTGTTTTAAAATACAAGTCATGCAACCCTAAGCAGTTTTAGCTCAAACCTGTGGCTGCAAAATTATAATAATAAAACCATTAGCGTGTAAAAGGAGCTTGCCCGAATGTGGATGAGGACTGGGTTTACAAAAAAAGGCAGGTGAATGATAAAACCTTTTTGGATCATGACGCACTCAAACCAATTTAAAATGAATCACATTGTTTTGGAAAACAGAAAATTATAGGTATCACGTAACGTAGAAGTTATTACTGAATTATTTAAAGTAAATTATTTTGGTTGGTATTTATAATAAGAAAAATTTAGGTGTTTGGAATAATAATAAAACTACTCTAAAATATGAATCAGACTGTCTGTAATTCTGATAATTACCGCCATCCTTCTCAAAAGCTTTGGGCGCCTCATTTACAAGCATATTCTAGATTTACTAAAGATTTACCATATTTTGAAAGATTGCTCACCTGCATTTAGAGCGGGCACGAAAATAAAAACAAAAGAATTGGTTGATGGTCTATAAGATGCAATACAAACGTAATGTGCTATACATCGATGTATCTTCCTTAGAAACTGAGAAATCAAACTGATTTAAAAAAATAGTCAGTAAAAAATGATGCTACACGTGTGTTACAACTCGAATGTGACATTGTAACTGGTAATCTTTACAGTGAAATGGGAAATTTTGATGTAAGTCTCTCAATATTAAGTTGTCACACAGTATATTTTTACCTTTCTATTATTAAAGTACCAACTTTGAACTTACCAAAAGATCAACCCAAAGAGTTTAGAATTCAAGCAAAAATAATTCTAGACAAACCACATACAATTGTGGTTAGGGCTCGGATTGGGATCTTCACTAGAAATATTCGAGATATATTTTCTCTATTATTTTTTGCAGGTACATTAGAGCATTCGGGTCCCAAAACACAATCAAAACTTTATTTCTTATATCTTTTAAAACAATAAAATATAACTTGATACATTTTATTTAATAAAGTTATTTAGATCTTTATTTAGGCCCTAAAATACTCTTTCTTTCTAAGTGAAGGAGGACTATTTAGAATCTAATAATCAGTCTTTAAAATACAATACACTTTGGTTTCTACTTTACTTATTGAACTATATGTTGCCCTTAAACCATATTGGTTATCAGTTTTATAGAAATATTGAGTCAAATTTAAATAAAAAGAGGTTTTATAAACCTCTGGTTGCTTCAAAGACCATTCAAATTGATTTCGCAAAGTCAAAAAACACTATAAAGTCTTATATTTTTCGAAAAATCTTTTATGCCCATGTTATATTTCGAGGCCATAGAAACATTTACACCCATAAGCGAAATATAACTGGCGAACCAAGAGTATTAAGTACCATGGCAATAGACCGGTCTAACTCTTAAACCTTTTTAGTGAATACGGGGTTTATGTTTATTAAATTATGAGCGATAAGAAATTCTATTGCTATAGGTTCTTAAATGTCATAAAAGATACTCAAGGTTAAATGGCAAGTATTAGTTATTCAAAGATGTGACAGAAACAATAGGTATTTGTTATTGTTATAAAACCCAAATTATTCACCTTTGTTAGCTTTCCATAAAAACTTGTAAAAGCAAGCTTCAAAGTTTTCGAGACCTAAACCTAGGTTAAAATAAATATTTATATTATATTATATATTTTGAGCTCATAATATAATTTTTTAATATTATCGACAACCATTAAGATTTATAATTACTGAAATAATTTTGGTGTTTTGAATCTACAGCAGTATGCGGAATACTGAACTAAATTACCCGGATGAATTTTTCCATTAATAATTTTTTTCTGAAGTCTAGTTGTTCTACCATATTGGATTCGTACCAAAATGGTACCATTTAATTCCTATGTTATTGTAACACTTGATTTTTACGCAAAATTTGAGATAAATAAAACATTTCACTAGGTCGCCATTTCGTTCCGCCATATAGAATTTTTACGAAAATATTACCAGGTCATCCCCATACGATGCCACGAACTGACAGACAGGCAGAGAGACCGATGGAATTGAGCAAACATATTTTTCTCATCTGACTCTAAAACGTAAAGATATGTAAAACCAGGGATTTCCACGATATAAAAAAGTTTATGACTTCAAAAAAGGAGAAAGATATCAATTGGACCGTATGTATTTTATTACGTTTGTACATACTCCGCGACAGTTGGATTAATTTGGATGACATTTTTAGGGAATATTCAGGATATTGCCGGAGTAGCTCCATGGCAAACATATTAAAATATTATAAAAATGGCAGAATGGCGCCATTGTAAACTGCTTCTACTATATATCAGGAAAAAAATCTGTATGTTGTATACCTAATATGCGATGGAGCCAGTGGCTATTTGTTAAACCTGACATTTACAATACAATTCATATAAATAGAACTAAAAAGATAAAATGAGAGAAACAGTATATAAAAAAAATAAAACAGACCTAAAAATGCCCTAAAGAGTGAAAAATAATATTTTTTTCCCATTTAAAAATGTTACTATGTTACCAGACTAATAAAGACAGTATTACAATATGCTTGTGGTACTATTGAGCACAATCCTTTTCCTCTTCCCTTCTCAAATCTTTTACAGACTTTTTGCAGTTGACATTCTAATTTATTACGCCTCCCATTCCTCACGCACTCGTGAAAGACAATTACAAATATGCCTAAATAATCTACTCACATGATCCTAGAGTACAGGATATTCTTTTGCACCATTAAAATCTTCCCTTACACATTTTTACAGGATAAAAAATTGCAGTATGCTGTCTAATCTCGAGTTTAATAGAGATAATATCTCAAAAGGCAACTTTGATTTTACATATGACTCTGCAAGACTCTCTTATAAAAAAAAATTCTTGATCCTAGTGAAAATAAAGTATTTAGACTAGGAGCGGGAATCTTCCCCACTTCAACCATTAGTAGTATCCAAAGCGTCGACTAAAATCAGTTCTTAATTACGGATAATCGATTAAATCCCGTCCTTTCTTAATTGACCACCATAAATTTTTCTTTCCTCCACAGTATAATGCAAATCGAAACGAAACATATGACGCTCACATCAGACTTAGTCACCCTATAACAAATAATAATATTGTCCTTACAGCCCCAGAAACTTCATTTTTTCACCAATTCCCTCCATGGATTGCTCCAAGTCCAGATATAAATCTAGACTTACTGTGTCAAAACATACATACAGCCCCTTATTCGCAAATTCGATCACATCTTAATCAGCTTTTATCTACTTCATCTTCTTCCTTTCAGTATACACTGATGGCTTTAGATCTCCGCAGGGCGTAGGTTCAGCGTAATATATATCCAAAAAACGATCTCTTTCCGTAAACTAAACCCCCTAGCTTCCATCCTAACTGCAGAGCTCATAGCCATCTACAAAAGTTTAGACACCTTTCCTCGAAAGAGTTTCTAATCATCACGGACTCTAGACTCTACGCTTACTAAAAGAAATCAAAAAATTCTGGTCAAACCATGCACTAATCGCAAAGATCACTGAACCATTATCCATCGGCTTTCAAGACAATAAAAAAAATTCCCTTCTATGTAGACAATGATCGAGTCGATCTGATGGCTAAATCGGCTATTAATAATGGTTCTCCAGTTAGCTCCCTTGTACATATACATGAATTTAAAATATACACCTCAGATATAATCAGCAAATTGATACAAACATATTGGGATATGTACGAAGGCACAAATAAACTACACGAGATCAAACCCTCATTTTTCCTTCCTTCCACTTTGAAAGCTTAAATAGAAAAAAATGTAAAAGGCTAACCATAGGGCATACAAAACTCACTCACTCATTCTTACTAAAAAATGAAGATAACATGAAATTTAACATCACTAAAGCTAAACTTATTCTAACACTTCTTAAAGATACCATTTTATTTTCTAAAATCTAATAAAATGTGGTATTAGACATCAAAACACTGAATACATATATTATATTTTTGTAGTCGATTTTATTTTTTTCTACAAATTTTTATATTAAATATTATTATACATATTATTTAGAACAGGATAACTGTAACGTTAATTAGCCTTTAATTTCGTAACATCATAACACAGGACTAGCTAAATCATAATATATAGTTCAATTAAAAGATGAAAACACTTAAAAATGCAGTTTCCATTTTAATAAACGATGTTACATAAGGACAACCTTTATATGTAGCCCGCGAAAATGAACTGGTCTCAGCTCAATAGTTTAATAATTCACACATACAGAGTTTAGTCACTATAATTAACTACAAAGATAGAAACAACCATAAAACGAGCAAATATAAAGTTTATGAAAATAAGAACTAATGTTTCGGCTTTTCATATAGATTAACTTTTAATAAGTAATTATTCACATCAAATTTAGATCCAAGTTTCCTTTCATCATTCCAGCAACACATAATTTAAGTAAACTCTCTGGAAACAACGTTTTTGTCACACAGCTAAAACTAAGTCAGGCTTACCCATTAATAAAAGTTTTAATGGTATTTTAAAACTAATTTAAAATAAATGGATGACTTTTCTAAATTTTCTAACTAATTCGTTAGTTGCAGGTTGTGTTAGAAGTTATTTATTTAATAGTGTGGGGTATTCTGCTGCGTAAAAAAATCTAAATTATGCTTCCTAACAAGTAGATTAATCTAACTACGGTAGTCTTAAGTTGTTGTACACCGGATAAAGGCCGATTATACTTCGAATCGGCATTTTATGAGATACGAATCAATTAACCTTATCAATTCCTCGATGCTGCCAGAAGCGCAATTTAAGTCTACTCGTTTAGAAATACAATACCAAATAATATTGTCGTAGCTACTCTCCAGAAGGAACATAATAGAGGAAAAACACAGAATGTACTAGAAGTCCAATACCAACCTTCGCTTTATTACTTATCTTTGAAAAAAAACGCGTTTCGACTCATATGCAAGGTCATCATCAGAAAGTATATGGTCTGTAAGTAAAATACGTATGTAATTAGAATAACATTCTAAGGGTTCCTTATTAGAAGCTAACCTAATAAACAATGTTGTGAATAAAATGTATCTTAAAAACGTTATATAAACTAGATAAAAAATTATTGAACTAAAACATGCGTTTTTAAAAATATTTGTCATCAAAGGTAAAATAGAAAAATGTAGTCGTGCCAATACAAAAGGTATTAAACATAAAATATATAAGGAGCCAATATAGAGATTTTGAAGTTTTTTGGTTTGTTGTAGGGCCTCATCTGGTCAAAGATATATCTGATTGAAGAACCGCCGAGACATTGATGGTTGGAATCCATTTGAATTTAATTTACATAAATAGTAAAGAAGGCAGGAGGCGGTAATATTATTTGAAGAGTTTTCCAACTTTGACATAATTTTTACACAAAAATTTGGAATGATCATTCAGATTGTGCGGGGAACGAGCTTGAGAAAGGGCTATTTCTAAATTTTCTAGAATGTCAAGTTTTTTGCCTTATTGACAGAGTGTAATATTTTGAAATTTTTATCAGTTTCAAAAGAGTGTTCACTCACTTTTAGATGCGTCCCGAAATTGGATAGGTTGTGTAACGAAGTTACTAAATATATTTCTCATTAATCGTAGTAAAAATAAGTTTCTTTCAGGTAATTACTCAGAAAAATACGCCCGTTATTATAGGTATCTCGCACTATTTTGTTTTATTTCTCCTTCTTTCCTATATAGCGGTTGTGATTGCGCACTGACTTCTGGTTAACTATTTCCACTGTATAAAAGCTACCTGTGTGCGTCTGTGGGCCCTGTACAACAAAAATCCAAAAGGTGGCGCCTGACATTCAGCAGATGGATACTTTAAGTGATCGACCGATCCCTACCAAAGACCACCGATATACCCGAGGGCATCACAGATAAATTTAACCAGCTGTGCGTAGCGGACTGGCAGTTGATCTACGCGTAAATCCGTCTATTGATTTCAAAAATACGGAATACAATACAAAGTTAATATCCTTTTAGGGAGTATTTAATTTTGTAGTAAGGTAGGAGCATAATTTGTTTTTGCCAAGAATAACCTAACTGGATGCCCCAAGCAACTGATAGTTGCCACCCTTGTTGTAATACCGCAAGCTGTGGATAACAACCGTTTTAGCAAGCGGATATTTCGCACTGTAGGTAACAGATCGCTTGAATTTTAAAACAAGTTTTGGTTGAGATCGCGATACACACAACTGCAGTGGCGCTGTTGATTACCTTGTTATTTTAAACTCGAAAAAGTTCCTAACAGGAGACGAGGTATAGTGTGAAATACGATATATATGACAAACGATGAATAATTCTTATGCAGGATTATCTTTTGTAAATCATTTTAATAAAAGCTCGTCATTTAATTTTTTAAATATTATTTTTCTAAATGACGAAAACATACATTTTTCAGTCTGACTTCCTACAGAAATTACAAATCTCAAAATTTTGTAGTACTAATTTTTAACTAACTAGTTTTCATGTTGGTCCAGGCGATTTCGCCACACATTATTTCATTACTGAATATGTCAATGATGGAAATGATTACTAACAACAGGCCAGGCAATTTCCTACCGCAAGCATCTGGCCCCAAAGTTGTCAGTTTCCCATTCGGAGCAATTGCACCGCATGTGAATAAATTGGCACTCTGTAAAACTGTCTTTAGACACATAACGTCAACAAAAAAATATTACAACCAAAACACAATTTTATGCGTAAGGTAATTATTTTCCGACGACTACTTAGAACTGTTCCTGTAAATGGTTCGATAAGCATAAGTTGAGAATAAAAACGGCCACCTGTAGGCCTGATTTTTTATGTCCCCTTAAATCATATATCAACTCGTCTAAACATGAAGAGGTTTATCTGTTGTTGTTCAGCATTAATTAAAGTAGTCATCTACCAAGCAAGACTCCAGGTAGTCCGTTCCCAAGAAGCAAAACGCAGTGAACGTCATTTTTTAATGAATTGAATATTGAAAATCGTTTTAACAGTCAGCTCGTGACAAATAGAGAAATAGATACCACATCCCCTTGCAAGAAGATCAGGAAGTACTGGCTTAACTGACACCCTCGGGTAAAGTCTAGCCCCATGATGTCGGTCTCATATCGTCACATACCGATACCGATATTAAACTTTAAGAGCCACAGTCCACCTTTGTAGATTAGAGGTTTCCTGACAATTTTACCCACCAATAAAATACAACTTCCTTTTTGCAGCGAGGTCAAGAACTTTCGGATCGACCACTCTTATATCCAAAAAGTGAAATGAAAATAGAGGTTGAAGTGGGTCTTGTCCGGAAATCAAGATTGATACTTTCCGGCCAGAGTATAATTTCCGGCGAATAAACGCAAATGAAAATGTTAATCTTGATAGCGGTCATGGATCCCGATACCAAAAATGTCTAAAGGTAATTTTGCTGCAATTGGTCATATAGGACATAAAAATGCAACTTCACTTACAAGTGGATCCTAAACGGGCTTGAATTTTATGAGTTTGTTACGAAGTCAAGTGAGGTGGTTAATTCACTACCTGGATAGACTCATATGTGTAAACTACAAAGTTTTGATAACAGATCCCTGTCAAAATAGATATACAGCCACATGCGAATCACCCAATTGTGCATTGTTGCCCAATTAAGCCACGGGAACTCCTAGTACGCCAAAATAGAGCCAGTCATCCACGTATAGAGTATTCCTGAATCATAACGCCCTAAACCATTCTAAATTTATTCAGCGTTCTGGTTTGGCGAAATAAAATCCCTAAATTCACTCCTTGCAACCAGCCTTATCCCAAAAAGAATGATTTCTTAATTGTTCAAAACCGTAAAATCTTTTTATGTACTAATTGAAATCGTTACAAACTTAGTTCGTTTCTGAATAAATAAAAATAAAAGTATATTGACGTTTAATAAAAGATGTTAATAGAAAAGATAAATTATAAAAAAATATCTGCATCTCAGTTCCTAGTATTCTACAAAAAGTATATTTTATTATTCGGATTTAATCGAAACCATATAAAAGCATAACTATATGGGAAAATAGGACCACGTACACGATTGAGGCAACGTTGTAAGAAAATCACGAGCCGCCTGCCTTGAGTCTGATCTTTAACATAAATCGATTTTAAATTTGTATTTTGTAAACTAAAAGGCTTGCTTAAAATATTGTTTTAAAGACTCACGTTTTCTATATTGCTAATCGCAATCGTATTATTTAATTACAATAACAGTATTAACATTTATTCTCTTTTTTATAAATCTTGCGATAATCCTTTAAAATCAGTGATACTCACCATAAATATTTATACTATTTGATATGATTATTTTAAGATATCAATATTTCCATATTCAGCGAAAAAACGTACCACAAATTCATGTAGTTGCAAGCAGGGAAAGAGATGGGATGGGAGCCCTCAGCTCTTTCATGATGTGAGCCAAGAACGACGAATTTTTTTTCGGGTTTAATATGGTAATATTTTTGAAAATTTGTATGTAATTAATAATGTTGGCAAAGTTGTAAGATTCCCCCTTATAATTAAAAATATAATTCCTCTTTGCCTGTATATCCTAATACACTATGCAAAATTTATATTTCTCTGTGTATATATATATATATATATATATATATATATATATATATATATATATATATATATATATATATATATATATATATATATATATATATATATATATATATATATATATATAAATAAATTTTCAGTGTTCAGATCTCGTGGAGTAAATATCTCTAAAGATGCCTCGTGGAATCGAAGGCGAAACGTCGGATAGCAATTCCAATCTGAAACCCCCAAGAACCATGATTTCTTAATAGATTCTTCAGTTCTAATAACTAGATCAGCTTAATCCTTGGTGAAATTTTAAAAAATAATTTGAAACAATTTTTGATATTTTTAGTATTTTTGAGATAAGAATAAGAGCTTTTAAATTTTATTTTCTGTGGGGTTTACACTATGCAGTTTTAAGTAATACTGAATATTTTTTCCAAACAGGTTTTTTATTTTCCCTTTAATTTTATTATTTTTAAAAATACAGGTGTTAAATTTAAAGCCAAAGTTCCTAATACCTTCTTATACAGGAGACATGTAACAGATTGTCATTTTTTTAGTTTAGAAAATATTAATTTGAAATTTGAGACATTTCTATAACTCCAAAAGCCAAATTTTTTATAAAAAAGTTATTTCTGGTTTTTCCGAAAGTGATCCCTATTGTGAATAGCAAATTCGGGCCTAAAACAAGCTTTCAATGATATATCACAAGACAATGGCTACAGGACAGCCATTTTTTTAAAATCAACATTGCTGCTCTATGAGAAAACGTAGTTACTTTTTACAAAATATTTCCAAAATAAGCTTATTTTCAATTTGTTTAGAGAACACTTCGATTTAATAGGCTAATAGATTTCTTTTATTTCTTTCTTTTCTTATTTTATTGAAAGAGCAATTTACTAACCTATCCTGATTTGTCAAAAATTGCTGGCATATCGCCATATTGAAAATATAGGTTAGCATGAGGCACATCTTTAAACAGGTAATTTTACAGCGAAAATGACTGAAAAAAATATACAAGGTGCCGTTAAAAATATTGAAGTAAAATGAACTTTCGAACAAACAAGAAGCGAAAAAAAAATTAAAAAATTCTTTTAGTACCCAAAACGATTTTTAAATCCCTATGTTTTAAAAAATGAAGAAATAAACATAGAACCACGGCTATGGTCAATTACGATAATATCAAAGTTATTTAACCTTAATAATATTGACAAGTCGCTTTTAGTATGTCTTACGGCAACATATTTTGTTTTTCAAGGAACTGTTCATGAACAAGCCTTAGAGTCATCTACATTAGAGCCCAAATCATGGTTCACCTATGTAGACGACACTGGTTCATAAAACCTCCCCATGTTTCTTGATCCTTATATAAGATTTACAATAAAAGTTGAATGAGAAGGCACGATTCCCTTTCTAGATGTGCTTGTACAAAGGAAAGGGGATGGTTCCTTAGGGTACTCTGTATAAAGGAAATCAACAGATATGAACTGACATCTAAATACAAATTCACATCATCATCCGGCATAAAAGTAGTTATTAATTCCTTGATTTACAGAGCCTTCGCGATTTGCGAACAAAATTCTTTATAATCAGAAACAGAGAAACTGACTTGGAGCTTGAAGAGGAAATGGATATTGCATTGAGGATATTGGACCGTCAATTAGAAAGAATAATAATCCTACTCCACGAAATGAAACTAATAAGGAAACAAGATTTCAAGGTTATGGTTATGTTCAAGGAAATGTTTTATATTGTTTCTAAATTTTCACCAAGGATTAAGCTGATTTGGCAACTACAACTTAAAAATCGTTTTTGCAAATTTTAGGAACAAATTAAATATTGAAAAATTTGCAGTCTTGTTTAACACCCTGTGTAAATAATTTTTAGCTTAAATATTTGCGCTTAAAATCGGTAACTTGCATAACAGCTGAAAACCGCATCTCATATATCTTCTTATTCTAAAAATATAAGAATTTATATTCTATCTAAAAATTCGTTTGTCCCATTTGCTCTATCCAGTAGTTGAGAGACGAAGACAACTATCCTCAAACTTAATACACAAAAACTATACCAGAATCACCAACAGGAGCCCAACGGCATTCGTGATTACCAAGAGAACATCCGAAATCTTCGCTGAACTCAATCAATCAATGGTTATATTTGCCTTAAAAATTTCAAATCAAGTAGAAGTAAATAAAAAACTAGAATACAAGATTTGACCCCGGCAGACAAATAGATAGACAAGTAAATGTTTCTCTACCAAATGTTACTGAACTAAGGTTTTTATAAATGTAATTTTTATGCTTGTGTAATAAATACTAACTAAATTAAAATTAAATGTGAACCATAATTTGCTTTTGTAAATTTACGATGAACAACGTGGAAAGTTGCTCGAATAAAAGGTGTAGGCCTAGTTTCTCGCCTTTTTTTAGAAGAACCGTTTAAAGTATTTCAGTTTGACATGGGATGCTGTCATAGCTAATGAAAGTTTTACGTTTTATTGACGTGGCGCGTTGGGATGGGTAGTCTTCTCCTGTATTTCCCTGACTCTGCTTTTTTGCAGCAAATGTAAAGTTAAGGCCGAATTGAACTTTCTATGCTGAAAAAAAATATTGCACAAGAAAACATGTGTTAGCAAAAACGTGTTTTGTAATTGTTTAGAAATTCGGAAAAATTTTGTTAATTTTGTGTAAACACCAAAGCTTTTATAGTATAATTTTGCCTACCAGACCATTTTATGTTATTGCTTATCAGTATTGCCTTTAGCTAGTGACGTTTAATTAAAAATACCTATGTGCGACATTCAAATTAATTACATAGCTGTCTAGAAACCATCTTTATTAAATGCGAAGGAACAAAACCTGACAAGCGCAATTCTCTTCAAGTACTCTTGCTTATGCATGGAAATCCTGTTAATCTCCCGTCAATTGTGATATATGACGATAAAACTTGGAAAATACATACTTGTCCGTGAAATGAAAATTATTGATTAACGAGTTTTTATGAGAATCGCTTTACATGGTCTCTCAGAACAATATACATAAAAAAGATATTGTGTTCCATAAAAGAATTATAAAAACTATTCGTCGTAACGTAAATGTTACTATGGAGTTTACAGCACCATCGAGCACCAAAAAACTATTTACCCGATTGACTTCAAATTTTGGTCAAAAATTAATAGTCATATGGGGATGACCTGATAACATTTTGGCAAAAATCCAATATGGCAAAACAAAATGGCGGCTTAGCGAAATTTTATGAAAATTATTACTAAAAAAAGTTAAAAGTGTTAAACTCATCGAAGCCCAGTTCCGTGTTGATCCAGGACTGCTACTAGACTTACTAAATACTAAAAATAAAACTATCTATCTATCTGACAACAAGAAGTTTAACACAGGTGACTTTGTATTGGCGTTAAATTTTATTTTAATTTGTTCTTCCCCTAAATTTTGCTAATTTTCGCCGGATTCATATTGATGGTCAGACTCAGGCTCTAGTTGAGTTTTTTCCAACCGTTGGTTATATGGAAGGTCATCAGCTGAGTCATATTCAGCTTCCTCTAGTAAAAATGCATCATGCTCATAGCAAATGACAATGGTTTTTCTGCTAGCCTTTTGCCAAGCCATATGAACACATTTGATGCCGTCTAAGAGATCCATTATTGTCAGTTGCGTCCGACATTTCTATAAAAAGAATTTTGTCGTAATGATATTTGAAAGACTGTACTCCTTAATCCATGAACTGGAGTTTTGAACTTTTATTTGGGGGGCGTAAAAACCAACTTTATTTGTTTTAATTCAACATCGAGACAATTGCCAACAAGAAGTAAAATTTTTCTGTTTTTCAATTTCAGTTCTTCATCTCATTCACGTAACTCAGCTTTAAAAATGTCTGATGTCATCCAATCTTTATTGTTTACTCTGTATTTTGTCGGTAGAATTTTGTTTTTGAAACATCTAGGTTTGGCAGGTTTTCCTATCACCAACAATTTTCTTTTCTCTATTCCAGACATGTTCGCCGCCACCAAAACTGTAATCCTTATTTTAGGTAATTTACCTCCAATACAACTTTCATCAACAAATTTTAGTATTATATCTGATGTGGTTTTATAAAATAAGCAAACATCTGCATTAAAAATGTCTTTGAATTCATAATTGTTTTGGATGGTGGGCCACACATTGTTCAACCAATCACCAACATACACTACTGATATGTCTCTTTTTGAACATCACTATCCAACTTCTAAGACACTTAAACTCAGTTTTTTTCAATCTTCCTACCCATTTCACAAGCATTTTCTTGCAAGACACTACCACTTATTAGGTCGTTTTCTTCTCTCTTTTGCGTAAGCCACTTAAAAATTCTTTTGACAGCCTCTTGATACGCAGATCTTTTTGCTCCTAACATTTCTCTTGTTACAAAGGTGACAAAACATGCTATTTCTTTTTCCATATGTTCGAAATGGTAAATTTCGTAAAAGATTTAAAACTTTTCAAATGTCACACATTTTTTCACTCCACTTTATATTTTTTTTATAATCTTATAGTTTTGCTTCAGCGTAAAAGCCCTATGTTTTTATTTTTCCATTTTAAAACCCAAGTCGAAAAAAAAATCACGACTACATCAACTGACTATAACAAACTGTGCAACACAGGGAAGTCCCGCGATGTATTCGGTAGATCCCCTAACCGAACTTTGCCACTGACAATGCTCAATGAGAAGAGCGACTAAATATCAAACCATCTACCGTTCTTACCAACCTTCTTTGTAATATGGGATTTAAATGAAAAATGGTTGAACGAATTTTCGAATTTGCAATTGTAAACTGGTAGAGTAGTTTTCTTTTTTCGTAAATTGTTTCGTATATTTAAAAGGCGGAGTACACAAGCAAGCTTCAAATATAAAAACAATAATAGAGAATAATCGACAAATCTAAAATCGCAAAAACTCAAGCGCAATTAGCGCAACAACAACAGCACCATCAGGAAAATATAAATAACGACCAACGGCCGCGCAGATATAACCTTCGGCCCCAGGTGGGGGTATAAAAGGAAGCGTCGCAGTCACCAACGCTTCAGTCTCTATTCGGTTTGGGGTGAATTCTTGGGCAGACCTCAAGGACTAATTTGACCTATTGAGCTGAGCGAAGACGATTGTTAAGCAGGATGGCCAAATGTCATACATATTGTGCTGATAGTGCTTGTCAATGTTAGAGGATGACTAGGCGCGTACCCGAATAAACGCTGATAGAAATACGTCGTTGTTTAACGTAATGGTAACACAATAAAGACATTGTAAGTTTAACAAGTTAGTTATTTTTTTTAATATTACATTCCATACTTACTTTTAAAAAAACGTTAATACATGTTTGTTTAATGGATCAACTAGCAAACCTAGGTCTGAATGGTAGTGTTTCACAAACTTTGGAAATTTAAACTTCAAGAGAATCGGTTTAATAAGAGACTTCTCTGGTCTTTGTCAAGCCAATACCTACTTGCCATTGATAATATCACACAAGTAAGGTTAGTACTAAACAGATAAACGGTCAGAATTCAGAAATGCTATAAAACATAAGAAAAAATGAGATGCGAGTTCCACTAGAGAAAGCAGTGAAGAAATACTGACTTCCTCAAAATTTAGATTTTATCTCCGAACCTCTTTGCATTAGCTATAGAGAACATAGCTTTAGACAAATAGGCTTGATAAAAATATATAAATTGATGATATCTTGTTTTTGCCAAAATCCGAAATCCTAAAAATTATAAGAGTACAGGAAGTACAGCTAACATATAAATTCATTCAATATGAATTTAGAAGAAATAAAAACAATGAAAAATATAGTAATCCAAAACATAGATGTATCCCGGGTAAAACTGGGAACAAACATAAGCTTCCGAAAAATATTAGCATGTCTCCCATGACCTTAAATACTTAATAATGTAGTTCAAGGCTGGTATTATTTTTATTTATGCGATTTTCCAGAGTGGATGTAGGAGGAACTCAGTTGGGCATAAATAATGTGGTTTCACTGAGCCCTCCATTGCGTATTACCAATGTTAACACATGAAGCCCAATCATGTGTTCTTATAAGGCACTCAATTCACCAAATAGACGTAACCCAAAGAGCTATGTAATCACATATACTAGAAATTCTCTACACGTGGATCCGATGGGCAACAAAAGTGGAGAAAAGAAAATGGTCAAATAATGTATTAATTGACGACCATACTTAAGAAAGAAGACCACCAATGTACTAGATCGACAATATCAAAAGAATGGCTGGTTAGCTAGAATAAGGAAATCTATGAAGTGAACCGACAAAGCCTTATGATAAATATATTTAATTTTCCACTTTCGTTCTTATGAGGTATAATGGATTTGTGAATAAAACACTATCCAATATTTTTTTCCAGATGTTCACGTTTCACGATCTCTAGATTCCAAAAATCGTGTTTTTATTATTCGGTCGATATGTATGTCTATCTGCTCGAGGCATAAAAAAACTATTTTTCCAACTGACTTCAAATTTTGCACAAAAATCAATTAGGACCTAGGAATGAACTTAAGAATTCTAAACGAGAGAAGTTCTGTGTAAAACTAAATTACCGATTGTTGAAAATATTATAAGGAAAAAAAAGTATTAAGAAGCAACAAAATAAATAAATAATGTATAGTCAAAGAAACGTCGCTAATTTTTTTAAGAATCGGACAGATATTTGACCTGCAGAGACACTAATCTTTGCAGGTCATATGTCTGTTCGATTCTTCAAAAAATTAGCGACGTTTCTTTGACCATCCATTCTTTTATTCCTCCGCAGATTTCACAATAAAATGCGGTCAAATGCGTAAGTAAAATAATAAACAATTATTACATTTTAAAAAATCTCCGCTTTGATTTGCGAGCGCTCCAAAATATCCAACAAGATATTTCTAGAATTTTTCTGCCCTATCAGGTGCAAAAAAGTAATGTCCTTTTAGTCGGTCAGTATACAAAGACTTAAAAAGTTTAATCAGTATTCTAGCTTTTTCACAGTCTGTTTTTTTATTATTTTCATTTCGTTTCGGCATGTTTTCCGGGAAATAAAAATAGCATGCGATGTAAGTGTAGAAAATTACAAATCACGACTTCCGTTGCTTTATTGGAAACACAAGCGGAATGTGGGTATTAATTTTTCTTTCGTATATTTTGGTTTTCAGATTTTGGCAAAGTAAATTTTGTTAATGTTGCCATATCCGGCACATTTTTCACTAGAACCTCTAATATATAAACATTTACTAATTAAATAAATGTTTTGTTAGGAGTTGGTAGATTAAATAAACAAATAAATAAATGTAGTATTTAGATCAGATTATTAAAGCAAATTAGTATATTTTATACAAATACGATAAACATTATGAAACATCATATATTTTTTGAATTTTAGATATCTAGAACATTAGGAATTTGTGAGCAGTAATGCAATGGAAAGTAAATTAGAATTCAAATGTGGATTTAATATTTCCTAAAGAGAAAGGTTCACATTAAAAATATGTATTAAATGGCAAGAAATAAGGTCATATTAATAATTTTTCTTCCCAAATATAACTTTTTTATATATTCACAATGTATCCTTTTTTTAGGTTTTGACGATTCGAAAACCTTTTTTATTTGTATAATTAAGTTATTTAGTAATTATTATTAAATGTTAAGAAAACTGGTTTAGAATTTAAAAATAATATTATTAATATTAATAATAATAATATTAATAACAAGTCTTTTATTTTGTAAAAAAAAATTACAAAAAATTTAAATACATTATTAACCTTAGGGCTGGTATTTTCATCTCCGTATAATTTTATTCGGTGGATATTTTCCATGATTACAATTTCAATTTGTAAATATTCAACCTTAGACCCTTAGAGTGAAATAAATAAAATATATTTTATAAGTTACCACTAACAAATAGACACTGAAAAAGTAAATAATCAATAATGGAAAACATTGTGTTTTCACTTCCCTCGTAAAAGAGAAGTATTGCTATAGTGAAAAAATCACCTTTTCAGGTCTTCACGTTGTAGGGACCATAGATTCCAAAAAATATGTCCTCTCAATTCTGTCGGTCTGTCTTTACATGGAATTGGTCAAAAACCACTTATTGGATTGGAATAATTGCTGAAGAGCTAATGGTGGGCACTTTAAACAAAATAATTACGACATTTTTATAGCAAATCTGTTATTAAAATATTGAAAATAGTATGTTTTATGTTTATTTTATAATAACTATTTTGCTATTTGTGGGTTTCGATAGTTTACTTGCTGCTTTATTGTATCGAATTTATGAAAATCGTAATTTAACAAATTATTTAAACATTTAATTTTATTGTTTTCATGGGCCCTTACAATCTAACTCGTTGAGCCTTACATGTTTTATGAAGTCATCAAGAAATGCTTATAAATCGAAACTTGACTTGTTAGGTATAGAGAACCTATACATACTTGAAGAGCTACATTTATCGGCATTTCAAATCAGTAATCATATACAGAGTGTCCCGTTTAAAAAAATCATATTGGGTTTTTCCAATAAGTTACTAACAAACCTATACTTTTGGACCACCCGGTATGCTCTGGTATTAATATGGCAAAAGATGTAAATATTTACGGGCATTGCCTAATCGTAACCAGAATTTCACCTTCAGATTGTTTTAGAGCATGGAAATATTAAGGCTTTTTGAAAGCCCTGTTTCCCCTAAAGGAAATTAAATTAATTAATTTCTCAAGAACGGCTACAGATAGGTATAGGAAGATATTTACGAAATTTAGTCAGAAATGAACGTAGATTCCCAAAATTAAAAAATATACAGTGTATTCCATTTAAAATAACGATATTGACGCCAGTTTCGGGTAGAAGCGGCAACACCGCGGAACTGAAAACACATCACAAAAATAGATCATAGCTGGTTACGTTCGTAAACAAAATTTTAAAACGATCTCTAAAACGGTTCTCCATACACGTCTAATAGGCGCCTCACCGTGAATAACCCTGTATAATACCACAAGAGACACAATTTTGCCAGAAATTTGTCCATTGTTATTAAAGTTTGTTGCTGAGCTATTCGCGAATGACATTTCTCAACATAAAAAATAAAAATGTCATGAGCAAAATTTCCAAACACCAACAAACCTGAATAAAACAAGAGAAAAAGTTCCCTTATAAAATTTTCTTTCAAGTGGTATTCGTATATTTCACGAATAATCACGATCATTACTTTTCAATACGTAGATTCCGCGAAAAATTTGGGCTTAACGGTGGACGAACAGCTCCGTTTCAAACAACATGTAATAAACATAAATAAAAAGGTTCTCTTAAACTTATTTTTAATAGTCGCCATTTTCTGGATTTTAAATTAAAAAGGATGCTCTGTGACAGTCTGTTTGTTTCTCACTACTCCTATTGCGATTTTGTATATATGCCATGTCTTATAGAAACTGAAAAAAAATAGAATACAAAAAATGCAAAATTCTTGTTGTAGACTTATTTATGGCATAAGAAAATTCGACCATATAACTCACAAAATAAAAGAATGTAAATGGTTATATATGAAGAATAGGTGTAGTCGTCATCTCCTCAAATATTCTCAAGAAAAAGTTTATTCCAAGAAGCAATGTCCACAATAGAAACGTTCGACATGAAAATACGTTTACAATTCCACGACATAGATCGGCAATATTTCAAAGATGCTTTTCTTATAATGCCATAAAACTATACAACTCTATCCCTGAAGAATTTAAGGTTTTTAATATCAACAATTTCGTTCCTATTTATTGAACAAGTAATGATAACAATGAATGATGTTGCTGCTGTCGGTGACCCGTGGGGTTCGAGGTATCACGGTCTTACTTCTGTAGATATATTAATATAATACTAACTTGTATATTTAGATATATTTTGTAAATTTTCTTCTTTGAAATATTAAAAATATTATATCGATTTTTGTATATAGGAATACGTTTTGACGTGTATCTTTTTGATCTTGATTACTTATAAGCCTAATAGCAAAATAACAAAAACAGGCAAAACACTTAAAGCAAGCTACTGATAATTGTTAACAATATTAAACGTACAATTTTGATATGTAATCGGATTTTTGGTAAGATTTTCGGTACTTTGGTAGACTACCACAGGAGATTTTCTAAAAATTTTAAGATAGAGGCTTGTATCTTTGATCCTCATGTTTTCTATCAAGCTGGATCCAGTTATAGATAACGTTTAATTGATAGACTGCTTGCGTTCCCAGTCAGTATTATTAACTTTTGCTCCTTAGACCCGGTTTCGCAATAATTGATACTGCACAATAGCGATGGGAGTAGTTAGTGACCCTGCTATTTTTTGTATCAAGACCATACCTCTTTGCCGAAGTTTTGGTACATTTTGCGAGAGAATTTATACCCAAAGGCGCGTTTTTAACCGAGCACCTCTTTCTGATTAGGATTTACAGTCAAGAAAAGTCTATCAGTTTTTATATTATCACTCCGCTTAGACAAAAGTTTCCTGTAATAGTCTTGATTTGTTTTAGAAAATAAGGAATTATATTCGATTCTTCCAGTAAAGTTACCCTCGATATACATCTCATGTTTCAAGAAAGATATTTTGCAATTAGCCGTTTCATTTCCCCTCTAGGCTAGTTAAAGCCCTCGCTCTAGCCTTTCTTTTATCTAAGCTCTCTTGTAATACTATTATTTTCGCATTACGCGCATCACGTATATCATTAAAGGGATTAAAGGATATTTTGAACTCTAAAAGGAAAGCAATCTTTACAAAAATCCATAAACTGATAACAAATGGATGATTTAGTTTAGACTGTGTTAATTGGAGTAAACCTTTTAACAAAATTTTGTATTTGTTCTGTGGGCTTGTCCAAAATGCGTAGTAGAAGTACTTTGCATTATTTTTACTTCCCTGGTAAAACGGAAGTATCGTAATTGTGAAAAAATCACTCTCCGGGCTTTTTTCAGATCTTCACGTTTCAGGGTCCGCAGATGACCAAAAACATATTTTCTCAATTCCGTTGGTCTGTCTGTCTGTTCGCGGCGTAGCTAAAAATCTAGTTATCCGATTGACTTCAAATTTCGGTAAAAAATTAAGGGTCATATATGAATGACCTGGTAACATTTTGGTAAAAATCCAATATGGCTAAACAAAATGGCGGCCTAGTGCTGTCAAAAAAATATTATTAAAAAACTACTTATCTAATTTATCCTAAATTTTGAAAAAACATCAAGTATTATGTTGAAATCAAGTAGTAAAATTTTGGTACAAATCCAAGATGGCGGAACAAAATGGCGGCATAATAAAATATTTAAAAGTTCAGCCTGAAAAAACTACTTAATGTATTGATTTCAAACTGTGTGCCATAACTAATTGTGGTATAGTGCTCAACTAGTAAAACTGTGTTACTTATTCAAGATGGCGGAACAAAATGGCGGCTTAATACAATTTTTGTAATCGTGAAGAAAATCACAATCTTAGGATTTACATATCTTCACGTTTTAGTCCCTAGATGCCAAAAAATATGTTTTAGCAATTCTGTTGGTCCGTCTGGCGATCTGGATCTCAGTTCGCGACATAGCTTAAATACTACTTATCCAATTGACTTCAAATTTTGAGCAAAAATTACGGGCCAATGGGGATGGCCTGATATTTTGGTAAAAATTCAATATGGCGGAACAATGTTAAAAAATGTTTGTTAGAGTGGTGTATTATTTGGGATTAAGATCCAGTAAAAAAACAAATATTTTTTTTTAATTGTCGACGTCTCGCAACTTAATTGTTGCATCCTCAGGACACATATAGATCTTATATTCTGCATGAAACCCGTATTATCAGTACTTTTACTCCGTTGTTCCGCATATATAACTCAGATATTAAGTTTCTAATTGGGTCGGTTAACAATCAGTTTGTTGTTAAGTTAGAGAGGTGTATTATTTGGGGTTAGGATGCAGTATAAAAAACAAAAGACTATTTTTAAATAGTCGACATTTCGCAACTTTATTGTTGCATATTTAGGACACATGTAGATTCTATATCCAGCATGAAATTTATATTATTAGCCGTTACATATTCCGTTTGTCCGCAAATATTTCCCAAAGGTTAAGTTTCTAAATGGTTTTCGTTAACGATCATCTTGTTTTTATGTTAGAGTGGTGTATTATTTGGGGATCCAGTAAAAAAACAAAAGACTTTTTATATTGACGACGTTTCCAAACTTTATTGTTGCATCCTCAGAACATCTATATTAATTCTATATCCTGCATGAAACACATATTTTCAGTCTTCACCTACTACGTGATATTTCCCGGATATTAAGTTTCTAAATGGTTTTCATTAACCATCTTCTTATTTTTATGTTAGAGTGGTGTAATATTTGTGGTTAGGATCCAGTAAAAAAAACCAACGTCTTTTTTTCAAATTGTCGACGTTTCGCTACTCTATTGATGCATTCTCAGGATATATATATATATATATATATATATATATATATACATATTGTATATATATATATATATACATATTGTATATCCTGCATGAAACACTTATTATAAGTCTTTACCTACTGCGTTGGATTAGGTTTCTAAATGGTTTTTGTTAACGATCCTCTTGTTTTTATGTTATAGTCGTGTATTATTTGGGGTTAGGATCCAGTAAAAAATATTAAAGTTTTTTAAATTCTCGTTTTATTGTTGCATCCTCAGGACACATAACTTTTATATCCAGCGTGATACCCATATTATCAGTCATTACCTACTCCGTTGGTTCAAAGATATCTCCCAGATATTAAATTTCTAAATGATTTTCGTTAACGATCTTCTTGTTGTTATATTAGAGTGGTGTATTATTTGGGGTTGGGAAATATCTGCAGACCAATAGAGTAGTTAAAGACCAATATGGGTTTCATGCAGGATATAAAATCTGTGTGTCCTGAGGGTGCAACAGTAAATTGGCGAAACGGCAATTTAATAAAGATCCTAACCCCAAATAATACAACACTTTAACATAACAACAAAAAGATCGTTAATGAAACCCATTCAGAAACTTAATATCTGGGATATCTGCAGACCAATGGAGTACAAATGCCGAAACAAAATGACGGCCAAATATTTTTTTTTTAAAAATCAACGTAAAATAATCTTGTTCAATTGATTTTAAATTATTAGAATTATTAGAAAATTTAAATGTGAATATGGGATATTTATTGAATTTATTTTAAATTAAGACCAAAGGATAAGTGTGGTATAGGTAGAAAAGGTTTTGGTAGGAATCCAATAAGATGAAACAATATCATGGAACAAAAATGAAGAGACAGTATAATATGTAACACATATATACTTTGACTATGTACTGAACTAACTCTAACTGAATCACACTTCACTTTTCCCATTAAAATTCGTAATTCATAACGAGGAAAGTTCCGGATAAAGGAATTTACTGATTTTTCTGGTGAAAATTGACTGACAACTCCTTGACAGATCAAATAATATTAATTTTAACAATGAGCGTAACAACAGAAATAAAATTGTATCAACTTAAAACTGGGTTGGGTTGTCTCTTTAGGATTGCTGATTGGTTCAAAAGCCTGATAAAATTTTGATGTTGCCTATTTATTCGCTTTAAAACAGGTAACTTTTCAAAAATGCTTTATTCTTATTGGTTTGAAATTATAAGAGTAAACTAGTTAATTAAAAATTAAAATTATCAAATAAAACAATTACAGTTTTTGTATGTGTATTTTACTAAATAATTGTGTATGAAACTAAACAGGGTCGTACTTTACTAACTCAGATAAACTATTTTACTTTCAAT
This sequence comes from Kuschelorhynchus macadamiae, assembly GCA_030620095.1. Classification (NCBI taxonomy): domain Eukaryota; kingdom Metazoa; phylum Arthropoda; class Insecta; order Coleoptera; family Curculionidae; genus Kuschelorhynchus; species Kuschelorhynchus macadamiae. The sequence goes on from JAUTXW010000830.1 coordinate 2,168,586, forward strand.
AATTCATAACCCGGGAAGTGCCAAACCATTTTAAAGGCTTTTTAATAAAATGTTAAAAAGAAAAGATTGTGGGCAATTATGGTCAAGAAAAAAGCAGTCGTGTATCAAGTACTTTTTCAATAAATTGAACTGGTCTTCAAATTAAATTATTTGTATGTAAATTCAGTGGGATAAGAAATTTATTCTTTTACAACAAACACATTTCAGTAACTTTTAAAATGCGATTCACGAAATAATATCATTGAAGTATAAGAAAACTGTAATTCTCTGGGGATTTTTAGAGCAACATTTTTCGCGCTTTTATACCCAGACAAGCAAGGCAAATTTTCACCTTCACCCCAAGCAATAAGGGATCTGTTTGTCGGCTCTCCAGGGGGTATCGCCGTCAAAGGCTCACGCGAATAGCTGACGTCATTCGTAAGTGGAACATACTACCTTTATACTTCATAAATATTTTCTGACGCCGCACAATGGGGAATTATATAACTTTGAAATGGGACTATAGAATTATTACAGTGAGATAGAATTAGAAAGCTAATCAACCAAAGAAATGTTAACTATTTAAAAGTTTAGTTGTATTGAAAGGTACTCTTTAACTACACTAAATAAATTAAAAAAAACTTTTTACGTACAAGACAGGTTAGTGAGTATGTTCAATAGTTTTGAAAATGATGGTATATTACATAATAAGGGTTGGCCTCGTGTCAAATACCTACGATCATAAAGAGCCTTCAGAAGGACTTTTATTATTATTTTCAGTTACTTTTAAACACTAGTATTGACAACCTGATTAATGAATGATTTTGATTAAATGTAAATAAAATAAGTTAAAAGTAGGCTTTGCTTTTTCAGCCTTGTTTTGACTCACCATACTTCAAATACACAATAAAGTGTATATTTATGTATTTGATAGAGAACAAATTAATATTTCGAAATCTTGGCATAGTAAAAAATTAAATGTAATATAGACTTTCTGGCCGAATTCCCTTATCCATCAAATATTTAAAAAACCCTTAATTTACGACATACAGTTCGAATTAGTTTAATAGTTTGCAAGATCATTTTAGATCTCTAAAATTGAGTTTGATTATAAGACACATACAGCGTATAATACGTAATGAATGTTCGGTGCGGTAGGTAGTGGTAAAAAGGCTACCCAAGGAATTTTGTTTGCCCTAATATAATGCAAGCTTAGGGTAATATATTATTAAATAAACTGTCAAAATCTACTTTTAAAAGCATTTATTTCAAAAAGCCTTATTAATAATAAGTATTTTCATATCCTTCATGCCCATCAGCCATGCAATCAACTAATGTAACCTCTAGATATCTAAAAATCATCTATTCCTAATTGGCAAATACAACTAAAAAACTCGCAAATTCACTATATGCAGCAATAAGTTTTACTTCACGTTGAGGATAGGTCACGGACGTATAAAGTGTTAAGATAAGGAACTTAATAATTCTTCCAGCACGCACTTTGTAAATAACAGAAAACTAAGGTTAGAATATAAACACTAGTACTGTAGTTAGTAAACTGTGGTGGGTTTGGTTTTGTTTACAAAAACGCGATGGCATTGAACACGTTTTTCTGCGGCATCGTGGATATTTCTCTACTTCCGCGAGAGCATGACCATGTACGACGTTGCCAAGTGTCTAAGAATGTTAGAGTTTACTTTAAATATTTATGACATTATTTATGGAAATATAAAAATAAAATAGGTCAGAATCGTTAAATGAGCAGATTGAATTTAAATAATGACTCCAAAAGTTTAGCAACCTTTTAAAAATAAAATAAGCAAAAATGTAACTAACGCTAAAGGTTTTTTTTTTTATTTTAATGACCCTCCTTAAACTTTAGATTAAAGTGTTTACATATTCACAAAAACTTCTTTCATGTAAACATTTTTTTCCTATGACCACTTACGAAAATGACAAAAAACCCACTATTAACTAAGAAAGAAAGTGCCATATATCACACGCGTAAAAAAAATTCAATACGTGTGTTGAAAAATGCTTATCAACACGACAATATTGTGTAAATGTTACAGCCGCCGTTACGGGTGACATTTTTTTTAACACTAGTGTTGAAATATACACAATATAAGATATAATAATTCTACTGCAAATTTTGAGTGGCCGCAGGAAAAAGAGTATTGCTCGTATCAAAGTTAACGTTCTCAAACTCGGGGGATTTCCGCTCTGCGCTGACCCCTTGGGCTAAATACCTCCTCGCTTGAAAACTACCTACCACTTTTAGTCTTCATCCCTTAAAAACGTTAGATGCAGAATTGCTTATTTATATGGGCCACATGCCAATATAATTTCGGATTGCATGTATATTATTTCATAAAAACCGGAAAAATTGAGGAAAAAGTACCTATTTTACATAAATCGTCAGGATTTGCTAAAAAAATTGACAAATGACAATTGAAAATTAAAAAAATGAGTATCGAATATGATATTTTCAATGGAACACCCTGTATAATATTATTTCAATAAATGGACATCTTCTTACTGACTATAAAACTAACAGGTTTAATAACATTATCTTTAAAAACAACCGAGAAAATTGACAAGATTTCGGCCATAAGAGGCAGTATTTCTTTCTAATGACTTTATTTACATGTATGTTCTCTCTGTTTTAAAAACATTGCTTTTAATGACAAAGTTTTTCCATTTAAAATATTACAGTTGATGCTCATTTTTTGATTTTTAAATTGTCATTTGTATATTTTTTTAGAAAATTCCGACGGTTCAGAGAAAACTATAAAATTTTGAATAAGATTTGTTGACATTGATGTTTGATGGTTTTATTGTTATTTCTGACACTGTAAGGGTTACGAAATTGGTTAGATTATAAAAAATTTAATTTCTGGACATTATTAAGAAATCAGTTACAAAGTTAGAAATAGTTTTCAATTCCTAATGGGAAAAGTGTGAAAATGATTTAAAAAAAAATTCTAAATAATTCAAAAACAAACAATTCTATAAATAAATATTCCTGTGCGTGACATTTGACATTTGAACAATCTCTAACAAGGTCAATTTTTATCCTTATTATAGCAATATATCAACTGAATATGTTTCGTGATATTTTAACTAAAATCCTTTATCAAAAGGAATTCTTCCTCGCCCTATCTCCACTTTCTCTGTAATGGGCTTGATTTATTTCTTTTAGCAAAAAAGACACTATGAACTTGCTCTCCTTTCAGCATATACGCAATTAAATTTATGTTTTATTCTTAACTAGACATACATTTTTAACCCCTTTTATTTATTCTGAAAAACGTTGGTTACTCCAAAATTTTGATACTAAATATTAGGTATTTTTCAAACTAGCGATAGAGATCAATAAATAAAATGGGATAGTTCTAATTTAAATGAATAATAAATACAAAATATTTTGGCTAATAGTGGTCAGTCAGCAAAGGAAAAGTATGTATTTATTATTATAACAATATATTAATTTATTGGCTACTTAGACATTTTTTTGAAAATACAAAAATAGTAAAAAGTGTGCACTTTTTGTGTTTCGTAAACGGAAAAAATTCAGTTACCTATGTAGGTACTGGGTAAAATTTGGGAAGGGATTTATTCCCCGTGATGAATATTTAATATCAAAACATAATTGAGTGATATATCGCTCTGTTAATTAGGAATAGAAGGTCCATACAAAAAAACTAGCAGTATTCAAAAGTAAACTGCCGGTGAAAAAATGAAAAAATTGTATTTGCCTTTGATGACACGAAGAAAAAAAATTACACTTTATTTTTACTTGAATTCACAAAATTTTAGTTATTCAGCTAGAAGGCTTACCAGATGGAATTTTGACACTCCATAAACAGTTATATATTAACTTTTTCTTTTGAGGGACCTCACTTATCTTACCGTGTCAGAGATATAAATTTTTATCACAAATGTATCAGGGTGTTCCATCCAAAAGTACAGTCACAGACAACACTTGCAACATATGCAAACTTGGGGTAAAATCCTTAATTTTACATTTAAATAATTGTTTATTAATGCAGTTACTGTTACCAGTTTTATATTAATTTAGATTTTGTCATCGGTGTTAAATTGGCATTAAAATGTCAATTATTTATTTTACCAGATATCGCAAGGAATTTTTTTCTCGCATTGAGAACGTAAGGAAATTCTATTGCTTGATTCCCCCCTCCATGCTGACCCAGACGATTTTGTAGGAATACTACAAATACGCTACCGAACTACAGAATATCCTCTTATGTTTGACAAAACAAAGAAATATTAATAAAACCAATTACTCTGAATTTTAATTAGCAGACAATTTTGTAATTCTATTTAAATTTTTCCAGACAAAAGAAATTATTCAAGATAGCTTAGAAAATGTGGCTTTAAATCTGATACATCAAAAAACATAGACTATTATCAGTTTTAATCAATTAAAAAAAATCGCAGCAGTTGTCTGCCATTAGTATCATCCACTTAAAAACTCATTTAACCTTTTCGGACGTAACAATAATTTAAAATTACAAAATGACAATTTTAGAGAAGTAATAAAACTCCAAAAAAATTTATCTTGAGTATTTAAAATGATTATTAACATAACTACACTCAACGTCAAAAGTCTTGGACCCCTCTGCTATTTTTATAAATATAATTTGTTTCAGAAAAATAAGACAAATTATTGAAAGTGTTTTTCTGTGGAAATTTACATAAAGATGTAAAATATACAGGCATAGTTGAAATAACACATGATGTTAAATACGGTTTATTTAAAAAATTTGCTTCATTTATAATTAAATTTGTTTTCTCCCCTAATTCTTAATAGTGCAGCTATATGTCTTGGCATAGAAATTATCAAGTTATTAATGACTTGTTGAGGTATTCGGTTCCATTCTTGTTCCGCGACTGCAGCTAATTCATCAGCAGTTCTTGGTGAGACGTGGTGATTGTGGATGGCTCTGGAAACAAAATCCCACAAATTCTCTATGGGATTCATATTCGGTGAGTTGGCAGATCATTCTAACCTGGTGATTTCTGCAGCATCAAGTGCCTTCTGAACTCTTCTGCCTCGGTGTGGCTTGGCGTTATCATCCATAAAGATGAAGTTTAACCCGATTTGATTGTGTAGAGTATAAAAAAGGGCGCTAATAACGTTTGCAAGGTAAATTTCACTCGTCATGTTTTGTTGTATGAGAATTATACCCCTCCAAGCCCTTACTGTTCCCTCTTGATAGGAAACGACTTCACGGGAATAGTTAAGGCACTGCTGACGCCCTGGCTCCCTCCCTACCCTTTGATGGTTGGCATCACTGACTAAACCAAATCTGGTTTCATCAGAAAAAAGGACCCACCTCATTTGAGCTAAAAGAAATATCTTTTAGCTCAAATAGCCTATGATCTCTCGCCCACTGGTGGCGGACAGCACAGTGTCGAGGCAATAGTAGAGGCACTCTTAAAATATTCCTCGCTCGTAAAATGGCACTATGCAGCCGTCTGCGAATTGTGAAAGTAGAAATTACGCGAAGAAACGTACCTTGTAAATGAGCTCTGATGGCTGTGGCCGTGGCATTTCTATTTTAGCACGTAAATTACGTCAAGTACCTATCTTCTTTTGCAGTAGACGATATATGGTTTCCGAAAATCCAGCTTCATAAAGGGTAATAATTATTGCGCTGTTAATTTTTAATCAAGAAAAAATTATTATTTGCGTACCCAACTAAGCAAACAAACTGAATAAAACCGACGAATTTTACAAACAAAAATATAACTTATCAACAAAATTTTATCTGTTAAAATTTATGATATTGTTTACTCGAGAAATACTTGAAGTTTTTTTACCTAGCAACAAAATCCCAATAAACATAAAGTAACTGGATTATTTACGGGGGGGTCCAAGACTTTTGACGTTGTGTGTATAAATAAACATAAATCAACAATATTCTGTAGATATTCCGCGCCTAATTCTAAAGATATATTCCATTACTCTATAAGAAATCATGGTTCTTGGGACTAAATCCTATTAAAAATTGAATAACTTTTCGACGTTTTGCCTTCGATTGCACGAGACATCTTCAAGAACCTTCACTCCAAGAGATCGGTATTCTGAATGAGCTCAGAGATGTAAGCCGATTTTCATACGTTTCCTGTTCTCACCGAAGCACGACCCGGTGTCACTTTAGGTTTTTACATTTAGAACATATTCAGTTGAATGCTGACGTAAAGCTACAGCAGTTTGTAAAATTTGCATACTTATATCCCGAATACATCGTTCATGTTCCTTAAGGCTAGTGAATATGGATGATTTTTCTTTTATAGACATCATCACAAGAACAAGGAATTGCATATGCTCCTTCTGTTTAGAATCGAATAATTTCATTTGGCAATCGCAAATGTTGTCCAATTTTCGTATGTATATGTTGAACATTGTACGTATGTTGGATCGGCGAAGGAGTCTTGCAAACTTGTCGGTGATTCCGTATATAAAGGGAAGACCTACACTTCCTATTGGAACTAGTTTGATTTAGAAATAGAATTACTACATTTTCTGAATGTGTCTTATATATGTAGTGCAATATCTATTCCTTCTTAAAACTTAAGTCAGTTTCTCTGTTTGACTTGTAATGGATCTTGATTACAAACAGCGTGGGCTATATAGATCAGTGAGTTTATTACTGATTGCTTCTGTACTGGATGAGATTAATAACTTGCATTGAAGTGCAACGATTTGTATGCGTTGGTGATAGCTTTACCTGATGTCTTAAAATATTTTCTTTCCTTAGCATAAGAATATCTCAAAAGGAAATCGTTTCTTGTGATTCCATTTCCACTGTAGAATTTATATTTAGATGTTATGGATTTAAATGAACAATAAACTCTGGATGATTATCTGGACCAAGATAAAAGTTTTATCTATATACTTTTAATTTTTATTTTAATAAAGCGAGGTCAAGTCTTGTTAAAAATACTCGTTAATAGGCACATTCGCATAGCGGTTCTACACTGAACGGTCTAATTTATCTTTTGGATCTACTTGGATTGTTTTCATTGTCTGTAAAAAATAGCAACCATCAAATTTCAGTATTATGATACATATCACCATAATAATCTCGACATTATGGTGATATGTATCATCTAACATTAACATATTTCATTTTTAAGGAACTTTTTACGAGCAAAACTCGGAAACAAAAACGGGATCGTCGCTATCAACTGTGATAGTCAATATCTTCATTGAACGTTTTTGAGGAGGACGTATTAGAATCGTCTCTTCTACAGCCAAAATCAAGGCTCAGATATGTAGATGATAGTTTTGTTGTATGACCGTGTGGTCAATAAAATCTCCCAGTGCATCTTGTTCATCTAAATAACACGCGAATACAAAATTCACTATAGAAATTGAAGCAGGAGGTACGATTCCATTTATAGAGGTCCTTGTAGTGGAAAGAGAATGGTATCAATCAACACATACGAACAGCAATCAGTTATTAACTCGTTTGTTTAAAGAGCCCTCGTGATATTTATGATATGGATATTGCACCGATTATATTGAAGAATAATTTGGAAAACTTAATAATCCAGCTATGCGACAGGAAACTAGAATAGTATATTGCAGAAGGGAAGCTTTGACGGCTTTGGCCAATTAATAAATCATGGTTCTTGGGATTAGGCAATGTCAAATTAGAATTACTATCCGATGTTTCGCCTTCGACTGCACGAGGAATCTTTAGGGATCTTTGCTCCACGAGATTTGAACACTAAATGTGCACGGAGAGATCCAGGCAGGCTTTTGTATCCGATTTTTGCGGAACCGTGACCCTGTGTTAACATTGGTTTCCACGTGTGATGTAGACCATAACCCGTATCTCTATTGAAATTTAATGTTTAAAAATTTCAATAGATTCCCTAATTTTTCTTTTATAAAATTCCAGAACCGATGTTAGCACCTTGGTTTCCTTTGCATTTAGAATATGGTCAGTGGTATGTTGGTATTCAGCTACAGCAGATTGAACAATTTGATTCTTTTTAATACATCGTTAATGATCCTTAAGTCTAGTTGATATTGAGCGTCCTGTTTCTTCCACATAGACTTCTCCACACCAAGGAATTTTATATACTCCTTCTGTGTGAAAAGGTACAATATCTTTCGGGGATCGCAAGCATTGTCCAATCTTCTTATGTATTTTGAAGGTTGTACGTATGTTGAACGGCCGAAGTAATCATCCTATTTTGTCTGTAGTGCTATGCATGTAGGGAAGAACAAAACCACCTAACGGTGCCTCCAACATTCTCCTTTTGCGGAGTTGGATTACTATATCTGCTAATTGAACGTGTAATATCTTCAGTGCAATATCCATTCGCTCTTTCAATCTCTCCAAGCGAATTCAGTGTTCAGATCTCGTAGAGTAAAGATCCTTGAAGATGCCTCGTGCAATCGAAGACGAAACGTCGCATAGTAATTCTAATTTGACACGATCTAATCCCAAGAACCATGATTTCTTAATAGAATAGTATAATGTATAATAAGTTTGGAATATAGCGTATATTTGCACCAGTGAGTAATGTGCGTGTGAAATACTTTATTCCATACTTGTTATGCAGTATACTATTCTAGTTTCTATACTTTTTCTACGACTCTAAAAATATGGCGATGCCCAATAGATATTGCTACTAGTATATATTCCAAAACCTGTTATGGTATAATTTATACTGTAACAAGTGATCGAATGGAGGTGTTTCCGTAATTAAAAACGATATCGGAATTTTAATATTCCATAAGAGTCGTACGAAGTGTGTAGGAAACAGTTATCCAGATTGCAAGGCTACTACGCCATTCCAGCATACGTGCAGTCTTCAGAACACATAAGAAAATTATACAGATTATGAGATCGCAGAAAGATATCAATCCTTTTCAAGAAAAAGGAGTAAACGCAATTCTTTGTTCTCGTAGTAACTTCCATATAAGAGAAACTGCAGGAACTATATTCGTTAAGCTTAAGGAACATAAACGAACTGTACAATCAGCCGTAGCTGAACAGCTGCAACCCCTCTGGACATGTCATAAATGTGAAACAAGGTAAATGTTTATGTGCTGGTGTCCCCATAAATAAAAAAAAATAGAATCGATTGAATTTTTTAAACATTCTAATTTTAGTATTTAATTAATAAATTAATAATAATTTTAATATAATTACAGGCTACCAAAGGCACGCAAATATATTTGACTCACTGTTGCCCCAAACATGACTTATATTTACTTGTTTAGAAATACATTATAAAATAGTTATGTTCTAAAGAGGGAAATAGATCAAGAAGTAATAAACCGATCTATAAAGGAATTTAACTAGTCGATCAGATGCGTTGCGTCGATGCGTACTGGCAACTCCAGGCAGTGAATGAAGTATACAGAAATCTCTCGATAGATCCAAACTATAGGGAATACATGGGATGGATCGTCTGTTCAAGGTATAATCTGTTTCTGGTTCTACATAAAATGTTGAAACAGATTAGTACACCGAAACACGGTTGAGGTAGCACAGTTTACGTATAAAAAGCTGCGCTGTGTTCTGATTTAATGCAATAATAACCCCTGAAGATGTCTCTCGCAATCGAACGCTAAACGTCGGAGAGTGACTTTATTTTGACATGTTTAATCCCAAGAACCATGATTTCTTTCTTTACCGAAGCTTATGTTCTAAGTTTTTTTAATAAAAGAAAAACTAATTTTTATAGGTATTTACTAAATAGTAAACATTTGTTCTCTGGGTGCTCTACTTTTATTTATTTTACAGGAAATAGTCTCCAAACTATTGAACCTTTCCTTCAAGTAGCGAGATCAAAACATGGATTTACCTCACGATTGCTTGGAACTAGCGTTTAATAATATTATTTAATATTTTTACTTAAATATTCCTTCTTTTATCACACGTGATAACCACGGCAACGCCGGCGAAATTTAACAGTCGCCCCCTTCAGGGGGTAACCCGCACCTTACAAATAGCAGCCATCTTGGATAAATCGCAGCATCCCTGTGAGCATCCCCCCGTCCTTTACAACTTACACCCCCAATCTCAGCTATGTGACATTATATTGGGGCATGTTGAACCACTTCAAAAGAGTATTGTTTTAGGGGTTGTTGCCATGGCCTTGTTATGACAGAGAAAGAAGTTTAAGTTTTCTTTGTAACATAATTTTAAATAATCTTTATTTAATTACAGCCTTTATTTAATTCCAAAAATATGTCCTTTACCGCACAATATCACATTGTCAAAAATAAATTTAAGGAAATTATACTTTATTATATTACGTAATAATTTATAAAAATAACACATTTAATGTTTATACAGTATTATTATTACCAGAATTAAACACAGCTTATTTCAGAAGAAATAAAAATTCATTCCTTTCCAGTAAAACGCAGACTTAATAATTTTCTAAACATTTGGCGCCATCTCCTGACTTCTAAAACTATTAAAATTTAATCGAACTTCTGGATGGGTTATAAGATTGCCTCCTTGAAAGAATATATTATATTATATGTAATGCTGCCTTAGTATAAATTATTGTCTAAAGATGTCGATAAATCAAGCTACAAAATTAAACGATAGGTAATTTCGTACATCAACCTATAGGTCTAAAAAGTGGTTAGACACAAGAAAAATGGGTTATTCTTAAGAGAACAACAGATAAAATGAAATATATTTAGTTAGTTCACTATATTTTTTTTGTTTAGGTAAAAATAACATATTTATTGGAGAACTCGTTTTTGCTTTTTAATAATAAATGTTTGATTTAGTTTCTTGTAGATCTATTATTACCAGTTCTGTAGGTCACCTAAATAGTACTAACCGTACCTTTCATCCGTTGCAGTGCGTACATCGCTTTATCTTATTAGTTATAATATATTTATTGAATATCGTGGGAAAATAATTACAGCGACGTCGCGGCGTCGTCCGGAAAGCATTTATTAGAAAAAGATACCTATACTCTAAATGTTTGCTTTATAAAAATAGTTATTAAGATGTTTTTAAGTGTTGTTTTTACATTTTTTTAATAAACAAAACCTCTATTAATTAGAAAAACGAAACTATTTAGATTAGCTAGGAATCATACGTAAATAGTTGAAATAATAGTATTCAGCCTAAATTCATTTAATAGTATTTCTCCATCTCTATGCATGTTTCTCAATGGAGACATGTCCACTGTTTTATCCCCAAATCCGATGCTTTCGGTTTTAATAAAAGGATATTATTAATAATTTTTGTGTATTCATAGTTTCTATTAATGTGATTACAATAAAAAAGTAATCAAGAATGTTAATTAGAGCTTGAAATAATTTCAATAAAAATTAACATAAATTACGAGTACATGGGAACTTATTAAATTAAATTAGTATACGTCGTAGTCATTCTAAAAATTCGGTAAATTTTCTTTACCTGAAACTTTCCTCGCTATGATTTTTTTCTTTTATTTGAAGTAGTGAAGAGTGACTCAATTTAGTTCCGTACAAAGTCATTTAGTAACACATATTGAATTCGTACCAGTTTATCCCTATACCACATTAATTTTTTTATCTTGTTAAAAATTATAACATTTTATTTGGCCGCTATTTTGTTTCCCCATCTTGAATTCGTACCACAATTTTACATTTTATCCCTATAGCACACTAAGCGCTTGCACAAAATCTAAAATTAAATCTAATTTAATAAATAGTTTTTCAGGCTGATTTTTTAAACATTTTGTTATCCCGATATTTTGTTTTGCTATCTTGGATTCCTACTAAAATTATAACATTTCATAAACTGTAAGGCAAACAGGCAGACCGACAGAAATGAGAATACACATTTTTGACATCTAGGAACGTTAAAATCTGTATAAATATGTAAAACTTGGGATGGTGATTTTTGCCACGACACAAACATTTTATTTGGCCGCAATTTTGTTCCGCTACCTTGAATTCGTACCACAATTTTACCAGTTCGTCTCTATATCACAATTAATTCTTGCACAAAATTTGAAATCAAAATTTTGCTATTGATACCTAGGTAATACTTGATTTTTGTGCAAACTTTGAGGGAAATTGGGCAAACAGTTTTTAGTAATCAGTTTTTAAATATTTACTAGGCCGCCATTTTTTCCGCCATAATAAACTATTACCTACTATTTTGACCAACATTTGAAGTCAATCGGGTAAGACTTTTTTCATAGGATGTCAGACTGAAGGAATTTAAAAAATATGTTTTCGGCATCTAAGTACCTTGAGATGTAAAGATACGAAAACATCTCGCAGGTTGATGTTTTCGCGCTTACAATACTTTTAATATGAAAAAGTAAAATGCGACACTTCAATACTGCCACAAACGTGTGGAAACTTACTTTTACATTTAAAGAAATAACATTTACAAGGCAGCGCCATCTACTAAAATGAAATACAACCTTGGAATCGATACGTATTATTACCGAAGCATGAGCTGTAACACATTTGAGAGGATCAATAATTTATAATCAAATCATTTAAAAGATGGCGCCACCTGTTTGACTGCAGAGGACACGATTTCTTTTTATTTTTTTTGCAGGGACTTGTTATAGTGTTTTTTAAATAATTTTAAAAACCCCTTCAAGACATAAAATGACATTATCATTAGGTTTTGTAGACGTTCTTATTCTAATCACTTCCTATACAAATAAATCAAGAGGGTATTTAGTTTTTGGTTGAAAGTATTTTCGCAAACATTTTCATATCTAAGAGACTTGTGTGTCAGTCTGGCTGTCTTTCGAGTCATAGTAGTTAAAAAACTACTTACCAGATTGACTCCTATTTTTGGTTAAAAATTAAGGGTCACATGGGAATGACCTGGTAACATTTTGGAACAAATTCAATATGGCAAAAAAAGAAATGGCGGCCCAATGAAATGATAAAAAAACCTATTACTAAAAAGATGCTTATCCAATCCACCACACATTTTGCACAAAAGTCAAGAATTGCATAGAAATGACGTGGTGAAATTCTGGAACGATCCAAGATAGCAAAACAAAATGGCGACTTAATAAAATTTAAAAAATCAGCCTTATAATAACGTAATCATAAAAAAATCACCCCCCCCCCCGAGTTTTAACAGATCTGTTTAACGTAGTGTAAATAAAAAAAAAATAAAAAATCAAGAGATGAACAAAATAAATTTTTCGAAAGTGACGGTATATTCTGGGTGAATAAACTTTGTCCAATATAACCCACCCAAAAATAGTGTTTATAGCCACAGGCTCATCTGGGGAATTATTTATCATAATAATCCCTTTTAGCCTTTGAAAATGTGAGTCTTGTGCACATACAGTATAGGAAATAGTATCAAGGACAGAGCATTGCGATTTTAAAAATGCCATTAATATATTAGAGTTTTTCTATAAGTGTCTTCTAAAGATTGGCCACAATCAAACTCAAACCTTGTAGCTATCTCAGAATCCAATTTGCCTAATAGCATGTAAAATAAAATATAATCCCACTGCTTTGTGGGATAACTCAAATTTTCCAACGCAGATAAATGTTCCTTAAAAGTGTCCAGCAAATTTCGTAATTCCTCAAAATTACATCTATTACAAAGTTTTTTTAGTATTTTCTATCTCCCGTCAAGGAGTGACAGAAATGAAAAGACAATTTTCATATCTGTTTACTAAAGCATCATAAGCTAAAATATAACTTGCGTCCTTTAATAAATTATACAGTACGATATGAGCAGCCGGACTTTCAAAAGAATTTGTCTACATTTGACAACGAAGAATATTCGTAAATCAAAGAATTATTAAGATCAATAAAGTTTTCCAAGATGTAAGACTGGTTTAATTTTAATATTCTTACAAATTATCCATCCTTAAGGGGAAGAAAAGGAAAGGCGCGAAAAGGTGCGCGTACAGTTCTCCTACCTACTTAAACCAATGTTAAGTACTTGCCAAATAAAAGAGGTCGCTAAAGTTTTAATATATTATAATAGATTATATGCAAATCGAATTTTTATTTTTAAGTTATTATGAATATCAGTGGTCGAAGTGATCAAAAAATGTACGTGGAAGAGATAAGTTATTAAATATATAATTTTTAAATGGACTGTAATTGCTTTAAGATACAATTTGCAAATAATTAATACATCGACGTTGGTGACAAAATCAAAAAGTGCCAGTTCTCGTTAATGGTCTTATTTGGGATCTAAGCTGCAAGTATTTTAAGTATCTCGCTGTTCATTTGTCGTTACCACAAATTTCACAGTTCTTGAAAAGGTCAAGCGGTATTTCCTTCGGTATGAATATTTTGTTAAATACCTTGAGTTTAACCTGTAACGTGGAGCCGAGGAAATTATGGGTTGAACTTATATCAGTGCTGGGTGTATTTTAACAGCTTTTGTACCATTTCTAAACTGGCTGTTTATCAAAATATAATCTATTTGGTCGCTCATTAATTTGTCCAGTCTATCTTCAGGTGACTTCCGCGTATACAAATGACATTTGGAGAGCTCAAGACAAGTGTTTGCGACAATGAAATCAGTTTCTTGAAAGAATTTAATTAGGCGCGTGTCTCTTTCATTTCTTTAGCTAAACCCAAATTTTCTGCTATTTTAATCTGTTGCTTCTTGTCCTACCTTAGAATTGAAATCTCCTATTAGGAGTGTTATCTATTGTTTCTTGATATTTTTAGTACCTCCTGAATCTGGTGATAGAAATCTTCAACTTGGTGCTCGTCTTTATCTGCGGTGGAATCACAGACCTGTATAATATTTATGTTGATTAGCTTAGCAGATAACTGAATTATCGTAACTTGGTTTCTTTCGTATTGCCACCCCCATTACGGTGCGGTTTCCAAAGAAGTAGACATCATATCCAACCGATAAGAAGGTCCCGTCATCTCTTTACCTAGTTTCCCAAACCCCCTCGATTGAAACAGTCAGTATGTATATCCCCAGAAATAGATTTTTCATATTGCCTGGCACATACCAATTTATTACGTTTCATGAAGCTGTCTTGCATTTAGCGTTATTTTTCCACCCGGAGATTCTTCGCAGTCCTGCGTCATTTAAGAAGCGCCGGGAACTCGGAGCCATTTTTTTTAGTTTAAGTACATACTGATTATACTCGGCAAAATTAATAAGGTGATTACCCTCGGGCCTTCATCAATAGCCTCTAACTATGCTGACAATTAATTTAAAATTGCTAATTTCAATTACTAAGATAAGGTCTAAATAGTTTAACTGAGCAGAACGCTAAGGTAAGATCTATTAGCAAGCAGTTACTGCCAAGACCCTCCTTAAAAGGTTTCCATACAAACTTAATTAACCGGCTCGCTGCATCAAATCTAGAAAATACCCTTCGCAAGCTATATTGGTCATATGTGAAAATTTTATAATGTTCAAAAGAAGATATTATACTCTCACATATAACGACTTCGAAAACTTAGAAAAAATTAATAGAATCCAAGTCCGTCTATAATTTTCTTGTCACTGATTTTTCCTTTTTGTATATAGTAATCACTTTAGCCCCCTGTGTTGCATATGGGGCACACCCCCTAAACAAGTTACATATAGACATCCCGCCCCTATTGGGCAAGATATAAACAATAGTCGCCAAACTCTGACTTGATAACTTGAATTGAAAGTAAGGCTTCATACTCATATTATAATGGCATTTTTGACAGTTTGACAGCTGTCAATTATTAATCTAAAAACATCCTTAATCTAAATCCAAAATACTGTGAAGTACGCAAAATCCTAAATAACTTTTAAACGGTATTTTAAATGTTTGACTAAACAACCTGTCAACTATTTTTATCGGAAACATTAAAGAATCTGTTTATTATCGAAAATCTAAAATGAATGTTTTAAGTCTTTTAAAAATTAGACTGAAACAATTTTGTCAGCCCTTAGATGTTATATATTTTTTAAACAGATTACGCGTTTTCCACTTCTTAAAAGAAAAACCTAAAATTTTATTTTTTTTAGGGAGCTATTTCATCTTTTTAGGAGGGCCCTATATACAAATAAATGCTTTTTTATCCATAAAAGAAAAATTAGTTGTCCTGATTTACTTGTTTTAAAAGAGATAAGTATTGTGGATATAAAAAGTATTTGTATATTTAGGGATTCTTATGTTCCCAAGGGCAACCCTGTATAGTGTAGAATGTATTTAATGTAAAAGTAGAAAAAAGAAATTTAAAATGTTTCATCGTTTTTTTTAACTAACCGCTTTACAATAAAAATTGTTTTCGTTTTCTGGGGGCTGCTTAATTTGACAATTAACGGTTTGTGCGTTCTCAAAATATAAACTTTTTACGTTATATACCCCTTAGATCCCGCAAGACTTTAACCCTGACTATTTTTGGTGCAAATTTAAACTTAATTGATCTTACTGTTTAATGACCACTGATCATGATTATCAGTCAGTAGAAACATAATAGCCCGAAACGGCTTTAGAAATTACAAAAAGCGGCACCTTCATATATTAAGTACCTACTACAATCAAACATTAAATTGAATTGCTGTTGAATCCACCGGTTACTGAAAGATGCCACTATCCGAACCAGATAGCTTTAACACCCGGTGTATAAATATATATCACGAAACTATGTAATATATTAAAGTTAGCGACACGTACCTCATGAGTATGAAACAAAAAATAAGAATATAATTACTACTAAGTCCTGCATATATCGAAAAAAGCCATAATCAAACAAAAACTGATAAAATACCTTTATTAAAAATTTGGCTTATAAGTATAAATTATAAATTTACTAAAATGGGCGGAACCTAATAGCAGATTTGATGTCCAGTCAGGAAGGCCGCACCATAAAGTTAGAATATTTGGCAGGGTCAACAATGGTTATGATACTGGTGAGTTTGAATATGTAGAAGTTTTAAAGAATTACTTATCAGTGGTACGACAGCGCATTTAGTTATAGAGATCCAGAGGTGCGGGTTCGATCCCCGCTCATGCTATAGTTTTACTGTTGATCAAATATTTCTAAAATAATATCCCACAGTTTAAAAAAACATATCGAATACTTTTATTATTGTCCTGTTGTTGTCGATTGTCTAAAATAGAAGATTTATTGTGAGAGTTAGGTGCGTCTTTCTTGTAGGTGACATAGGTTCACAAAGTCTTTTTATCAAGTTTCGCTTTCTATTCTGCACTAAGACAATATCACTTCATATAGATGCAAATTTACAGTTAAAGTGGTTTGTTACTTTGTGTAATTGAAAAGGCCTCTAAAGGTTTCAGGATCATTGAGAGTGGGGGAATGGCTCCTTTTTTGGCGATTGCAACCGACGGCCTCTTTGGTTTATAAAAGAGTTTTGTATCTGTCGACGACTAAAAAAAAACTCCTGACTTCTCTACTCTTCCTCGTACAATTTTTTTTAGGTTCGTTGGGGCTCTTATATCTTGGCGGCTCGGATGGTGATCACCAAAACTTCACGATTAACAATCCACCACTGATCATTGATGAATCATAAAAACCTGTATAGAAATTACATTATAACATACAAAATTGATACATTTTTTATTCGGCTTCAGTACAGTAGGACAGTAAATGCTGAAATAATGTGTTCAAATTATTCTCGACATTTTTGTCATAATGACATAATTCATTCGTATATTTTTGTTTTTCAAATAGCAACACATAAAAAATTCAAAGGAATGAAGTTTGATGATGGTAGCAGCAATTCAATATGACGTCTCCCAGTCTACTGTTCGGAAAGAGTTACAGTCAAGAACTGTATTACGGATATCGCTTAGTGGGTGGAAGCACTATATTGTTGAAAAAATAGGGTATCTTCACAGTAACGATCGTATCTTTCGGTATTTTTTGCCCATAAAAACCAGAACATGCCCGAGGAGTTTTTTTTTATTTAGCCAACTGCAAGAAAATCTTGGTGGATAGTTTTTGACATATCACCTTGACTGAACCTAAGGTAATTTTCAAATAATATAAAGTTTAAAAATGCTAAGGAACTTAAAATAGTTCAAATATTACTAAACCGTATTCCAGTAACTAAACTTAATCCATAATAGAACAAGACGACGCTACTAATTAAATTGTTTATTTAAGTATCTGCCAGTATACAGGAATAAATTAATCCCTGGTGCATTATTAGATATTCGCGTCAAGTGCTACACTCGGATAGATGGGAATGAAACCTTTGTTATCTCACCGCTTTGTTATAAATGCCGTTGTTGATTTTATGTAATTGGATGCTTTATTATATATTACTAATAAATGTTTTTTATTACGTTTGACTGTATTAAACCAATTACTTTCGAGTCTTATATAATTAAAAACAAATTTCTGTGCGAACTTCTTATAATTATGGGTATAAGTTACATTTTTCTTGTGTTTTTGTCAAATATAGTGTATTCAAATATATCCTGCCTGGTTTATATGTTGGTTTTGGATAGGTTTTTAAGTCTTACCGGTATTGTTGCTCTATGTTTTCTTTAAGTAACTAACCCGTATTTTAGAAGCAGAATTCTGTTACGTTTTACTACATTAAACAAAGTAGTTAAGGCAGAAACAGCTGACTTGATTGCGTAACAATTTTTGTCCATCAATTTTTATTACTTTTAGTAGAGTTACATTAAACAAAGTAGTTAAGGCAGAAACAGCTGACTTGATTGCGTAACAATTTTTGTCCATCCATTTTTATTACTTTTAGTAGAGTATAATATATTTCAATAACAGTTCTTTTAAAGAAAAGGTGGCAAAATTTGTTCACAGGCCGCGTTACTTTTATATTGAAAACAAAAAACTTTTTTCCTTTGCCCATGTGTTTTATATTTCACTTAGTTTTAGAAACTAGCATAAAACGAATTAATTTTTCAATAACTCATATGATGCTGGAAAATTGCCTATTTGTGTGGTAAATAAAAAGGTCATATAAAAGACACGGTTTAGACAGAGGATTTAGAAATGATTTATTAATAAACTTTATACGAAGATGAACATGTATTATTGGCCATTACCTA
The DNA here is from genome assembly GCA_030620095.1 of Kuschelorhynchus macadamiae. NCBI lineage: Eukaryota > Metazoa > Arthropoda > Insecta > Coleoptera > Curculionidae > Kuschelorhynchus > Kuschelorhynchus macadamiae. Next base: position 2,187,570 of record JAUTXW010000830.1, read on the forward strand.
AGTATTCACTGACACAAACTAAAAGTTTATTTAGCAATTATTAAACTTATATTGTTAAATACAACCATAATTATACCCTTTATACTTAATTCAGATTTATCACAAAAAGCTTAATAAATATAATGCCTTTATACATCGAAACAATTTCTCTGGATATACTAGACGCCACCCTTAAAAAATACCTAATTAAAAGTTTAAAAGCGTCTATTGTATTCAGATTTCGCCCTAATCTCTACAGTTTGCATAAAATCTCGTTAGTAGTTTTAACTTCAAAAAACCTTAAATTCTCTTAATTAAAACTCCTGCTTTAGACAATTTTTTAAATGTATTTGCATAATGCTGTAGAGAAATCAGCCTATAAAAGTTTTCCTGGAATTAAAATACTTTTTTACAAAGGAAACAAAGACATACATAACTCAAGTGATAATAAGTGCAATATTATTAGGATAGTGGTTCAGTTGAAGGATATGAGACAGCCTAACTTACTTTTTTGAATCATAATGATCAATAATGACTAATTGGTTAAGAAGCAATCAATAATTATTACCTCCTAGAAACGGTAGGTACTACATGAAATCAAATAAAGATTTTGCCTGGTAGACAAAAAGTCTTCTGAGTTTTAGCCTTTTTAAGTTTAAAGATTCTTTAGGGGTTATTAAGTACAACTTAAAGCTAAAAAAGTCATATCTTAAAAGATCTTTAAGGTACATTTTTTAAATAAGTCATAAGTCCAAATGCTCTTAAGAACTCCAGGCTTATAGACTTCTTCAAGGCATTCATAAAAATATTCATAAGTATATTTATTTTTCCTATAATTTACACTTTTATATAAAAAATATCATAAATCCACCATACGTTTTAATGTATCTAAAAGTTATCAAACAAACTCAAAAACTCTTAAGGATAATTTGTGAATTCTAATATTAAGGAAGCAAAGAGGCAACTTTTATAAAAAAAGAAAATAGGTACATACGACAGCTTAATATAAAATGTTCTTAGTGACATATTATCTGAATATCCCTCAGCTATAATAATTGCGTAAAAGATCACTTGTATGACAAGTTTTTTTTCTGTGCATCGAAATATATGGAAAATATTTGCATTTTAGGAATATAAAACACATACGCTTCCAAAATTAGTGTTAAATTGGAAAATAACTTAAAATGTTGAGAGTTGGTTTTACGGCCACAATTTTTTTTTTCAAAATAAATAGGTTATTTTAGCTAGGACAAGTTAAAAAGTCATGTGCGAAACTTTTTTAATAATGCACTTTCTAAAATTCTTAATTTAAAGCAAAATGGACACTTCCATATACCTTGTAGATACCAAATAAAATTACTATATTATTTTTAAGTTTATTTGGACCTAACTTCTGCTATCACAAGGTTAAAGTTCTTCTTCATTGAGTATAAATGTATTTTATCTATCCCACAATAAAAGCGTCTTAAAACTTATGACTTTAATTTGAGAGGTAATATTTTGCCGATGGAGCACTTATTATTTTACTTCGTCCAAGTCGATATATGATGTCGCAGTTGCTGAGCTTGATCTAATATTTCTAAATTTGAAGGAACAGATGCGGTTAAATGATGTGGACAAACATGTGTATTATTTAAAGTATATATGCAAGTACTTTTTACTTTTCTTTTGAAATAATTTACTTTTAAATGTGATTTAAGAAAATTTATTTCACAGGAAAAATCCCTGGCGTGCTTGAAACCTAGACCGCATCGTAAAACCGTGAACTTAAAATAATTAAATACATAGTTAATAAGTCTTTTGACTAAGATTTTTAAATGTTTATCCAGGCAAACTTATTATTATTAAAATATGTATGAAGTGTAAGTGTTTATTTCCTAAAAGGAATGTTTATTTAAACTGTAGAAGTAGTGTGTTTATAAGGTGATTATTTCCTAATTTGTATCAAGAAATCTTAAAACAAATAATTGATATTAAACTTATGAAGTCCGTTAACACGGCTTAGACGTGATATACTTATGAGAATTTATGAATTCTTTCTAGTTAATGCATCAAAACAAGATACAACCAAAATGTCTTGGTATAAGAATTTTTAAAACCAATTAGATTTAATAGAATCCTCATGCAAAGAAAAGTTTAAGGCGGTGTTTATGTAGAAGCTCATAAAGTTAAATTGAGAATAAAAGTACTTATGTAGTAGTTTTATGATAATTGTCTTATAGACATCATGAAGACAATTTTTTAAGAAAACTGATGGAAGTAAAAATTTTCATTTCTTGGATATTGGTATAGCCATAGGATTTTATCATGTTTTTTGGGTTTATATTACTCGGTATAATATATTTTTTGCGGATTAACATAGGTCTTGTTTCCACTTACCAGATGTACTAGAGTTATTAAGTTTTAAATGAATTTAGGCAAAAAAATTTTATACGAGGAATTCAGCTAAAAAACCATAAATTATATAAAAAAATTAAAACTTTCCAACTTAATTACTGATAATACCATCAAATATACTTAGAGTCATAAATTATTTAAAAAAAAATAATGACCTTACAAACTATTTTGCTGACTGAAAAAATATATTTTCACCGACAAAGTTTGCTTAGCACATATAATTCGTGACCCATAAATATTTCAAGAGAACAACTAATTTACATAATCTAAGAAGATAAGACACATCTTTTTTAAAATTTTCATATAGATTGTTTTAACAAGGAAACAAATAATTTATAACCATATAAGACATACCTTTTCTAACATTTTTAAAAGGATTGTTCTTACAAGGAAAAACAGTAATTAAAATTGTAAGTGGAACCTAATTTATTACAATTAAAATTAAAACACAGATCTTCGTCTATTTTGTACTAAGTACTATAAATATGCAGCAAAGAAAATACAACTATTTACAGACGGTACTTATTAATATTATGTATAACACGTTCTTTTGGTCACAATATTATGTTCTATTTCAGCTATCCTCTTCGATCTAAATTTTTTGGAAATTAATAAAGATTTTGTCTGATAGGGATCTTCTAGATTTATAGCAATATTTTTTTGACAGTAAACCAAAAATTTCACACCTAATAACTCTATCCACGCAATATTTTATAACATTTGGTAAAACATATTCTTTGCGTGTTAAGATAGGTCTGGTTTCGACTTACCGGTCGTGACAAAGATATTGATTTTTTTAATGAATTTACGTTAAAAATCTTACAACAATTTTTAATTTATGTTTAGTGTTTACCATAAATGACATACAAAAATTAAAACTTTCCAACTTAATAATGGATATCAACATCAATTAAAATATTAAACTGCTTTTAGATATGACCATCTAAGCTATCGTGTTCGCTTGAAAAAGTTTTCTAAAAATAAATTTCTTTAAATTCACCATATCTATAATTGGAATTATCTTAAACTCATATTTTAACAAATGGGTGAGGAATCCAATCATATTAAATTTATATCTACTAATTGGTGCTATTCTCCTAGCATCTATTTTTTCAGTACTTAAATTGGCTAATATATTTGAATGTGTTTATCAAAATAATGTGTATTGATTGGTGATCAACAAGTTATTTCAATAGGATGATTAGCATAATTCAACCAGATAAGACGTACATTTTCTAATATTCTTAAAATTATAGAAATATTAAGTAATACCATATGTACACTCTTTTTCATTAAAAACACTCTCTCTCTCACTCTTCCTCTCACATTCTCTTTCACTCTCTGTTAAACAATGTGTTACACTTTTTTACTTCTCGAATATTATGTGAAAATAGTCAGCTTACTATTTAGCTGTATTCTATATAAGCAAACATATTTTATTTGAGAAGGTAATATCTACAGTTTCAGTCGTAAATAAATAAACAAACTAATATCAGAGATTTTTGTTGTGGTGGTTATAGTCCAAGAGCTAGAGGCCAAATCGGCTAAGGTGTTTTAACAAAATTAGTAATAAAGCCATACCGGGTTGCGCCATTGATAAATTAGTTTTTCAAAATGCAAGAAATAGAAACAAAAAAATATTTTGCTTCTATAAAGCTCTAATTTTATTATGTTTTATAATGCTTACCTCTGAAATTAAAAAACAATGGACAGGCGATTTCGTTGGTTGCATCTCCGTGCCAGACGAGCATACACTCCCTATGTTTTATGTATTTTTTATGTTGATTTTACAAAGCTATAATTTATCGGGAATGTTAATGCATCTATTGTAAGGAACTATGTAAAAGGACAGGTGATTCTGTTAGTTGCAAGTGACTGCCAGGCGAGCAAAATTATTAATTTGATAATAAAATACTTAATCCTCGCATGTGATTTACCAACAGTTTCTCCAATATTTCCATAAGGCTTACCCCGTTTCCATAAATAAATTATGACACATCTTCCGTAAAATGGCTTTTAACACTACCACTAAAGTATGTCTAACTATGAAAATATTGTTAATGTCAATCTATTCAATTCTTTTAAATATGATGCAAGTCTACTTGATAAAATATTAGTTATGTCACGCATTTCAACACTTGACAACGAGTGATGAGTTTTCAAACTCTATTACCTTTATTATGTGGAATTAATCATGGACGGGTCGAACTTTATTTGTGTAATTTGTAATAAAAACACCTCCAAATGTGTAGTAATGAAAACATCACCTAAAATACAAACACACAGTGTTACCAGCAAACATAGCTGCTACAAATGGATATCACGTTGATTGCTACACAAATTTCTTAGCAGTGACAAAAAAATACAGAGGAGGGTCAGAGTTGCATGCCCTGGGATCATCAGTTTCCTCAAGTGACTAAATTTGTTGAATGTTTCAGTGTATAAAAATGTTTTCCAAAAATCGATCAGAAATATTAACCTTTTTGAAAGAAAGTCAATATTACAGTTATTTTCCATTGTCTGGCAACGACTAAGTGTAATCCTTACACCAGGCTACACGCCACGGAAAAGGCCAGGCAACGGAAAATAGCTGTTAGGAAATATTTATTATGTACTGTAACTTTTCTCCTTAACTCCTTTTTTGACCCAAGGAAAGTGGGCTTTTCCCTGCGGACGCACAATAATTTTCCCGTTTCGGTGCGCTAAATAACAAACCGAATATGGCTTTAAAATATGAAATAGAACAAAATAAACTAAATTTAAGAAAGCCCAAATACCATCTGATATTTAATATGCACCAATTTTGTATTTTAATGCCTAAATTATGATTATTAAGATACCTTTTTGTTAATATTTTTTCACAGTTTGGTAACCTTAAACAACGGAAGTAACCATTGCCTCAGTGACTCTTCTGATACCTCCCCCGAAGATATTTTACAATCTAGTCAATTGTTTACAGGGGTCGCATTCGATAATTTCGACCGCTACGTCGATACCACCAGTGGCAAAGACACGTTATACGAAACTCTTGGTATTATTTACCAAACAATACATGAAGATGCAACGGACGCAGACTGGTGATCCTAAAAGTTTTTCAGCCAAAAACCACTGGTAGAACATTTAACATCGACAACGATGATCGTCAACTCAAAACTGCCGAAACGTTACAACAAATAAAAGAAATCGATGTCCAATGGATAATTTGTCACTCCTTAAAGATTCCTAACACACCTATGTGGGCTGGGTACAATCGCAGGTTAGTGACGGATAAAAATTGTACAAAACAGAAAGATTCATATCTAGCGCCTATTAACGAATCACCAGCAAGCCCTGCTGTGATAATTTAGACAACGAAGCAGAGTTAAGCAACCCCCGAAAAATTTGGCAAACCTTATATGGAAGTAACTTACGATCTAGTTATTCCAAAAGTAGCATTACAAATACAATCAATAGAAGAACCCTTATATGATAATTAATTTATATACCTTGGTCCCTTCCATATTATGCTTGCTTCATTTAAAGCGATTGGACAGTTCATATCCGACTATCGTTCAATTACAGTTGCTGTCGACAGCAGAATCATTGCAAATGGATCTGTGGATGAATTTTTGCATGGAAAGCATTTCAAGCGATACAAGAGGCTACACCCCTTAGTGGCAATTGCACTGGAAAGCTTTTATTTCGAGCAATGGCGTAATGACGTAGACCTTACAATGTACAAAATTGGGAAACAGCCCAATCACGTGATATACTGCACAATCTGGACCTGACAAACATTATAGAGGTATACATAAAGATATACCCCGGAAGGGCAATTTCGGGAAAACTATGCGATTTTATATAATGTACGTTGATTTCCTAAATTATTAACAATTACTCAGTCAAGTATTAGAACGGGTACTTTTGCTTTATTCAAATACATTTTGGTAAAAGTTGCTAATTTCTTTTTTGTCAGAAATCAACCCAATTACAGCCGCTGGCTAGTTAAGTACCACGACAATTTATTAAAACTATCCCTCACTCATCCGGAATTAGAAATCTCAATGAACGCCGGATTTTTTGGCATCCAACGGACCAATAAATCGTTTTCTAGGGAACCAACTGACCTCATACTAGAACAAACGATATACGTCGATGCAGAAAGACGGTTGACTGGAATCAGTCATATTACCAACTCCATCTCGACTCGACAGCGGCCATGTATCACGATATTCGAACAACCGTGATATCGTATACACTCGATGCTACTGGTTTAACTAGACAGAACGATATCACCGCCGACCTGGAACGCAACGCCGTAAATGGAACAGCGAACAAATGCAGTTATTTAAAGGGACCTTTGAATAATTCATGAATCCATTTAACAATAACTTTCGGAGGCAGCACCTTTACAATATTGCTAGTGGTAAAGCAGCTACACCTGCAGTTGAAGATTTATTATTAAACTTTAATCACAAGTTACGAGTAGAATTCATTGACGAATATGCCACTAAAACCGCAAGATTTGAAAATCCTATTAAAAGAGTAACAAAATATTGAATTTTAATGCTATTACTATCAAGACGAAAGCGTGTGGCAAAGTAGCAGAGATACGTTGTCAAAGTGATTTGTTCGGACAACTACTAGCAGTCCCGCTAGAGCATAAAGTGCATTTGGAAAAAAATCGTTCATATCCATTCTCATCTATACCCCTTGTCTCTATACCATGTAGATGGGACCATACATAAAACGCAGAAATCGGCAATTGTTCGTGTTTTACAATCAAACGTAACAAACACTGATACGCCAAGATATTTTGATTTAATTGTAGTCGATTAATTCTTTCCTTTCTACGTGATGAAAAATATTCCAAAAACATTCGGAAACATATCCAAACAAATCATGCCAACATTAACAGCAACCAAGGCATCGCGGATTCCCTAGTATGTCACACCACCAATAAAGGATTATCATTATAGTCATAGACATGAGGGTTGGTCTATAAATTACAAAATAACTAGACCCAAGCAAGTTAGGCCAGTGAATTTTGTTAAGGAATTGCGAATAATTTAATGAAGCACTCATTGAATTTTTAACCGAGGTACCGACGAAAATTGGAAAATGGAAATTGGAAATACAACGATCAAAATTACAAATATTGTAATACCAATACTATCTAAAATAACTCCGTTATTTCGAGAATTAATGACAATTTGTCATGCATGGACCACGAAGAGGCTGATACCCGAATAGTATATATTATTTCCAATACTGAAGAAGGTGGCGAATCGAATGTTCTAATAAAAGCATCCGATACAGATATATTGATCATAATGCTGGGCAATATGGACCACCTGTGTAATAAAACTTTAGGAATTTTTATGGCAGACGGTGTGGAAATTAAACAGCAGTATATTAATATATCACAGTTACACACTGAACTGGGACTATCATTATGCCAAAGTTTACCAGGCTTCCACGCCCTCACGGAGTGTGATTTCAATTCCTCCTTCTTTAAGCGAGGAAAAAAAACCGTACCAGATACGGTAAATTCCAACACGCGTTAAATGAACTTGGTAATGCGCGCAGTATGGAGTAATGCATTTTCAACATTCTGGAATAGTTTGTTTTTGCGATTTATAACAAGGGAACAGCAGATATAAATTTAATCCGATAAAAATGTATCGCAACTTATAAGCCAAAAAATGGAATAATGGATGGACTCTTATAGACGGGAGATATAATTTCGACTTGCATGAGAGAGAGACCGTTCCGTTGTCTGTGTACGTGTCTTGAGTAATCTACTACCTCCGACAATGATTCAGGTAAACTTATTTGAAATATACAATATTAATCATTTTGCAACTTTTTTTTTTAAAGAAATCACACCATTGATATTTCTGAAAATAACTTGTTTGTTGCAGATAGCCAGCCAGAGTTTGAAGACCAAACTAATGCTTCGAAGTTGAATATTCACTGGACGAACAGGAAGACCTTAATAACAAAAAATGTTTTATATAATTGTTTAATATTGCAATATTAAACATATTAAACTAAATATTTAATGACATAACTACTTTACAATGTAAATAAAGATTTATCTCCTATTCTTTTTCAAACAAATGCATTTTACCCAAACAATCGCGATAAACGCTTGTCTTCCCTCACACGCTGCTGTATAATATGTTCGCCTGGCAGTCACTGGCAACCAACAGAATCCCCTGACCTTTTACATAGTTCCTTACAATAGATGCATGAACATCCCCTCCAAATTATAGCTTTTTAAAAGCAACATAAAAAAATACACAAATCATAGGGAGTGTATGCTCGCCTGGCACAGAGAGGCAACCATCGAAATTGCTTGACCATGGTTTTTTTAATTTCAGAGGTAAGTATTATAAAACATATTAAAATTATAACACTTTGTAGAAGCAACATAAGTTTATGTTTTTTTTGGATTTTGAAAAATTAATTTATTAATGGCGCAATTCCTATTAACTATTATTTAAACATCTGTTTACAAATTTCTAGTCTTGTTAAAACACTTTAGTCGATTTGGCCTCTAGCTTTTCTACTATTTATATCGTAAGGGAATTCAACGATTTGTAAAACCAATATGAAGTTTACATTAAAATAAAATTTTAAACTCCCACAAAATATCAAAAGAGAATTTTAAAATGTATTGATATTATAATTTTACTCGGATGCCTGTAATTTGATTTCTTTTCGTTAAAGCAATAAATAATCCACCATTAATTTACCCTAAAAGGATATTTAATAGGTTAATATAATTATGTTGTGAAGTGTTTTAAAAGCTCAAGTAACAAGTTGCTTGGTCCTTGGATATTAAATAAAGAATAATTTTGATACATTTTTAAGGTATTTTTTCACTTACCAGTTTAACAATTAGATAACATATAGCACTGAAAATTATTTGAAATAAGAGATTAAAAAATTGTTAATTTTAGCTGCACATACATAAAACCACTCATTTTAGACTTTTTTAAATAATTCTATAAAAATTTAAAATAGACTCCCTACTCAAAACTTAAAAATGTCCAATGAACAGACATAAACAGACAAAAAAAGTTAAATTTAAAGTATATTTATTAAAGTCTACTATTAAAATTTTATTAGATATTTCGCAGTTTTTTTTTCAGTTATCGCTATTATTAGCCTTATTACTAATTATTTTATATATTTGTAAATATATTGCTAAAAAAAGAGACTCCTCTAATTTACTTACATCAATAAGTAAAGATAAATTATGTTACGGCAGAATTCAGTTCGTAGTTTTCTGTAGTAAACCGAGTTAATAAACGCATTTGTCCTTTCACCACTATATAGTTCTTGGCTATCTATCAATTTATCAAATGTATTTACTGACAAATTAAATAGGTCCAAGGATGAACCTATTCAGTCGAGTTTTGAATTGTTGAAACTTGGGTAAAAACGATCGCTTATCACGCAATGCAGTGCAGCGTTGAACGGGAATTTGCCTGAATTCGTGCAGTGAAGCGAGGTTAAGATAAAACGGACTACTACATCTATTCATTAATGAATAATTAAGGTTAAAAATAGTTAAACATCTTTGTTCAAATTGATTTTATTAGTTAAACAATATGTTTATAAGCGAATATTTTGAAATAATTTAATGTTTACCAAAGACAAATAATTACTAGCCTATTCCAGTTTGAATGTTGAAGCGTTCAGTTCATCTATACATTATATATTTTTACAAAATATATTTTACTGGCTAAGAGAAATAAGGTGGCACCTATCTAAAAACTTATATTTTATAATAAATTATCAAATATTTATTCAAATTTTAACGATTTTTTAAGTTGTTAGGGTATTAATCCTTAACCTAATATTATCTTCATATTAAGCGGTCTCTCAAACTAAATATCTAAGATGACGAATTAAAATAGCGGCTTATTAAGTTATTAGAAAAAAATCACTTATTAAATTAATTAAAAATTGTATGCTATAATTAAGTGTAATGTAGAGATGAACTGGTAAAATTGTGGTACGAATTTACCAGTTCATCTCTACATATAGACCAAATAAAATTTTTGTAATCGTGAAAAACCCCCTCTAAGATTTTACACAGCTTCAAGTTTTAGCGTTCTTAGATACCCAAAAATATGTTTTCTTAGTCCTGTCGCACAGTGGCAAGCATTAATGCTATTAAGTGGCCTAAACGTCCAAAATATTGTTCAAGTAAAACTCTTTACATATATTTTTTATTCAAAGTTGTAATGTCTACTGTTAAAAAAAAACGCTCTAACTAACATTAACCATTGCACTTGTTTAGAGATAATATAAAGTAATAACAACATTTCCATTTTTATTTAAAACACTGTAAGCAATTAAAGTGTTTGTTTCTATACAAATCTTTGGTACTTCAAGTTCACTAACGAAAAAAATCACTAGCGAAGCGAGGCGAGGTTTTACGCAAAGGCCAAAAGGTTAGGCTATGTTATGCTTATTCGAAAGAAAAAAATCTCGCTGCCCAAAGTTGCCCGTTTACTCGCAACAGCAATTTTTTAAGTATGCTGTGCCTGACTTAAAAAAATCGTGTCAAGGCAAACCATATTGTTGTGATTATATTGTCAAAGTAGTATTGTGCGTGATTTTGTATTAAAAATATGTTTGGGATAAGTCGAAAGTATTTTTTTTATATATATATATATATATATATATATATATATATATATATATATATATATATATACATATATATATATATATATATATATATATATATATATATATATATATATATATATATATATATATACAGGCTAATAGATTTTTTTTTGAAAAAATTGTAAATTGGTTGACTGGCGAGATTTTATTTAATGAAATTGTAAATGTCTTAAAAGTACCATCTTACTGGCGGTAGACCTATAAAAGTTCTTAAAGGAAGTAGTAAAAGAACCTAAATTGGAAAAAACATGAGATATGACACTCTCAGAGTTATAAGGTCTTTTGGTTCGAAAGTTAAGGTCAGAAGGGAAAAAAGAGGAGGCAGCCGTGATGAAAACCTGCTTAATCAATAAACTTGTTTTTCATCTCATTTTAAGTCAATTCTTTACTTTTCCCTGTATGAAAAATTTGTGACTAACTAACATTTTATTTTATATTAATCACATCTGTTACCGATATTAATAGTACTCGAGGGAATCCGTTTTAGATTCTGATGTTTAGTGTTTTATCTAATATTAAGGAAATCAACTTGATTACTATTTTCACTATACGGAATTTTAGAAATTAGCGCTTTTCAAAATAAGTTCTACAACTAATATTTCTCCTGAAGTGATAAATTTACAAATATAATACAAAAGCATGTTCGTTTACAATGTTCAAATATAAATAGCCGCCATTTTGTTCCGCCATGTTGGATCTTTTAAAAAATATTATTAATTTTTCACTTTAGTTGGGTAGTGCCTCTACCAATTTTTGTTAAGATCAAAATAAAAGTTCTGGGATTATGGCCGTTTTTATGCTCTATATGTAAAGCCGCCATTTTGTTTCGCCATTTTTTATTTCTCTAAGATTAATCAGTCTCTTCTCTCCACACAGGTAATCTTCCTGACAAATTTCATCATAATCAGATTAATAGTTTTCAAACATTATGTTCACAAAACAAGTTTACACATATACATGCACATTGCACACACCCATGCACCCACACCCACATTCGCAAACGGACATTAAGGACTTCTTGACCTAAAACATCAATATTTGACCTAAAAAGTAGTAGTTAAAATTATCGCCGTCGGACGCTTTCTTAATGAAGCACCATTAAGTCAAAAACTAATTTTTTCACCCTGTATATAACAAGATTTGAGTAATGGAACATCCTACGATGGTCCGACGATGATGTTCCATTAATCTATGTTCTAAAAATTGCAATAATGGTTACATAAGAGCTCATCACTGCGCGTCGGCCTGTCAATTTGCGGCTCAGTTAAAACAGTACTTCAAATTTTAAAAGCTTTATGAAAATGGCAGCCCGGTGAATTGCTAAAACAAAAACGATCATTAAAAAACTCAATCAAATTCACATAGAAATGAACCGGTAATATTTTGGTATAAATCCGGTAAGGCGGCCTAATAAAATATTTAAAAAATCAGCCTGAAAAAACTACTTATTGCATTAATTTCAAATTTTGTGCAAGCAATAAGTGTGATATAGAGATAAACTAGTAGAATTGTGGCGCGACTTCAAAATGGTGGAATAAAATGACGCCCAAATAAATTTTTTAAAAAATCAAAGTAAAAAATTTTCATATTCAATTGAGTTCAAATTTCTCAAAAACATTAAATGCGATAGGAATAAACTGGTACGAATTCAATATGACGGAATAAAATGGTGGTCTTAAAAAAATCAGTGTGAAAATACATATTCAATTTATTTCGAATTATGTCCAAAAATCAAGTGTGGGTTAGATACAAACTGGTAAAATATTGGTATGAATCCAATATGGTGGAACAAACTGTTTGCCCAATAAAAATATTTGAAAAGACAGTATATGTATATCAGTTACTAAATGATTATGTGCGGAACTAAATTGGGTAACACTTCACTATTCCTAATAAAAGGAAAGATTTATATTGAGGCAAATTCCAGATAAAGGAAATTTACCGATTTTGTATGTTAAAAACAGTGTATTAAATTGATAATTGATATTATTGGTAATCCTGAAGTTATTAGAATAATAATTGGAACTATCTACCAAACCTCTTTTATATGCATATCCTATTACTAGATGTGTATCACTCTTTGAGGAACTTTTATGAAAAACCAAGTGAATTCGATGTACAAGTAATCTAGAATTTTATGAAACACCCTGTATTACTTTCTTTTCAACTATATTATTAAAGCTGTATTAACAGAAAATGTTCGCTCAAAAGTTAAAATATGTCAATTTTACTGGCTACTTAAATTAGAGCTAGATTTTTCAGATAACCGAATATGTTACCAAACTAATGTTTTAAACTCAAGACCACTGTAATGACAGCTATTTATAAAAATAGCAGAAATTCGGCAAAATCTGACTGTTTGTTTTAAAGTAATACAACTTTTAATAAGAATTTTAGAGTTTTAGGCGCAATGAAATGTGAAAAAAATTTCTACTTCGATACTCTATATGTTAAAAACTATACGCAGGGTTAAGTTAGTGCCCTTAGAGCTTTTGCTCAAGGGTAAAAAACTACAGCATATCAGAAAAATTGACTGAAAGCCATTTCCCATAAGAAATGTGCGGGAATACTTTCCTATTGTGGAAGAAGAGGGGCATGTCCTATGTCCTACTAGTTGTGATCATAATTTAAAACATAGATAAACTTCCTTTACCTGGAACTTCCCTCATTATGAATCATTCCTTTTGTTAGGACTAGTAAAATGTGACTCAGAACATAGCCATTTAGTGATCAGATATTTTTATTGGGCGTCATTTTGTTACACTATGTTGGATTTCTACCAATATTTTACCAGTTTCTATCTATGTCACACTTGATTTTTGGGCCTAATTTTAAATAAATAAAATAAGTAGTTTTTACACTGGTACATACTGCTATTTTGTCCCGTCATGTTGAATTCTTACAGTTTATCCCTATATCACGTTTAATTTTTCTTCAAAATTTAAAGGCAATTGAAAGGTTACCTGTTCATTCTTACGAAACATTTGATTTTTGTTCAAAATCTAAGATAAGTTAGATTTTTAAAGTTTCACTAAGCCGCCCTCTTGTTCAGCCATATTGGATTTTTATCAACATTTTACTGGGTCATCCCCATTTTGATCAAACAGTACGAGTCTATATTGTTTGAACCAAACTTTAAGTCAATCGGGTAATTAGTTTTTTAGCTATTCCGCGAACAGACAGGCAGACATAAGACAGAGAGTCAGATCTACAGATTGATGAAATTTGAGAAAACATGTTTTCGGCATCTAGGAACCCTGAAACCTAAAGATCTGAAAGAATCTCGGAGGTGATTTTTCACGATTATCATACGAGGAAAGTAATAAAGAAAAAAATATGTACTATTTTAATCCTACCTAAGCTTAATCTCTTAAAAATTTCTATTAGAGTATTACTTCCCTCACAGAGGAAGGTCTTCACGTTTCAACGTCCCTAGATGCCAAAAAACATCATTTCTCAGTTCCGTCGGTCTGTCGGTTCATGGCATAGTTAATAAAATTACTGATCCGATTACCTTCAAATTTTGGTCAAAAAGTAAAACTCGTATGATGATAGTCTCGTAACTTTTTGGTAAAAGCTAATATTGGGAAATAAAATGGCGAGCTAGTGAAATGTTAAAAAAAAATTACTAAAAAACAAATTTTCCAATTTGTCTACAATTTTGGAATGAATCCAAGATGGTTGCCTATAAAATGTTTGTAGACGTGAATAAAATCACCAGGTTTTACGTTATTCAAGTTTTGACTTTGGCGGTGTGTATCGATATAAAAACTATTTATAGGTAGAAATTGGTAACATATTGGAAGAAATCAAATATGGTGAAACAAAATGATACCTAATAAATATATCTGAAAAGCCACTATATACATGTTACTAAATGACCATATACCGAACTAAATTGAGTCATACTTCACTATTTCTAACGAAATTCAATATGAAGTGAAAGATTCATAATGAGGAAAGTTAAGGGTAAATGATAATTACCGATTTTACTTTAAATATTATTAACTTATTTTAATAAAAAGCTAATATGGGGAGACTTACATATGGCGATTTTTATTTAACACGTTATAAGCTACGTTATATGGAATATGCAAACACCCAACTTTTGAATCAAAAGATAAACAAAAATCAGAAAATTGGCATACTAATTCCGAAATATGATTAAAAAAAAACTTATTTGTTAACTTATTAGAAATTACATAGATATTTTATTATTTAATTAAATAATTTAAAATAAACACGCCAATGGAAAAATACACTAGGTTTCTCTATGTTATCACGTAACAGTTAAATATGCCTAAGAGCTATTATTTTTCCCTCAAACGATAACAAAGCTAGATAAGCGGACGAGTCAAAACTTAATGTGACATACATACAAATGATGACTCAACTTTATCTTTGATCTTACCCTTGCTTGGTATTTCTAACAATATTCACACAGCTTTGTTGGCTTTTGACCTTCTAAATGTTCTTTGTTGAAAAGATAGTGTTCTAGATACATATGCAAATACTATGTACGACTGAAATACTATAAGTTTTTATTTAATAGCGCAAGCGAAAACGAGATTGTGTGAATTGATTACAAAGTAAGTCTTGAGCTGGAAAGTCAACGCATATAAAAATCTTTACGAATCTTAAAAATAAGAAATATAAATTAAACGAATAGAAAGCAAGTTGACTAAGTGGAAATAAATGTACTAGAATATTTAATTCGGGGGACAAAATGTGCATTATTAAAATCGTTCAGTCGGACTTGTATTATCTTTATTATTTTGGTTGCACAACGCTTCGAATGGTAGCTCGAATCGATTTCAAGTGTAAACTAGATGTTAACTCTAAAGCTATGGGCTTATATACTAGTTATGTGCGGTGATTCATGAAGTCTTCGCAGTTTTAGAAGGTCAGCTTTAGCTGGAAGCGGCTTCCATATATTTGGAATATCGACGCTAGGTTTACTGAATATGCCTTTATTTCTTTCTATAAAAGCTGCTCCCTATGCAAAATTTGAACCTCCGACCACTGCATCCGGTGTTGGTTTGACCAAACGTGTCCTACTATGCCCGATTTTGACGTCTCCCCCTTTTGAGTATGATTAAAATGCTCTTTGACTCTTATACTACGAGGGTGGTTTATCTCTCCAATATACGAATCACCACACTCACACTGTATTTGGTAAATACATTAAATACAAATTTTTTTCTTATTGATGTGCTTTGGCTGAGTTTTTTGTCGGAAGGCTTCTTGACGTATTTCCCGATTTAAAAGCAGTTTTTGACTGACTATTCGCCCAAATCTTTTTAGATGTACCCTTAACATAGGATAATATGAGAAGTTGTAGATCGGAATGTGTCGTATGTAATAGTATGTAATGTAATAGTACGATGATAATTTTGTAGTTTGATATTGTATTACTTACTAATATTTCAGAGTAACCATTCCGCAACAGATCTTTTTTAATCTCTTCAATTTCTGCTTTAAGGTCCATTGTATTATTACAAGTTATTACAGCTCTGTTGTTATGTGTTCTTATGATGTAATCTTTTTTTGTTGCAGAGCGGTTGAAATCCTTGTTGAAATATTGTCCAGTCTATGAGAAATATTTTACCATACATTTTACTTTTCAAATAGTCCTACAGGAAAAATTCCAATCAGTCAAGTCTGGTGACTTTGAAAGACATTCAATGTGACCACGCCGCCTAACCTCTTTGTTAGGAAATATTTTATAAGGTATGCTTAAACAGGTACTGCGTAATGATGTGCAATATATTGCCGAAAACTTTGTGTTTTCAGTTAATGCGTCAGAGTCATTGCCTGCACAACGTTGAAGGCAGGGACTAAGTCCATTTACGTCACGGGGAAACAAGAACTGAAACTACAAGGAGGGCCCAAGTTCCTGCATCATTTCATAAAATTGGAGTTCCCAGTCGTAGTCATCTTCGTTGTAGTCATGAATTGATCTAATTTTGAAAGGATGACATTTTCCCCTATACAGCGCATTTTTAACTAATGTGTGGCTTATATTTAAATTTTATGCTACTTGACAGACTCGTTTGTTCCTAATTATACGTTATCCAAATCTCAAATTTTAGAAAATCATTCATTTTTCGCCTACCTGCCCTAGTTGAATCAGTACCAGATCCATGTTCTCGATCTTTTTAAATTTTGTTGATTTTAGATTTGGAAATAGGTTGGCGTTCTTAGTATACAGCGTTGAAAAGTTCACATACTTCGTCGAGATGCGTGACTTGCTGATAATCATGTGTAGTAATAAAACATATTGTTTATTGCGCGATGAACAAAACTACATTCTAATTGTGACGTAAACAGTTTCTTTTATGGTATTTCATGAATCCAAGTCAGTTAAGGAAATGACGACACATTTGGGGGACGTATTCAAGGTGAAAAAGTCTGTGTTATATGACCGTGTTTCCATTTGAAAAAATATCGGTATAGGTTCTAACTTTGACAGGTATAAATATAGAAACAAATAGGTATTACTAAAATATGGAGAACTTAAAAGTTAAATCGATCGACGTATTTTTATGTTTATTTCAAATTTGGCTTTTTTCTGATATATTTTGAGGCTTCCAGGCTTTGTTGCCATACTATATATATATATATATATATATATATATATATATATATATATATATATATATATATATCCATAACATTAAGGATATATTAATTAAATTACTAAACCTGTCTTGGAAATCTATCCACGAATACCTAACCTTACTGGTCGTAAATATCATTGGTTTTATAAAGTAATATGTTTTTGATTACTGCACATTTTTGTTTTAAGTTGGTAGACTATGTAAAATATTCATTAAACTTGTTATGTGGGACTTGCATTGTCTTTATTATTTCGGTTTGACAATGTTTCGAATGTCATGTGCGGTGATGCCTGAAGTCTCCGCCCCCCTGGTTACCTGAACCGTGAAGTTTTAAGAAGTAGTTTGAGCTAGATGCGGCTTCTATATGTTTGGAACATCGATACTAGACTTACTGAATATGCCTTGATTCCTTTCTATGAAAGCTGCTTCTATAAATTTTCGTTTTCGTCAGTGCTCCTACCACTGCGTCCGGTGTTGGTTTGACCAGACGTGTTCCGCTATACCCGATTTTGAGGTATCTCCCTTTTGAGTATGATCAAAATACTTTTTGGGTCTTATACTAAGACGGCGTTTTGTCTCTTTAATATACGAGTCACCACATTCACACTGAATTAACTTTGGCATAGATATGTAGATTATACTTTTATTATTTTGACTGCAAATGATAATCATTTGACAGAATTTTTCAGTCACTTAAATAGAATAAGAAAGTGTATTAAGTTTATAATAGAGAAAGAGGAACATTTTTCTTTTTCTGTTTCTGTACTGTTCAGAACTACAGGGTACCGAAAAGCCATAGATGCCTGAAAAAAACGTATAAAGACAGAGGTTTGCCGAATTCTAGTTATGTTTATAACAAACATTCAACCTGATTTAATAAATAAATTAAAATATTTAAATTATTGTCCAAGTTCTTTTTGTTTTATAATTTGTTAAAGAAAGGACTTGTTACATAACATCGGTTTTTTTACGTCATCTAATACGTTCGAAAAAAAAACAAAATCATAGCCACCTACAATATGACAACTTTGTGAATATTTTCTGGCAAAATCTACAAAAATCTAAATTAGAAAGCATAGAAAACAAAATATTGATTTTAAAACATTCCTAAAATTTTGGTGGATATTCTCAAGGTAAAAATACCTACTCGTGGCCTATGTTACTATTTGAGAAAATTTAGGTTTATGACACAACTCTGATAGATGTCAATATAGAAACGAATGACTCTTGCTAAAATATAGGAAACTTCCCTAAATCGTCTTCTTTTTATGTTCTTTCCGATATCGAGGCTTCCAGACTTGTAGTTATTTATGTATACATACACTACAATTTGAAAAATGGGCTACTGTCTTGTTATAACAGGGTATTTTAGGGTAGAATGATTCTTATCATCTGATTAAATTTTGGTTGTTGTGCTTACATCCGAGTGCCCTGTTTTGATGTTTGTTGTTCCCGTTTTATGAATAAATGTATGTATACGATTATCTTTTTATCATGTCGTAAATGTACAGTATTACAACTACCTTTCGAGATCTAATACTCTTGAAGATAAGTAAAGTTTAGCTAGTGTGTTTGTTTTTAAATAATTTAATTAAATTGTGTCCTTAGAACTTGAGAAAGTGTCAATATAATATGAAACGTCGCTAGGGGAAATAGTGTTTTTTTTTTATTTAAAAACGTATCTTCTGTACAAAAACCCGCGATATTAAGATGGGAACAAAATAATAACTGTAAGTGTTTTAAATTAGTATTGAATACAATATTTAAACAAAATTATTACTACAAATTCTCGTAGATTTTTGGATATCTTCGAATATGCTTAAGACTGTAATATTTCCTAAACTGAACTTAAATATTTTATTGTTTAACATAGTGACATGATGTAAAAGTGCCAGTTTTAAAAGATTTAATCATTGCTTCGGCAGGACAGATTATGAAAAAATAAGAATTAATTAATAAGAACCGATACATTTTTGTTTTTAATATCCCTAAAAATCTCTGTTAATTTGTAGTGCTTGCTACCTTGTTTTTAAAGTATCCTTTCTGTCGTGGGATTATTCAATTTAGACGGAACCTACAGCTTAACGTGGGTTCCGAACCACGGTCTTTGGTCACTCTTGATCCTCTGCCCACACTCTACCCTCGCTCCAATTCTTGGGTTATTGTGTAGCCTTTATCAAGTGACCTACCGACTGACAAGTGTGTATCTGCATCGGCAACCCCTATACACTCACATTCGGTGTCAATCAGCGTGAATGGGGTGGCGCATGAAGTACATACATTTAACGCTTGCATGCACCCACCAGGATTCGGACATGGCCCGCCAGAATGGCCAGTACGATAGCGCACTTGACGGTATTAATATGGTTGGTAAATTTTAAACTACGTCGAAATAACTGTATCTACGACAAGGACAAATGTACTATATTTGACATATCTAAACACAATGTATAGTTCTTATAGTTATGTAGACTCAGTAGTACATTCCTTCATTTAACCTCTATAAAATATTTTTTTTTGTAATTATTGCATAAATATAAAAAAATATTTTTTGTTGTTGGTTGGAATTTGATAAATTAACATTTCGCTATTATGATATGTTTGTATTAAAAGTCAGTTCTTGATATTAAGGTTTAAGTAAACGTTATAACCAATTAAGATTCCCTAGGACAAACAAAAACGTAGATTAGCTTTCTGTTTTGTAGTGATACTAGTATATTTTACATTTATTACTTACGATTCAAATTGCGAATTACATCCAACCGGGATACTTACCTGAAAAATAAATATCATAATAATTAGGCTATAAAATACATATTTTACACATAATTGTTTTGGACAAGGCAGCATTTTCACTAGCTTTAATATAATTAAAAATATACATTAAACGCGATATTAAAAGACAAAATACATCTAAATATATCTATTATTTACATTAAATTGATTCTAAATATGTGCAGGTTATGCAACTTACCTTTTATTTAAAACAAAAATATCAATTAGTTATGTTACTTAAGAATTATATTATACAAAATTATATAGAAAACATAATTTTTTCATTATTTTTTAATACTAACCTTTACAACGAATTTATAATCTGGGAAATAATGTTTGCAATGGCGGATTTAGATTTTATTCAAAGGAAGGATAATTTTAAGTGATTATGAAAATCAAATGTGCATTCCAAAATTTTAGTCCAGGAAGTTTGCCAAGCTATAAATCTAATTTAATTGTGGACACTGAAGATGTGTAAAACTGAATTGCGGGTTTAAGTATATATTAGGTATATTTTAAATAACTTTACAAAATAAAAAATATAATATAATATATAGCATAATTAGACTTTCAAACCAACCGGAGTGGATTAAAAGAAGTAATGGGTGACTCTTAGTCAAATAAAGTGCACATTTTAATTGTTAACAAAGTTAAACACTAGCTATTTCGCTTCAGCAAACCCATAATTAATAACATTTTGTATAAGAATGTTGTGTAAATTATGTAACAAACTATATTATCTCGCTTCACAGATATTGGCTCTTAGTCAAGTCTTCAGTCGTTTAAAAACAGAAAACCATATTTCTGCAGACGATACCACAAAGCCCGCCACTCAATATTCGGTTCAATTCATTAATTCGATTCGTCATTTTATATGAATGAACGAATCTGCGAATCAACGAATGGACGAGGACAAAATGGAATCACAGAAACAGCTATTCCGCTGGCTAATACCACGATCGGCATTGAACTGTTGATTACGGACTCGTCGCTTTACTGAAATGGAGCATTGGGCCTGTGACATTGCAGGACATGTTCCAAGCAGGAATAATGGTATCCTTGTTGTGACGCTGGTGTAATGTGAAACAAAAACACAAGAATATTTCGTCGACACTATTCATCAATTTTTATTTAATTCGTTTGCATAGATTTGATGCATTTCAATGTTTGACAATACACAAAAAACAACTTGACCGACTTGATAATTATTCGCCCAAAAGACGGAATCCCCGCGCAAAGGGTGGCATGGACGAATAGGACCCTCCTCCACACTGTAATCCCTTAACTTACTATTCCTTGATTCGTCCATTCGTTCATTCGTCCGCGTAGTGTGGAGGATCTGATTCATCCGTTCGGTTCGTTGCGCAGCGACACCGTCTTTTGGGCAAATAATTAAGTAGGCTTTGAGCTCGGCGAATCATTTCTCTGAATCTAATATTCTGTTTTTGTGTACTTTAAAACAATGAAACGCATGAATTCCATGCGAACGAATTAAATATAGAATGATAAATAGTGTGTATGAAGTATTTGTCAATTTGTTAATTCGTATGAAATGACGAATCGAACGTATGTGGACGAAAGAACGAAAGGATAAATAGTGAGTAGCAGGCTTAAGCCCGTTACTCACTAATATAGCAGGCTTAAGCCCGTTATTCACTATTAGATTCGATTTATCGGTTTAATTCGTCGGTTTAATTCGTCAATTCACTTGATTATAAGCCCAAAATACGGAATCGTCGCGCAACGAGACGCATGGACAAATGGGACCTTCCACACTATGCGGACGAATCAACAATCGGACTGATGAACGTTAAGCAGTGAGTAGCGGGCTTATGCGGACGAATCAATGAACGGACGATTAAATGAATAGTGATTAGCGGTCTTAACTGACTTTTAACTATATACTATATTTAAAAAAAGCGTTATCTTTAAAAAACATCTTTACTGTTGAACATTTTCAAGTTGGTGATTATCCATTCCAAAAGTGACACTGTTTTTGTATTTCAATTTTAAGACGTGACCGGTCTCAAATTCGAGGTTGCCATGTCTGAGACTGGCTGCCAACTTTATAGGAAAAAATTGAAAAACGGGGGATAATATAAAATTTAAGTGGCGAGCATCTGTTTTTATAGGTGTTATTTACTCTTTCCAGAATTACTGACCATTAGGATTACTACCATACAGGCAGTAATCCTAATTTCATATGCGTCATGTATTTCAATTAGATTATCCGTTTACTACACAATACCCATATTATATCGTGACTCAGGGTTCTTTATCTCAATAAACCCCTGCTCGTTGCCATCAAGGCTTAATTCATGTTTAAGCTCAGCGAATTACTAGTGATATTTATTGATATTGAGGTTCAAGTTTTGGGGACTTAACCAAAGTACTAAAATTGGTGTTTATGGGGTTAAAGTTGCTTATATTAGCTTTTATGCCAGAAACAATTAAGCAGGGATATGTCGGGGTCAGGCTATCGGTTTTATTAATATGTTTACGGATGTGTGATAGTTGGTAATTTGTTCTATTATTATTAATCGTACAATAACGCTTGGGTTTTGCTTCAATTCTACTTAGAAATGTATTTAAATATAAAAAGAGGCTGTGTAAGTAAAATGTAACTCGACATTATTTAATAAAAGAGCGAAATCGAAAAGCTAATTTATTTATGAGTTTCTGAATATTTTGAACAAAAAAAAAGAAGCAACAAAACCTACCTATTCTAAATGAAGCCTTCGTGTCTTGCGCCTACATTTTTTTTCCTGAGTACTAGAGAAAAACCTTAGTTTTATTTACATGAAATAAATTTTACTAAAATGAAACAACAAGCAAACAAAATTAAATAAATTGTAATATTTAATATAAAAAGCCTATAGTGTATTTAAAGTAAATTGAGACAACATAAAAACTAAATATCCGTCAACAGTCGGCGATTTCTTTAATTAACTGAATAAAAATAAATTTATTTGATATATGTGTTGTAGTAAATTGAGCGTACCTCAAATTTTCCGCGGGATCAATTTACTTTAGATACACTTTAACATGTATTGGTATAACAATCGCAAGTAGAAAACATAATATTTATATACACGCTTACGGCTTAAATGATGCAGTCGCTATAAAAAAACTAACTGACTGTTCTCAGTGCTTCTATATATATATATATATATATATATATATATATATATATATATATATATATATCTTCAAACAATATACTGAAATTAAATTAATACTACTCCTCTAAAAACGTTCAGCTTATTTTTTTTTGTTTTAAATATGCTTTACTTAATTAAAGGTAAACAATTAATTAAATTATATGCAATTTTAACTTCACGGCTTGCATTATGCAAAACTCAAAATAACAAAATCAGTAGAGAAAACAAACTTCACGATTTAAAATACACCTGCTAATATTTGATTGGTCCTCCCTCATTATCAATAACAGCTTGTAGTTTTCTGGGCAATGATTCAACTAACTTTTTAGTATACTTCGGGGAAATTGTGTTCCATGTTTCAGTATTCTTACTTTTAATTAATTTTTGTTTGGTATTGAAACACTATTTATTTTTTTTTAATGTCAACCACAATTTTTCAATTACATTCAAATCTGGTGAGTGGGCTGGTGTTTTAATAACATTTGGGCAGTTATAAAGCAACCAACCAACTGCGAACCCGAAATGACGTGTGCTTTGGATCATTGTCGTGATAAAATCGATAATTATTATTAATATCTAATTTTTGAGCACTATCTACGAGATGCAGCTTTAATATAACTAAATACACACATTGGTTCATATTTCCTTCAATAAAATGCATGTTACAAGTGCTACAGATGAGATCCAGCCGCATAACTCCATTCACCGTGCTTTACCCTAGTTTCAATTTTTTTTAACTTTAATTCTTCGTTAGGCTTTCCCCACATTGCATCAGCAAATATTACTGAATTCCAGAAATTCAAGTCTTTATTGATATACTCCCTGGCGAATTCCACTTGCACGCCTCTAGCAGTTCGACCATGTAATTTTATCGCAAGTTTCGTCGAATTGTTACATCTTTTTCCAAACTGTCTTTTCACCACGGGGCACAACAAAGCCGCTCTTTTTTAGGATTCTTTAATACCTCTCTTACAATCCATCTTTCCTCACGTTTATTGAAGATATTATTTGGAGCCAACCTTGACCAACTCTATTTTCACTCCGGTAACGTTCAATAATGTGCTGAATAGTTGACGGACATTTATTTACCATTTTAGCTATGTCTCTTTGGCTGTTCCCATTTCTGTAGTGAGTAATAATTAAATTTCTTTCAGATATTGTAGTTCGACGACCCATATTTAAACAATTTCGTTTTACTGGACGAAAAACTGTTTTAAAATATCAAACTAAACAAAAAATAATTAAAGTAAGAAACTAAAGCGATGCCGTCTTCGTAAATTGCAAAGCAACAAGTTTTGACCCCTGTTGCCTTCTTTCATTTGATTTAAGCTGTGACGTTAATACGGCATATAATTTAATTAGCTGTTTATTGTTAATTAAGTAAAGCATATTTAAAACAAAGAATAAATTAATTTATAGATTTTTAGAGGAGTAATTTAATTTCAGGATGTCATTTTTTCCAAATAAATATAGAAGCACTGACACCATTTAATTTTTTTACAGCAACTGCATCATTTAAGTTCTGAGTCACTGTAAGTAGTCATCGCCCTTATTGCTTAACTTTTCCTTATTTTTTAATAATATAATTATAATTTTTCAAATACAGCATATACCTAACAAATCCTATTTTTTCGTTAACCATCAATTATTATTCAATAAGAACGAAATGATTGAAATTAAACTTTCTGCCTAATAATTGTCAGAGCTGCGGGATAAATAATCAAATAAATGCATGTTGTTTCCGTCGAAACGACGAAGCACATCTACATGATTAATTACTGGTATTTGGCGGGCATTTTTCTACATCGAGGTCGAAAAATGGGACCACTAGAGAGTATTGGTAATTTGACCGATTTTTATTTTTACGGACTGATTTTGTCTTTACTGATCAGGGTAAGAAACGGCAATTTAAAATCACACTCTAAATCTTGTTTTGTGGGCGGTCGATGAAAAAACACCCAGAATTGGAAATTGTCATAATTTAAACGACAATATCTCGAAAACCAATAAACTTAACTTAAGTACTTAAATAAAATAAGCTTCTAAATATTTATAGACCCTTGAAAATATTTTAAAATTCCAAAAAATTAAAAAACCCAAATTGATTTATGCCGGATTTTATTGAGATTCTTACTGAAAAATATTTCTATAAATTTAAAAATAACAACATAAATGAAAGAATTCGGTCGATTTATATTTTTTAGTTTAATTGCTGAGAATTTCCACTAGAACTCTCATCCTGTAAGAAAAAGTATAATGAAAAACAGTTCTTTGAAGTATTCATAAATTTTAAGAGCAATATGTTTTCTCAGAATATATTTAAAAATATTATCATATTTTGTAGTATGGACCAAAAGTGCATCTTTATAATTTAAAGTGATGTTTTTCAGAGTTAACTGCTGGTCTTACGGGAAGTTTCGATTTTGACATTTGACTTGTAACTAGTTGGCATTTCCTAGTTACTTAAAAATTAGAATAAGTGGAATCCGTTGTTTTGCTGCATACATATTTCTAGAATTATTTTGAAGTATATAAAGATATACATGGAAAGCGAGTGGGCCGAGCGACGCCTTGTTGAAAGCTTGTTAAAGGAAAATTGTACCAAAGACTTTTGGAGCAAAAGTTAAGAAAAAAATCAGCAGCTTAATTCTTTAGCTCATGTACTTTTCTAAATATTTTAAATCTCATTTAACATAAAACAAATCATAATTTTTGCAGTTTGGCCATTGTGAAGTTTTTTGTTTCAAAAACATGTTTTTTTTTTTAAGTTTTATGAGCTTAGGGCAACCTTCAACACCTTGTAAATTTTAAAAACCTTTATTTTCATTTTGCACGATCACTATTAGAAACGAATACTGATAATAATTTAAACCAATCTGCATTTTTGACAGACTCCCAGATCCCCATTATTGAATAGGTTTGGATTCGAGATAATGTTATAAATAAAGCTCCCAGAATTCTTATCGACGTCACCGGCTTTTAGGACCCTGAGACAATTAACAAATACCGTTAGAGTCAGTTGGCGGTACCTTTTTTTGCAAACGAAAAAATTGTACTATATTCAGTTTATTTTTCTAGAAATTTCTATAACTTAAGAATAACGTAAGAAAACTGGTTTCCAAATTTCTCACAGTAATATGAATTTAGATAATATAAAATGTCAATATTTTAAAATTGTAGTTTTTTTACATATTTTCAAGTTCTTTTCTTCTTATAAATAAACTCGAATGTCATAGCATTAGTCAGTGTGTGATGATAAATTTCAATAAAAAACAAACGATATTTTGACCTGCAAAAACCAGATTTACTGAAACACTTTATAAAATTATTCCTAAAATGAAAAAATTAGTTCTGTTGTGAAAATAATACACCGTGTCGTACAATTTCCGTTCAAAATCAAAACACTAATAACGCTTCTGGATTCAATTTTATCGCCTATTTTAATCCCATTTCGTTTACCAGTCGATCGATCATGAATGGACAGAGGCGGTTAAATATTTTAATATCGTTTAGGCGTAGATAAAGCTTCTATCAGCATTTCAATGGCTTTACATTATTAGATGGATTTAGGCGAAGTTTTACATATAATTAAATTTTAGTAGTAAGAGGTAATGCTATCTTGTTTTTCAAAAATTGTCATAAATTGCATGTAGAGGGTGCTATACAAAATACAACTTTTATAAAAAAAATACATAACGAGAGGTTTTCTAATTTTTTATTTCTTTTCATTTTGTCTATAGTATAAAAACAGAGTTAATTTTTCTCGTGTTTCTAATAAATTTGTTACTTTGGTTGTAAAAAACCGTTAGTTATGTGGCTCAGTAACAAATAACCTCAGAGCATTGTTTTAGTTTATCACTCTCCAGATAACATATTTTTATGAGAGCTGTCTATGTTTTATGAAGGTTACAGTTGCAAATAACTAACATTTATTTATTGTTTAACTCTTTATTAGACACTCTTTTAGATCTTTGTCAAAAAGGGACTACACAATACCAATCTTATATTTTATATTGATTCGATTTTGATTCAAAAGCTTAAATAAAATCATTCTGGTTCGAGGATCCATAACCTGTTCAGCTGTAGCTCGATCATGTTTGTCCTTTGTCCTCTTCCTATCATTTCCATCTTTTTTTCACTCACCAATAGACGACTTGTTGCATGACTGAGTAAAGATGGTACTTCATACTTCTCTACATTAATCTTTTTGCATATTTTTTAAATAAATTTGCTGATGCCTGAAAACTACTGATTTTGTTCGACTGTTGCTGTTGATTATTATGTAGACTTGGCTCTTGGACAGAATATTTTTTTCTGTATTCGTTCTCATACAAGTCGTCTTCGCTGAAATCATCTTCATCAAAAAAATCATCTGAATGTTCATCTGCATCTTCAAGAATCAAATTTTGAACCTGATGTTCAAGCAACGCTGTTTCATCTTCAATATGAGCAAACATTTCATCCTCTGCCTGAGGTATTTGTGCATTTTTTGTATCAATTGTTGCCAGCTCAAACGGGAGTGTTTAAATCTTGTCGGACTTAAAATTATCCATATCTGCAAGTATTTTTTTATTTTCAATTTTTAATTATATTACGGTTAAAACGGATTGCACAAGGACATCAATCATCAATTGCGTTAAGGCAACTTTAAATGTGTTTCAGTATATATATATATATATATATATATATATATATATATATATATATATATATATATATCTATATATAAACAATATATATATATATATATATATATATATATATATATATATACATATATATTTCAGTATAAGGTTTAAAGTTTTATTAAAGGTTGAATACAAAATACTATACTGGGTGTTACACTTAAATTTTAAACGCCGTTTTCCCCAAAATTAACGAGACATGATAGGTAATAATTGTCATTATTTATGGCCAAAATAAAAACAACGCCGTCACCACTATAGATGTGGGTATTTTTGTTAAAACTCTTGAATGAGATATTGTCCAAGTCAACTACACTGTTATGTTTTAATTTGGGTAATAATGTATCTTTCTGAAAACCAGTTTTTAAAAAGAGAGTTGTCCATATCTTGATGGTATTATAACGAAAATGTTTATGCTTTTAACAGTCAAAAGCAAGGCTTCTTCTACCCACCCGTCATATCCTCCCAAATTTATATTGGGGTATATAGGTACTGATCCTCCTACCTGTGTTACCACTACATTTTTGTTAGTTCTCATCGACTTTTTTACAATTTCATGAGTCATGCTAGGTTTCGTCCAGATAATAAACTGGTCTATTATCTTCTCGGCATTTTGAAATAGTTTCCAAATATTCGTTTCTCTATTTAACTGCCTTGCTATTTTCCGTTATGCTTTGTTGTTTGTCAATTGCTTTATATTTAAAACCACTTTTAGAACAGTCGACAATTTCTTTTTTTATAGTATCCATTATTCTAGATTTTTGTTGGCCCACATACTGTAAATAACTTTTCTTATATTTTCCAGTTTATGTTCTTGTATAACACGGCTAATGCCACGTTCGTTCCGACTTTTTCTCGTTTATAGTCAATCGTTCTGGATCTTTTGGTTAGAAATATAGCCACTTTAACGGCATCTGTTTTATACATTTTTTTCGAAAGTCCTTCATAAACGTTTAAAATTATTTTCTGTGCATCTTCGGTTAATGTATTTCCTTCTGAACTGCCCGGAGTATTATTAGTATTTTCCACATACACGGTTTATAGATTTGTCACTATTTCAATATTTTCACCATTAAAATTTTCAATATAAGCCAATAAAGGCCACGGTCGTCACATTTTAAAATCTTAAAGTAAAACACTCCAATATTATATTTAAACTAATTAAAATACATGTGAACAAATTATGCACTTAAGGTAACAATAGTATAAAAGAGACAAGCAGTAGTTTTTGGTTTCAAGTCAATCCGCATTAATTTGAAACGGACTATACCGGGTTAGCGCTAGGTTACACATTGGAACCAACGTTAGCGCCAACGGTGTTTGTCCAATATGTGATTTGTTAAAATGGCATTGGTGCAAATGTTGGACCCAGGGTTGCAAGGTATCCGTATTACATAGGTTTTTCGGTTAATTATGCGGCTTGAGCTTGGTTCCAGTGCGTGAACACGTAAGGCGGAGCAACAGTTGGAATCAATGTGTGGACCCGGTGTAAAGCTGTAACGAAACACAAAAAGGCGTAATTCACATTAATTAAAACATTCTTGAAAATTAAGGTTACGTTGGGGATTCTCACGGCATGGTAAATGTTTTTAGAAATCACCGATAAAGGTTTAATACGAAACGCGGTTTCGCCATATCAACTGAAAACTACCGCTCGAAAATCAATCTTCTATTTTTTTTGTACAGATTTTCTTGGTTTTGATTTTTAAATAAAATCAGGAGTTTGGCAATACTGCACTTGACTTTGTTTCAATACTTTTCTAATAGCACCATAAAGATCTTGCATTGAAAAGTAGTAACATATTTCGTTTTTTTTTGGAAAAAATGGGTTACCCATGCACTTTTTACTTTTAATTTACTTAATTAAAAAACACACCAATGCTTGTCATTGTTTTATAAACTGCCGCAATAAGCCTTCAAACGACATATTAACAAAAACTGCTTGAGCATTAAACTCAAACTGATTTGACTTTCAAGCTATAACAGCCAGTAAAAGTAAAACATCTAAAAACTCCCAAGCGCTTATGCGACTACTCGTATTGAGTTTTATTGATATGTCTTTAATTGCTTGAAGGGGGGGGGGGAGCTCGAAAAGTGTTGCGTAGTGCAGCTCAAACTTTTTATTCAGACCCATTGCATTGCAAAAATAAAGCACGTTTACATAAGAAGTGCGGTATTCTGGTGCATGCTATTGGCAACAGCGTCGTGCTATTCGACTGATAAGCTGGAATATATTGCTACGCGACATGGTTGTAAGCACATTGTTGTGGTGTCTGTAACCTCGTGTTTGTCTCTATTTACTGTCTTGTTATATGCGCTTCGTTATTTTAAAATGCCCACAGAGTATTTAACAGGTTACGAAAAAATGGGTAACCTGCAGAAAAATTCAGATACAACCTGGAACAAACTAGCATGCTATTTGCGAGTTGCTGCTTGGAAGCCCGATGCATGTTGTATCGTGCGGCTCACACTTTTCATTCAAACTAAAGATAATGTATGCTTATTCCGGATTTACTTACTTTTGGTGAATATATTGGCTGAAAAAAAAATGAGTGTATTGCGTTAATTGCAGCAGTGGTTGTATGAAGAATGTTCCTTCATGATGCTATCATAAAGACTTGATTTCTCTACAGCTACCACACATTTTTTCATCAACTGGTAAACACTTCTTCGATATTTTTAAAGCAACTGAAAGTATATAGTTGATTAATAAGTAATGATAAATTCCAAAACAGGTGGTTATAAACAGTCAAATACCCTGTTGCAGGTGGCGAATTGCATCCATGCTGCGCTATGTCGGCATCAACGTGCTCATTTTTGTATAAATTTTTAAAATAATGCGTTTCCAGGCAGCACAGCAAATCATACTTAGTATGATACGTTGATCTGAAAGCAGTTTAATTGCGTAAGAAGTCATCGGCCATACTATTCAACTTCAACCAAGCAGCAAATCGTAGGTAGCATGCTGCTTTGATTTGAAAGCCATCCAACTTATTAGCCGAATATCACGTCACAGGTTGCCATTATCATGGATGCTGCATTATTATCTATATAAACGTTCTCGTGTTTTTGTACATTTTTAAAAGTAAGTGCCATGCAGCCGATTTTCAAGCATGTTACTTTGGTCTAAAAGCCGCCTTGTAATTGATACCGCCACACAGTAATTTCGGCGTGACCCATTCTATTAAATTTTTAGGTTCCGGTATTACAACGGCACTGATAAATAGGTACATTATCGGCAATAAATAATAGCAAATAAAATTGAAAATGAAACTGCATTGTGCAGTGGTTTTAAGTTTAAAACGCAAAAAGGCAGCGTCAATATGGTGCATAAGTTTGGCATTTATTGTCTGATTGGACTACGAATCTTTGTATACCCATATAGAGATTTTTGATACTGAATATAAATATCAGCTACCTATTAAAAGAATTACAAGCTAATACTACTAATAGATGATTAAGGTTCTTATTTAACTTTAAAACCCTATTTTTTTTGTAAATCATTCAACAAACTAATACCCAATGTTTTAGTATAGTGTTACTAAAATAGTAAATACGACTTTGGACAAATTTCAGTAAATTGGACCCATTTTGTCCCGAGTGTCCAAACATGTTCAATGATGTTAAGATCAGGGGAATTTAGGTGCCGAAATATTCGGCTGTGTGGCTGAAGGCTGATCCTTTCACTGTTATAGTAAAATAAAAAATTATGGCGACTATGTTCACTGACACAGCATTATTAAGCATGTCAAGCTCAAAAGGCTCGAATCTACTAGGGGATATTGACCTATTTTATTAAAATACCGAATTTAAGAATTGACCTCATCATACACTAGACTCACAAAAAGTGTTTATATATAGTTAAATACAAGTTTATTTTAGCCATATTTCTTACAGTAAGTGAATAAATTAGATTAATATTCTGCAACTTTAAAGTACCTAGACGTTAATTCAAATCGAAATACAATGACAAACTACCATATTTTATCGCTTATTATATAATTAGGTATCACGATTTTCTTTTTATCAAATTAGGGCTGCTTTTATGTAGAAGAAGTTCAATACGTGTGACTTTGTTAATACAAGCCATTTCAATATATAGTGTTGTTAGTTTGTAAAAATTATTTATAACTTTCTTGATTTCAAAATGTAAATTTAGAAAAAAAAATTAAAGAAATTTTGCATATAATTAAGGTTTCACCATAATACTGTCTAATTTTACTAGTGATGTAAGGTTTGTGCAGTACATATTAAAAATAATAAAGGACAAAGAAGTTCGGGATAGAAAGCTAATTTATTATATTGAAGAAAATTTTTTAAATTTTTATAATTTTTTAAACGATTATAACATGTTAGTGAAAAAAACACATCATACTTATTTTAGTTTAAAGTAGCTTTATACATATTTTGCCGACTCTCAAAGATCTTTAGGGCATCATTAACCCGAATTAAATATTTTATATTTTAAAGTTTATAAAGCCTTTTTTTTTAATCTAAATTTGTTTCAGATTGCAAATATTTTGTCTACTCTTATACAGTTAATTAGCAATACATTGACATTTAAAATTAAGAAGAAACGCTTTTGGTATTGCGATAGCTTTTTCGATTCTGATATATTTTCTGTAAACTCAAATAAAAAATGTGATGGCGCCGCTAATTTAGCCGGCAATTTATTTCAGTTCCGAGTCGGCCGGAGTATTCCAAGAAAAACAAAAAGAATAATAAAAATCTTTATTCAGTGGCATGTCCACCATCAATCGAAGTAGCAGAATAATTTGAATACCTTAACATAATGACATTATTATCACTATACATATATGAATGCCTTATTTACACTTGCCAAAATCATCCAACATATTATCAGCATAGTGACATATACAACCGTTCAACAAGATCAGCTAACAATTTCGCTATTTATTTTCAAAGATTACACAAATCACGATATTTATCAAATTGTTTTAGACCAAAACTGCTTAATAGAGTTCCTAAGAGTACTAGAATCATGCCAATGGAAAGAAAATATTTTGAGTAGTACCACTCAAAAAAAAACATATTACAACATATACGAGCGTCTAACTGATAGTAATCTAAGCCTGGTTCTTCTTTCTAATTTTTGTGGATTTTATCGACTTTATCAATACTAAATATAAATGGATATTTCAAATTGAATTTATGTTATAATTATGCTACCCTTACAGTATAGTCTCTATAAAAAATTGGAATAATTGATTTTATATGGACTTGTTTAAAACATTATACTTACTGAGAACCTTCTGTATTTATTGACTCTAAAATAGTAAATTCCAATCTGAACTTATAGACCTTTTTAAATTAAGCTAAAATAGCAACAATAAATTAAAATTTTGTCCAAATCAATAACGAAATGCAAAAAAAAAATTGCTGATAAACTAGTGAAAACGACAAAAAATGAGGTATAAATTTTGTTTGCTTCACAAACAATAAAAGTCAATTCAGATTTTGCAATCATGGCTATTTCACAATTTTCACTTGACAAATATCCCCAATGCAAAACAGGCGATACTCATGGAAGAGTTAAATAATAAATGCAAGTCGGTATACCTATGTACATAAACCCGTATAATTTCAACGGGAAAATGAATATTTACAAAGTAGATTTGCAGATAAATATGAAAACAAGATTTTCATTTCCATAGCCCATCTATACAATCTTTTAATGAATTGATAAAGCGCCAAAAGATGAAAAGACTTAAATATTACAAAATGCCGAAATATTTTATTGAAATAAAAATTACATCTATTTTTTATTAACTTTAAAACTTTATAAATATTAATCTAGTCTAACAAAAAATGTCTGATTTTAGCCCAAATAATAAGCCAGGCAGTCTTCTGT
This sequence comes from Kuschelorhynchus macadamiae, assembly GCA_030620095.1. Classification (NCBI taxonomy): domain Eukaryota; kingdom Metazoa; phylum Arthropoda; class Insecta; order Coleoptera; family Curculionidae; genus Kuschelorhynchus; species Kuschelorhynchus macadamiae. Next base: position 2,221,750 of record JAUTXW010000830.1, read on the forward strand.
TTTAATCCGTATTTAAACTTACTAAATGGTCACCGACATTTATTAATAGCCAAGCTGAAGTTTTGGTTTCAAATAAAACACTTTACAACAAACAAATTAAACTTCATAACGTTAAACAGCGCGGGCTTTGTAAGCCAATGCGACACTAAGTTGGTAATAAAATGACATTGGGAAATTCAATTATGAACTTTAAAGTCTTCCTTCTGGAAGAAAAATTACTTTATTGGCCTGAGCACAGCAGCGATAAATCGGAAATTGATTCCCTTAATCGATAATAAATTCAAATCGGTATTACAGTTATTTTAATCCAAAGCATGTTAAGTGGGAAAATTGTAAATAATTTAGTGCAATAGAAAAAGAATTTTTAGAGAGAGTAGGTTGTTTTTTAAAGAGAATTATTCTGCATATCTTTCGAATATAGCTATAAATATATTAAGGCTGGTAATCGTCACAAACTGAGCAAAAGATTGCAAATGGAACAATTGTATCATTTCACACCTTAAATCAAACACAAATCAGTAATTACCAAGCCTCCAGGCGGATTGCAAAAGTTTCGAAACATAAAACTAGACATTGACTCAAATTAATTACTTAGAACTAAAATTTATAAAAATTCTTTAATAATATTTTATACTTCTTGATCTCTTTTATATCCTACCTAACACCTGAGTTTCTAATTGTGTTCTTCCCGGAGCTATTGCTAGGAGTTTCATATGCAACTATGCAATTGGAAGAATTTTATAAAAATTTTTGCACCATATCTTTATGGTTATAGTTATTATATTTTCTGTATAATATGAAGTGATATTAAGAAGAAACGATTTTCAAAACTATTGGACACAAAACATACTTTCCACCAATGATTATACAATAAATATGCATAAAATATATAAGACTAAAACAATGAATTTTCAGAAAAAAAAATAAAAACCTAAATAACACTGTTATTTAACAGTTTTCAAGCCATGATGTAAAAGAAATTCACTAAATCCTTTTATGATGATTTAGAATCAAAACCAAACAAAAAATTTTGTTTTTAATATCGTATGGAGTCAAAAAAGTATTTCTTTGTTTACCCTTTTTTCGATAATTTTCCAATTTCGAAATAATTTGTCGATTATTAAATGACATTTTTGTCCTTGTAGATGATAGTTGGAATAATTTATCCCAGTTTTCTTTAAAATGGCTTGATTGCTTTTATACATGATTTACGACAATGATGGTATACATTTTTTTATAATTCTTCTAAATTAAATTAAATTTTGCCATAAAAGGCAATGTAAATTATTATATCATTGAATGGGTCTCTGCCTCTGCTTGCTGGTTATAAATATGCCAATTAGATTTATTATCTTTAAAGACGAATGAGGAAATTGACAAAAATTTTGCCATAAAAGGTAATGTTTTTTTCTATCTATTTTTATTATCCTATACATCCGGCGTTGATGGACATTCAAGAGCCTATTAAATAAAAAAAATGAAATGCCACTAGTTGAGGATTGCCATAAGAAAAGTACTTTTTATATCTCATAACGAATTATAATAATATGTAGTCTTCAGAAATGTTTCCTGTATTATATTCGCTAAAAAGCCTTTTAAATATTTTAATTTCTCTTTGATAAATGTAGAAAAAATATTTAGATATAAAAACGCTTCTTTTAATAACTTTTTATCGCTAAAATCCACAAAGGGGCATTACCCATAAGATTCATATTTACTTTGAAAGCGATAAAATTAATCCTATTGTGACAATTTCAATGAAACAAACACAATGGCAGAGTATGACTGAATAATAAAAAAGAAATTTCATGACCTGTAACATGGTTGAGGCGATCGGTTTTCGTTAAAAGCTTTGATATCACGCCTAAAATGTATTTCATACACTTAGAAATATGTACATCAATATGCTAATAAGAACAAGTTGTTTATTTGTCCGAAGAAAACGAAAAAAAAAACCACCGAAGAAAAGGTAAATAATTTAGTGCCGTTAGCTTTTAATCAAAACAAAAAGGTACATTATAAGTTAGACAGATTCAGGTAGGGAATTTCATAATATATTCATGATTTTTTCTCATAGACAAAAAATAGCACTTTTTGAATAAAAGGTGGTATCTCTGGAAATAAATGCCAGGTTGTTGTTTATACCTATTTAGTAATGTATAGAAACATTATATAGGTTAAAAAATTGAAAAAACTAAGTGCGACATACTTATGGTTACGCCGGAAGTGAACAAAACTCTCAAACTTGGCTTAAAATTTGACAAATCGTGTCCCATAGAAAGTCACAAAATTTCGAATTGAAATTTTAAGATAGAAAAAAAAGAGGGGCATATATTATTGAATTTTAGTATATATTGAAAGAGGTGTTACGAATAATTTCCTTCGATGTATGCCGCCGAAACACTGCGGTGTGTTGTAGAGAAGGGAGGATTTTTGCTTAGTGCGTAAGGTGGAATTGATGGTTGTATAATGGAGCTTGTGATAGCGACTGGTTAATAGCATCCTGTGAATTGGTATTTGTCAAACGAAAAGAAAAGACCAGCTTTGTTACATTTTGAGCGCAAGTTTGGATTAGTTTTTTAAGTTCGAGCGTTTTCATAATCTGGGGAGGCGGTGGTTAACTACATTATAGGCCACAGATAGAATTTTGTACTTATACATATTACTAAATAAGGAAGTACGGAACTAAAAACAAAATGAAACTTCACTATCACGAATAAATAGAAGGATTCATAACCAGGGAATTTCGAGGTAAAGCCAATTTAGAGATTTTATTTATAATACTGAGGCAAATTTACTATTTTAGTGGTAATATTACCGAGTCAATAAGATAAATAAATTGTATTATATACAAAGTTCAAAGTATCAAGTTTCATTCAAGATTGAACCGGGTATATATCAGAGCGCTACAAATTTTAAGGTGACTTACTAAAAGGAAAATTATGACTACGATGTCATACACACAAACACATACGTTAGTTTAAATATAATGTTCAATAACTACTGAAAACCGTTTTTAAATATTTAGGGAAATTATATACATCATAAAAAGGTATAGCGTTCCATCAAATATTTTAAAACTAAGGACATCTTCTATGAAATATTCATGGACTGTTTTTGTTATACAAAATATTATTCTCTAAAAAGAAATTGGTGCACAAAACAATTTCAGTTGTAAAAAAAGCAAAAAACTTTCGTGCCTAAACTGACCTAAAGGAAAAAAATGTTTTGTCAAACAAATATGCATGTATGGTAATGGTTTTTTCAAGTTGAAGATGATAAGACAAATATATTAAATTTAACGTGTTTTGCCGTTTTCTAAAAATGTTAACAGAAACAAATAAAAAAATATGTTTTGGCTAACATAGTACTATGTACGTTAATGGTTTTCCCAAGATAAGGTGTATTCATATATAGTTAATTTGACCTGTTTTGCCGATTTCTAAAAATCTTAATAGTTTTTGAAATAAAAGGATATTTAAAAACACTAAATATTTTAGTTCTCGGAAAGCAATTTCACCGTTTTAGAGTAATCCACTATAAAGGAAAAAAAACGTTTTATGGGTAGAAAACAAGAAGAAAATAAATATGTCTTATTTTCCGTTTTTCTTTAAGCTAAATGATACGAACAAAAAATATTTGTATTTATAATGGGCCTATTTTATCGTCTAGGGCTATCTTGTAGAGTGGAAAAACATTATATACAAAGAGATATAATAAATTCGACATTATTCGACAACTGCTTTAAAATATTTTTATTTTGTTTTCTTAGGGCTGCCTTATGACCCTACGATCCATAAAGTGTAAAGTAAAAAATATGTAAACATACAAAAAAGGCATTTGACGTGTTTCACCGTTTATTAAAAGACACTTTGTAAAGTTTCAAATCTTTTAAGAAGACAGGCATCCTACGTTATCAACTAGATAGCAACAAAACTAACAAAAACTAATTAACAATTAATTATAAAACATTGAGTGTTTTATTTTGGAACAAGAAAGAAAAAGTGACCAGTTCGAGACCTTAATTCATAAGGTTTTTAATTTAATCTAGTTGTATTCTTTATTCTCCCGAACCCCTATTCATTTCGTGAACATCGTCTCATTATTAATGAAGCTTTTACTTTGAGTTATAAACTTTAATTACAAAGATTTATGCAGAAAATTTGATACAGTTAGAGTGAAAATTATTTGAAAATGTATTTAAACTACTAGCAGGAATCTACACATTTAAAACAAAAGCCACTTTTTATCCGATAACGCCTGCAGCTACTAATACCAATTTGGATATTTATTTTTAATTCAATTTCTCTATCCACAGATGTGTTATTACTACTATTTATTTTTGTGATAATGTTCACATGACGAAAAAAGGCTAAAAAATAATATAAAAAAATCAGCACAGAATTTTCGACTATGCTTATCCCAAACTGTTAAGCCTAGAAAAGTGAAATTTGGAAAATAATATTCTTTTTGATTTAGGAATCACCAAGAGGATATTTTTTTCTAAATTCATACCACATACTCACAGGGGTGAAACCGCCCTTTGATTATGTCTAAATTTTAATATCTCAATAACGGTAAAATATTTTTTAAAATTCTAAAACACGCCAATATTTAATTTTTACAGTATATTTTTAATTTGTTATCTAGTGTGGCCGAAAAATTATCTCATTAAAAAAATTCCATGCACTTTTACTTTTTGCATCTTTTGACGTACTATATACAAGGTCTTAGACACCGAAAAACCTGTTCTCCCATTTCCGTTGGTCTGCCTATCCGCGACATAGCTCATTACTTATCCGATTGCCTTCCAATTTTAGAAGAAAATCAAGGATGGAATAGGGATGGAATGGTCATTTTTGGGTAAAAATTCAATATTACGGAAGAAAATAGGGAACCGACTTATCCAATGAACATCAAAATTTGCCTCAATATTAAGTGTGATATAAGGATAAACTGGTCAAAATTTGATACGAAGCCATTATGGCGACTGCCTAGCGAAATGTTAAAAGTTCAGTACCATACCAATTGACTTTTTGTACCATAACAATTTGAATTTTGCACAAAAATGAAAAGGAAAACAGGGATAAACTGGTAGAATTCCATATCTTGGAAAAAAAAAGAAAGCATTTAATGGAGGAAAATAATAAATTGAAATAATGTCAATTTATTGTCATTTTTACATACATACATATATTTCTTTATTCATGAAAGGTATATATAATAACATTTTTTTCATATTATAAGTATGCACCTGAGCCTAGGAAGGCTTATATGTGCTATATTCATTAAAAATAGCATAATGTTTTAATAATATTCAAATTCCATGTTTCTATTTACACTTCCTTAAACACAAAAAGTGTGGAGCGTGAACCCAATATTTAACTGCCATAAAATATACAATTCGATTTGTAGATATGTGAGAAGTTTTTTAGCACAAAAATGTAAAGCCTAAGGAAAGAATACTTACCTTTACCCTTAAAGTATTTTACCTTTTATTATTTATTTTATTTAAAATAAGGTTTTTAATATTAGCTGAAATAAATGCTTTTTTTGCTTTTTTCTTATAAATATTGCTATTCACAATATATCTTATGTCTAATGGGAGCAAGTTGTACAGCAAGTAATCAGTTGACTTTAAAAATGATGTGTTATTGGGTTTTGGCAGAATATATTGTTGGGCTATATTTATACGTGTAGAATAATTATGATTTATTTTAAGTTTAAAGTTTGCATTTTTATGTATAAAATGCAAAACATTACGGAAATAAATTGAATCAACATCAAATAAATTTGTATTTTTAAACAAATCTTCAGTAGGATAAAGTTTAGGTTTTTTATATAAAATTTTTATTATCTTCTTTTGTATTATCCTTAAGGGATTAATATTTGTTTTTTACTATGTAAATAAAGTTATAAAAATAAATGATAATAATATTAATAATAATAATATGAAAATAAACAACTTCCCTCGAATAGACTTCCACTTCACATAGATAAGATATTTTCCAAATCTAGTTGTTTGGTAATAACTTGCATATAGGACCTGTATAAATTTATTCCCAAATAATTATATGCATATATAAATCATGCACTATGTCTTATCTGCGTGTAGTGGTATTCTGGGAAGTTCTGGGGGCAACTATACCGATTTCTTTTCATTTAATAAACATATTAATTCAAAAAACACTTAGACAAATGAATTTATTTTTCTTTTCACTTAATAAACTAGATCACACTAAATGATATATGTACTGTACTCTGTAGCCCGTTCTGCCCATATTTCTGTTAAAATTATTAGACTGTTAATAAATTTGAATAGACTCTCTAATTTTCCGTTTGTAGAATCCCGAAACCGACGTAAGAACTTTGGTTTCTCTTACATTTATGACGTGTCCAGAGGAATATTGTATCTAAATATTCCACAGGATCATGATATTGTTAATGAAAAAGTCAAACTAGAAGGTTACGAGTGATGTTTGATGGTTCAGCCTCCTTGAAAGACCTTCGACTTATTGGTCCTGCCTTACAAAATGATCCGATCTCGCTTATTTTGAGATTTGAATAATATAATGTAATCATCAGTGAGGATAATGTTAAAATGTACAATTATATTCTAGTGTAACGAGAATACAGATGTCTCTAGAGTATACTTTCAAAAAATTAACTAAATCAAGAGCTTAAAACCTTTAAGTTTTAGACAGTTTCTCATGGAAATTCCTCAGCACCTTTTTCCCAGGCTTTCTAAGCTCACAAACAAGGATTTCTACATAGATGATTTTCTCATTGGGGTAGAAACAATGGAGAAAGTTAGAGAATTGTGTAGCGCGGTGTCGAGTATTCTAAAATCTGCATGTTTTGAGCTGCAAAATGGGTTTCAAATAGGAAAGTGGTTTAAGGACCTATTAATTGAATATCCTCCATTTCTGATGAAATGGATTAAACTAAAACTCTTGATTTATATTGGTCATGTATAATTGATCATTTGATGTATTCAATTAAAACCGATAACGTGTCAGAACCTATTAGAAGATCAGTATTTTCTATAAATTAAAAAATATATGATCCAATGAGCTTATTAAGTGCTTGTGTAGTAAGACTATGGATATACATGTTGGGTTGGGATGATTAATTGCCAGTTGAACTGTCTCATTTAAATAAACTGGTAATCCCAAGGCATGTACTACGTGAAATTCCATTTTAAATACAGATACGTACATTTCAGTTGCAAGTATAGAAGCCTACGGAGCTTGTGTCTATGTGAAACGCATTAGTAAAGAAGGTCATATTAGTGTCAATTTATTGGGTGCAAAAAGAGAAGGTAGCACAGCTGAAGTGCCAAGGTTGGAACTGTGCGTAGTCTTACTTTTAGCTAGTCTAATTCTTAAGATTATAGCTCCTCTAATGGTGTCTATTGACTCATGTTTTCTATAAAGTGATTAGACAGTAGCTTTGAGCTGAATTCATATACCTATCAACATCCTTAAAAGATTTGTGGTGAACTGTATCATGTTACTACCTCTAATAACTCTGCTGCTCCTCTATCAAAAGGCATAAATTCTAGTCAGTTTCAGAGTTCAGAATTATGATAATAAAAAAAGCCAGCACTGGCTTTTTTATTACAAGAGCTGGTACACATTTTATGGACAGCTCAAATAAACTGGATAAGTTTAGCAGGTTTCTAAAACACGATCATCATAAAGCATTAGAATCAGTTTTCATTCCGATTACGTCACCTTACTTCGGTGGTATATGGGAGGCCGGAGTCAAGTTTTACAAAACACATTTAAAAAGTATTTTGGGGTACTTATTGCTTAACATACGAGAACTACGGCACAGTCTTGATTGAACCAGAAGCTGCTTTAAATTTTCGCCCTCTAACTCCTTAACTTAACCGCCCTAATCCCTTTCCCCTTTTATTCGGCCAAGCACTGACTTCGTTTCCTGAACAATAGAACTCAATGTAGAAAATGGAATTTAGATTGGCGCATTTCCAACGCTTACAGAAATTAAAGCAGCATTTTTGGAGGCCATGGTGCCTTGAATATGTTAGTAAGCTCCAAGTATGCACTAAATAACACACTACAAATGATGTGCTCCAGCCTGGTATGCTTGTGGTGTTAAAGGATGAGACATTTACGTTGGACTGAAGAGAATAGACTGTCCATCTTTTACAATTAATTCTGAGATTCAATTTGTCAAATTAGAAGTTCAGTTAATAATAAAAGAAACTTGTTTTACCTAAATTTAATCGGTAAGATAATACTAATGTTACATACTTCAAATGTTTATAATTTGAAGGTGGCTTCCTTCTAAGCGAAGGGAATGTCTACTATTCATAAGACTTTCATTGTCACAACGGCAACATTGTAAGCCTATGGCATCGTAACAGTATCACCGCCCGTGTTAGCGTAGTCTATCAATTTAAAAAGAGAGAGAAAATAAATGGCGTGTGGATGATAAGAAATGCTGTGTTTTTACTTCCCTCGTAAAAGAGAAGTATTGTAATTGTAAAAAAATCACCCTCCGAGATTTTTTTCTTCTTCAGATCTTTACGTTTTAGGGTCCCTAGATGCCGAAGAACATGTTTTCTCAATTCCGTCGGCCTGTCTGTTTGTCGGTCTGTCTGTTCGCGGCATAGCTAAAAAACTACTTATTTGATTGACTTTACATTTTTTCCAAAAAATAAGCATCATATGGGGATGACCTGATAACATTTTGGTAAAAATCCCATACAAAAAAACAAAATAACGGCATAGTGGAATGTTAAAAAAATTATTACTGCAAAACTACTTATCCAATTTATCTCAAATTTTGCACAAAAATCAAGTATTATATAGGAAGCAACTTATAAAATTTTGGTACGAATTCAAAATAGCGAAACAAAATGGTGGTTTAGAAAAATATTTAAAAATTCAGTCTAAAACTACCTAATGGGCTAATTTCAAATTGTGTGCTATAAATAATTGTGGTATAAAAATGAACTAGTAGACGTGTGGTACTAATTCAAGACGACGGAACAAAATGGCGTTCTAAATACAATATTTGTAATCGTGAAAAAATGTTCTCAGGTTTTACATATCTTCGTTTTAGATGTCAAAAATATATTTTATGAATTCCATCGGTCCTTTTGTCGGTTTGTCTGTCTGTCTATCAGTTCACAACATAGCTTAAAAACTACTTATCAGAGAGACTTTAAATTTTGGTCAAAATTAAGGGTCATATGGGGATGACCTAGTAATATTTTCATAAAAATCCAACTTGCCGGAATAAGATGACGGCCTAGTTAATGTAAAAAAAAACTGGTAAACCTAATTATCCAATTTACCTCAAATTTTGCACAAAAATCAAAGTGTTATATAAGAATGAACTGGTAATATTTTAGTATGAATATAAAATATATGCAAGCATTAGGTGTGATATGGAGATAAACTGGAAAGTCATTGTACGTTTTCGTTGTAAAATCTTTTAAAAAAATCAACGTAAAATAAATCTTATTCAATTGACTTTAAATTTTCCACAAAAATAAAAATGTGGTATAGGGATAAACTGGTACGAATTCAACATGGCGTAACAATATGGCGGTGTGTGCTAATATAAAAAATTGGGTCACACTTTACTGTTCCTAATAAAAGGAAATATTCGTATCGAGGGAAGTTCCGGGTAAAGGAAATTTACCGATTTTTCTTCTCTTAAAATTAACAATTGTCAACTTTTGGCACGAGTTCTACTCGTCTCTCAACTAGTTGACTCTACTGATAAAGACCTAATGTCAGAAACATGTGCCAAGGCCAAGGCCAAATTTTATTTTGCTTTAGCAGCGCTCATCCCAAGGAATTCCTTTCCCTATTGTATTTAGTATATATATATATATATATATATATATATATATATATATATATATATATATATATATATATATAATAGTATTGCAGTCCGGGAACTAAAAATTCCTCGGACTAGTTACTATAAACAATTATTTCGATGTTGACTCATGAGTCCGGGAAATGGCACATTATAGTACCTACTGTATGAAATAAACTATTATTATAGGAATACAAGAATAATATTGAACATTTCTGTAAGATTTAAAAGCACGTGTTTATGTATGACGTAAATTCAGCTGATCCAAAATCAATACGAACAAACGGAAAAGCGAAGCTGACACTGGCGGTTACATATGCCTGAATCTGACACCCGATTAACCTACGGATTTCAGACTGCATTATTAATAGGATCGATCGCCGAAAATTCGCAGCACCTATATTAAATCATGTTAGGGCTCTACTACATAACAGCGAAATATTCGCATCCGCAGCGTCGAAGTAAATTTCGCATTGCTTGAGAGAAAGACGCTTTCTCTCAAGCGGTTCAATAAAATGCCAGTATTCTCAGATTTGTGTGTATTTTTTTTACCATAAAGGTAGTGTTATGGTAAAAAAAATGTAGTTTTCTTAGGCAGCAAAAATTTAGTTAGTTTCTGCCAAGGCGTTTTTAACAGGGAAGTAATTTCAAACTACTTTAATTTTTATCTTATTATCAATTAATTTATAGAAATTAAGTTGCGCTCTCTGTAGACTAACGTCTCTTGAAACCTGATTTACGTTCCACAATATTTTCGTAACGTGTTTACAAATTTTAGATAAAATTACCATCCTACTTATTACGATGACTTCCAAACCTCTCAGCAATACTGGATCAGAAAAAATGTTATTACAACTTATCTACCAATCTCGCTTCCGAAAAATGCCAAATTAAAAGTTAATAATTTTTAATTCAAAAATAATTTTCACAGAAACCCCTATTAATTTGACAGTAGTTTTATCCAACTTGGCTATAAAATTCTTTAAATGGCTTAAATTGCTTTAAAACAATATCCGCGAATCTATTTTTTTGTGGTACCGAAAGAAGCTCTGACTAAGACTAAATATTCGATAAATAAAGTATTGCATACAAATCAATTTTTATTAGATTTAGATGTTTCTTTAAAATTGGACCGATAGCGTTCCTACCGAGTCTCAGCAACAGCAATCAAACCATAAACCAAACATAGCCACTTTGGACTATTAAATAAAATGGCTTTTGTTATATCATTACCTCTTTCAGAATTTAAATTCAAATTAAAAAAAAATATATTTATTATATAACAAACATAAATATCACAATCTTACCATTTAAACAAAATGATAAATATATTGGACCCTATAAGGTTTTAAAAAGTTTTTTTTCTATAGTCCCAAAAATACACAGCACAACTAGACACAGCCTAAAGCTTGTCTGCAAGCTGTATGTGTAGATAAATCTGGGGGGCTTTTTATATTATTCAAGCTATTCTGGTAATGTGATACAATATAATAATACAAATAATTAGAATATACATAAATAAATATACATAAATGCGTTCACACATACATATACACATCCATATCTATATGCACACACATATATTATACATCCACACTCTACGCTTTGTCAATTTAGGGAAAGAAAGTAGTTTAATTAAGAGTAATTTATTATATTTAAGAAACTATATTATATTAGGAGAGTTTTTGATCAGCCAGCCTGATAAATTTTTTCCGAAACATGATAGATGTATTCTGTTTTTTACTTCAATAGGAAGCAAATTTTTCTTCCAATATACTTTTCTACCAATATACGAGTGACAACGTTGGCGAATTGTTTTATGCGCTCGGGGTATTCAGATATTTTCATTTTGATAGAATCGTGTATTGTGACTGAAGTTAAATTATTTGTGCAAGTACTATTTCTGACTAGCAACAGCAATGAGGATTTAAAATATATATTTCTTATTGTAAGTAAATTCGAATATTGAAATATTGCTGCCACGGCTGTTAGAAAACGAATATTTTGGCCATACATGATTTTTATTATGCGTTTTGATATTTTCGTACGTTCTGCCTCATGCAACTATCCCGTAAGGCAAATGGTACTGCACTAAAGCAAAGTAAACTGTTCTTATGCACTGTAAGTCAGAAATTACTTTAGTGTTTTAAAATTTACAGCAGATAACGTATTTTTTTTAAGTATTGCACTTAATAATCCCATCGCAACTGTCGGTTTATACCGATTCTCAAATAATTTACATAAATAGCACTTACAAGGGTCCAATTAGGATTTTTTTTTGAATGGAAGTATGATATAAAATTCTGTTTCTTTTTCGCATTTTGAGAAGTCTTTTTCGTTAAATTTATCATTAATAAGTTACTATAAACCAATGAAGAACTTTTTGTAGGTTATATTGAACTTTATTTTCAACATCCAAGAATTTCCTTCAATAAACAGGACAGTGTCGTCCGCGAATTATATAATGGAGCCGTCATAGTACTGGTACAGTAATAGTGAGTTGGAATAAACGTTGAAGAGAATGCAGCAAACTAATAAATTGCCGATATCTAAATAACTATTAGGTTTGACTCAGAAACAAAATGCGCCTACAATTTAAATTTATCAGGCACCATATGACGTTCTCTTAAATTTATAAAGAAATGATTTGATAACGTTTGAAAGCTAATTTTTGTCGCATTTTTTGTTAAAACGAAGATACTTTTGTGGTAGTGTTAGTTGTACAGATACATTATATACGCCTAAGATACGGTATTAGATTTTTACTTGCAAGAGTAACAACGGTCTTAAAATATTGAACAAAAATCAAATGAGAATCATATTGAAAGATTGTATTCTGCAGTACCAAAGCAATGTTTTTATTTAACTATGACAAACGAGTAGTATGTCAGTGTATGTTTGTATGTATATTCCTGATGTGTCTGCATGTCAGAAATTAATATTGTGCAAACCAAAGGTTTATATTCTTTCTAATCTAAATGATTTGACTTTGAATTTGAATATATAAATTGGGTTATTTGGATCGTCGTTACTTTCTCAAAAACTGTTAAAAATATCTATAAAGTAAGATAAATGTCTATTCTATTAGAATTTTAAATGGAATCGCCATTTAGAAAAATATATAGGGTAATCTACTTAAAAAAATAAACTAATAATTCTGCCGGGTACACCCGATGCGACAGTAAGTTATTTTAATAAATAGAACCTTTATCTGTATTAGTTTTAGACTGGTCACCAACTAGTTATTATCCCGGTATATGAAATGAACACGAACTACTTAAATATCACAAGAGCTCCACAACTGCTCTCGCCTTACCTACAGTGCAAATTTAAGTATATATGAAGGAAACTCTTTGAAACAATATGTAAAATAAAAGAGATAAGAAAGCCTTCTTACTCTTATTATTAATTATTCAGGGAGATGAAAACATTTTATAAAAGAAATAAATAAAACGCAAATAAGGAAGTAAATAGTTACATAAAACTCGATTTACTTTATTTACCTTAAGATAACGACATGAATTTTTTTTCTCATCAGACAAAAACATGTTACGTGTATCAATGGTTTTGAAATAAATCTGCCCGATATTGTTGAAATATATGTTTTAAAAAAAATTCAAACTTTTCAAGTAAAATTTGACTTAAACGTTTTGAGGGGGGCTGTTTTATCTGCTTAGGTCTGGATACCTTCTACCTTTTAAAAAAATTATTTACAAAAATTTTTTGCCGTTTTGCAAAATAGAGAATAATAATTTTTTTTAAATATACAGTGTGCTGGAAAAAGTTCGCATCATATCAGTTGTATTTTTGTTAGCTTACATTGTGCTTTTGTCAAAATTTAGGGGAGGTAATAACTTTGGTTTCATTAAGTGTCAAGAATGGCTTGTTCAAAAATACTCATGTGACTTGCGTTGCCTGTAAAAACTGATATTTCCCTATAAAAATCGTAAAAATTGTTTATTGCTACTTACATTTGTTTGTACTAAGACAAAAATATCATTTAATTCATCTATAGCAAAATTCCTAAAATCACGCCAACTTTACATCAAACTCAACATACTTTTGAGTAGTAATTTTAATTTATCTCTTTTTATGTAATCTTTGGGTATATGAAATTAATATTCTCGGAAGGTTACTCAAATTAAATGTATTTTTTTTCAGTTAGACATTTAATATTTCTACAGAATTTTCGAAAAGCAAGTAAAAGTTAAAGAAATTAAATATTGCAATTTCTAATCAAAATTCGACATACATAATGTAAAACTAAAACAAAACTTTTAATATTTTAGAAATAAAGCCCTTTTTCTGAGAAAAGTCAATTTAGACGATATCACAAGTCTCTGACAAAACTACCCAATAAATAAATCAATTTTCTTTATGTTAAAATATTTACCCAAACTATTTCTGTTTTCCCATCTTTTTTTACATTTTATTATCATCTAAACTATTTTTGACACAAATTTCAAAGAAATGGATTTAACCGTTCTCAAGTTGTCGTGCGCCCTAATATTGTTTAAACAAATATGCGTAGGTACATAATCGTTTTCTTTTCTAAGTGTATATTTTATTTCATACTGTCTATCAAAACTTACTTACTTACCCTGTACTGATTTGCGGCCTGTAAATGTAACATTACACTATTTGATACTACCATGTTACTGTTATTAGGAAGCAAGTATTTGTCAGGTTTGACTTTTTTTCTCACTTAAATTATTTTCTCACCTAAAATTATAAAGCCTTATTTATAGATTCCTTGAAGTTTACTGAACGCAAAGCAATGGGTACCGTTATATTTCTGCCGTCATCCGTTTGAGTTTCCGCTAGCTGTCGAAAAGTTAATTATATAATTAGCTGCAACCAATGAAATGGATTTTAAGGGCCTTTTAACTTCGTAATAAATATATTAATATATACACATAACATTTCGTCCATTTAAAAATAAAAAGCACATAATTTTAAGAAAATATAATATAAATATATTAAGAGTTTATGCTCGGTAAATTAAAAATAAAACGCACATAATCTGAAAAACAAGCAAGACAAAATTGCATTACACAAAAAGCCGATAAATATAAATATAAAGTAAGGTTGGAACTAACCAGGCGACGCAAAGAGCAAACGTTTTCAATCTATAACTCTAGGCTTTAAAAATAAAATATTTGGTGTTATTTATTTAACAGTGATATCCAAAAGGCAATCATAATTAGATATGGAAAACAATGGCTATAACATCGTTGAAGTGTTACGATTATTAGAGTGCCAACTAATATTTCTTTCTATAAATATAACTTTTACTCATTTAAAGGCAATATGAAATAAAATACTATAGGATACACGTCCGTTAGATAATATTACAGTACTCGACTCCTGCGTCACATCGTCCTTTAAGAACTCGTACTGTAACAACTGGCCTACCGGACTTACAACGTAACAGTGGTTTTCGAATCACTTTAGCGATGTTATAGCCATTATTTCCCATAGCTAATTATGATTGTTTTTTTACTTGTCACTGTCAAATAAATAAAACCAAATATTTTATATTTAATATTTTTAAGTAAAAAAATTTCAAAGTCAGTCTTGACTAATAACAATAACATGGTAGTTTTGCTAGGCAACACAATACGGTATCAGATTTTGTAATGTTCCGTTTATCGGCCGTGCAGCGTAAGTAGAATTAGACATTCTAAATAAATTATTATTTCTTGTTCTAGGGACACTAAAATGTCGGAAAAAATCTAGTTTTTGCGATTACATTACTTTCCCTATCTAGTCCTGAGATTATATTAATAATTGAATATATAAGCTGCTAAACGGGGAAGTCAAAAAGGATTATTTGCAACAAATTTTAACAGAAATTCTTTTTATTCTTCGTTTGTTTCTGACAGCTGCAATACTAAGCAGTAGTAGTTAGCTCACTGCTTTACATAAAAAAATTTAAAAAATTATCACTTAAGACATTTTAGCCCTCTAGAAGATGTTGAATTATTACGATTTATCAATCACACTTAATTCATGCTATTTGCCGTAATAATATACTATTTTAAATCAATAAGTCGAATGAGTGACATATTACATGATAAGGTCATTTTGTGAACCATTTCGGATTCTATATTGTGTGTTATTTCTTTTCCGGGTTGCGACCCCTTAAACTCCCCGAACTATGTTCTGCGACGACACACAAATTTCCCATTCTATTCTGTAACTTTTTGGTCCCTTAGGTTTATTCTATATTTTGCAAGATTATAGAACGTAATGAGGGCTTGGGATGGATAAAGAGCCGCAATCCGAAAAAAAAATAATATCCTATACATTCTTTAAAAGTTTATTTAGTCGTTTTATTGACATTAGTTATAGTACAATGTATTCCAAATTTGATTTAAAAATCTTTTGAAAAAACTCTAAATGCCTATCAAAACAACTAAAAAAAATATTAACATTTTACCCCCCAACGAAAACAACTCGTCTCCGGACTGCTTCTTATGTAAGCCGTGTTTGTAATTTTTATTAAATAAATCATCTTCTACAGTTTTAATTTTAATTGCTCATAATAATTACTCATACACAATTAAATGAAAATATCTACGCCTTTGATAAACCTTTTAAAGAGTTATAAAACCGTTTCGAGAACATAACCTACCCTATTTCTGAAAAAGAACTATCATTCATCCGCTTTGTTATATTAAAAGCAGTTCTAATATTTCAGTTTTTAGTGTGTCTTAATCTATAAACCGAATACTTGCTTTAAAGTATACTTTTCATAATTTATTTTCAAATCCTCCTTAAAATATAATACGATTCAAAACTTTTTAGACTAAACCTGAAATAAGCCTAGTTTGATACTTCCTAATTGGTTTTCGTGAAGTTTTCCAATGCTTGGTAATTGGGAAGTCCAACGTTTTCCCATATATTTGCTTATTTTGATTTTTTTTTAATTCTCTTTAAATTATCAAAATTCATTTCTCTTAAATTCATCAAAATCAAAATTATTTCGTGTAATACGCTACTACTAGTATTATTAAACTGCAACACTATAAAAAATAATAAAATATAGTTCACATGAGTCATGTAGGCGTGTCATTACGTAGTTATATTAATGACCCCACTAGATTAACTTATCTTCTTATATAAATAGAGCACCCAGTCATTTAAGGACTGTATGTCCTAGTTTTCTAAATAAGTAATTTGAAGTAATCAATTGTTATTGTTTTGTTTTAAAATACATTTTTTATAAACTGTACTACTCAAAGTAATGGCGCAGTCAAATTTCTTATCCTTTAAGGATACCGGTTCCAATACAGTGCCTAATAAAATTGTGTTACTTCTGGTGGTAGAAATATTCACCTCAGATCCTCAATTTTCACTCTAAGTATTCACATGTTTATTATCCCTGGAAATGATGTGCTTAATTACTTGTTAATTGGTCAGAACTTTTTATATTTATGAACACGCCCTGTCTTTGATATATCTTTTCTTCCCGCCGCGCCGCACAGAAGTATCTAGACCATAAACATATAAGCAAGAATATCTATGATCTAGATTGATCCATATATTTGCTAATATGGTATATTGAATGGCTCCTTTTGCAATCATAAAAGTTTTTTATATTTGTTTATATTTCTTATTCAAAATTAAAATCAAGATGACTACACTCTGGTTTAAAGGGTTGACACAATAATTAACCTTATTGCTCCATTTAAAATATAAGGCAAGTATCGTTGTTAATATAGAGGCACTCAGATAATGAAAGAGGAGCAAAAAATGCGGATGAAATCATTTTTTATATTAGGCCAATCAATAGAGCAAAAAACCAGTGATTTATTACAAATTAAAAAATATACACAGTCTAGGTCTCAGTCAAAAATAAGTTTATATATATAAGAATAACGGGCATCATCAGACCTAAAATGAATATACATTACAACGGAAAATACAATTGAATAATGTATAACTTCACCATAAACACAACACATTTTACAAAGTACATAAAACAAACATGACCAAACAAAGAAACAATGAAATACGAAACAAGGCTACGCTTGAGAGACCAATTAGAAACGTCGATGTAAATTTATTTGATGAGAGTGATAGGTCAAAACGAAAAAAGAAGAGATCGTTCAGGATGAACTCGACTAATTGTCGTAAAGTACATGCTACTTTATTAAAAAAAAAAGAATGAGTGGAAATGACAGAAAAAACTTGAAGGTTATACAAAATAAGAATATATAGTTATTCTTTTGAAATATTGTTTAAAATCAGATAGGGCTCAAAATTAAACATTTCATTAACGCAGGTAAGGATGGGGCTCTTTTTAGCTTTTGTTATTTCCATCTTTTCTAAAAGATCCAACTTCTTACCTTTATCGCATTGGTGAATTATGTTTATATTTTCAGATATTGAAAAAGGATGTTTTGAGGATAACAAATGGTTCGCAAAGCCAGATTTTGTATTAGAAATATCTGTATTTTGATGCTTTGTAACCAAGCTGAGGTGTTCCTGGAACATTGTCGAAATTTTCCTACCCGATTGTCTCACGTAAACAGCAGGACACTCTCCACAATAAAGGGAATAAACTCCAGATTTCTCAAGTTCTATTGTTTGTTTTAAATGGTATGGAGATATTAAATGACTTGAAAAATTTAGCTAAATGTAGAGATATATTTCCAAAATATGTTAAAACTCTGAATTTGTTTGTATTAATTAGATTATTATGTATTAAGTTATAAGAGAGTTTATATTTTTTCATAAATGTATAAAAAAGTTTGTTGAATGTTTTCATTGGGAAACAATTGTTTAAGACAATTTCCCTTATTATATCTAATTCTTTAGTAAAAGCAGCTTGGGATAGTGGTAACTCAAAAAGTCTGTACAAAAATTAATTAAAAGCTGAAAATTTGTGAGAAAATGGTGAATTAAATGTAAACTAAATGATGTTATCAGTACAGGAGGGTTTTGTAAATACCTCAAAACTAATTTTGTTATCATTCCTAATTATAAGAAGGTCTAGAAAAGGAAGTTTGCCATCAGTTTCACTCTCCATAGTGAAGGATATTTTTCGTGCAAAGAATTGATAAATTCTAAAACTTTTAACAATTCTTGTTTACTACCTTTCTAAACAATACAAATATCATCCACGTACCTTTTATAGCTTACCAGATGTTCTGAAAACGAGCTATACATTATTTTCTTTTGTAATTCACTAAAGAATGGTGAAAGGAAAATATCAATTATTAAATTTAAAAAAGTTTAGTTCTAGTACAGTTTTTAGCGGTAGAATGAGACCAGATATTAAGACAGCCGGAAAGTCTCTGTTTCTTAATAATTTTTCAGTTAAATCAATGCATTCAATTGAGGAAATGCTAGGGAAAAGGTTTTCAACATCTAAAGAGATAAGTCTATAATTTGGTGGTAAGGATATGTTTTTTAAGCAGTTGGCGAAATCTATAGAATTTGTGATGAAATATTCACTCTGAAACTCAGTGACCTTTCTTAGAATAGTATCTAGCCAAGAAGAAAGTTGATAACAGGGCGATTTTATAAAATAAACCGTTGGTCTAATTGGAGAACCCTCCTTGTGAAGTTTTGACAAACCATATAACAGTGGTGTTGTGAAGTTCATTGGATAGAGCTTTCCTTTTGTTATGTTAAAATATTTAAGCGTGACAAGAGCCTTATCAATTGTTTCACTTTACTAAAAAAGGAACTAATGGGATCCCTTGTCAAAGATTGAAATTCGTCGGTATTTAAGAACTATAATACTTTTTCAATATATCAGACCCTTTCATCATAACAAGACAGGAGCCTTTATCAGCCTTAGTAATCAAAAGATCATTATCTTTTATTTTTGCTTTAGAGTTTAAGAAAGATATTATCTTTGCCCTTAAAATGTTTTTGTTGTTAATGTTGGTAGTGTGAATAATCTTTTCAGCCTCCAGCGCCAGTTATATTACTTTGAGTAGTAAAGTTTATAAAAAATGTATTTCAAAATAAAACAATAACAATTGACTACTTCAAATTACTTATTTAGAAAACTAGGACACACAATCCTTAAATGACTAGGTGCTCTATTTATATAAGAAGATAAGTTAATCTAGTGGGGTCATTAATATAACTACGTAATGACACGACTACATGACTCATGTGAACTACATTTTATTATTTTTTATAGTGTTGCAGTTTAATAATACTAGTAGTAGCGTATTACACGAAATAATTTTGATTTTGATGAATTTAAGAGAAATAAATTTTGATAATTTAAAGAGAATTAAAAAAAATCAAAATAAGCAAATATATGAGAAAACGTTGGACTTCCCAATTACCAAGTTTTTTTGCCTTTAATAGAAGACAGCTTATCAAGCTTAATAGCAAAGGCTACGTAGCAAAACGTCCGATAGCAGCATTGCCGTTAATTCTTTGCGCCATCCAAGTAAAAAATCGGTTTTCTTTTGTTAAGTTACCCCGATATAAAAAAATTAGTAGCTTCTGCAGTTGCTGAGTTAATTGAAGTTGCGCTCAGAGCGACTATATTAATACGGTTCCCATCATCTAAAGTTGCTGGTCATATTTGGAAGCATTTTTCGGTTATTTCACAGAATTTTGGCGCAAATACTTTTTGTAATCTACTAGATATTTCTACCTTCGATATGATTTTGCAGAGTTCAACTAGGATTATCCACGATGCATGCAGGCTCGCTGAAAATAGTGCATTAAAAAAATTCAAATCGCAATTGTGCAAAAAGTAATAAATCCCATAGCGCCTGATTGGAAAGCATAAACTATATATCAATAGCTTTTATTTGGCAAAGAGCCTTCGCTACAATTTGATAAATAACGGAGATATGAATTTTCGAAAAAAAGCCTAATCTTTTCCGGTTTTTTCTCCTGTTCTAATGATCCGATCAAGTCGGGTAAACATATATTACTTGTAATTTTATTCTCTACAATTCATCTTTTTACACCATTAAGCTTGCATTATTAGTTTCGATGTTATAAGCCAAAAACGAAAGTGGAGAACATAATGGAATATTACTTTAGACTATCTTGAGTGTGATGTGAAAATATCTATTTATTGTCCTATATGGGCTAAACAAGTTATGGATATAAAAATTATAGAATGTAAGAAGTTATTAATTATTATATGCTTAATTTCCAGATAAAACAACCATACATACTTTTTGACATAGACTATATTTTCCCTAAAATATATCAAAACTATTTTATAGCTAACCCAGGTTTTTTTTAATGTTTTAAACATTAATTTAAATTCGATGGAGGTTACAAGTATTGATCTTAAAAACAATTAATGTTAAATACCATAAAGAAACAATAAATTCTACGTCTCAATATAAACTGTTCTACATATTTTTTAAATTTTTTGAGATGTATTATACGCATTCAACATTACATGAAATAAAGCGCTACACTAAACTCATGCATTTAAAATATGGTTCTAAAAATTGCTCTCATTTGAATATTCATTTGCATAATACTTGTACATTCTATAAATAGAATTTTGCTGCATAAAATACACCCCTTTGTTCAAATAATTTAAACGAGCAATTATTTTCATTTTAAATTGTGATATTTTTTTAAACTTAATTTGTAATCTAATATACCGAGTCAAGTTATATAGCCGGCTCAGATGAAGGTTTAAACAATTCAGTGTTGCATCCGGTTTGCCCGGAAGCACTAATAACTTTATTGATGTTATGTTAAGTGAAATAGCCTGATTTTGATAATATAGAAAATTTTGAGACAATGGCAACCTAAAAAAATCTCATAAAGCGATCATAAACTATCCTTGAATAAGTATTATTAATTCTGTGTTAAACCTACAATTTACTTTTAAACCTAAATGCCTTCATACATTTTGAAAAAAACACCACGCTAGATTTAAATTCTATGTAGTAAAGTATATTTCTAATAAATCTTAGTTCAAATGTGTTCCTCTCAAGAGAGTAATCAGTAAAATATGCCCGTTATTTATATACGGTAAAACACGTTGCGCAATGTACAGTACAGCCACCAGCTTGACTGGCGCAAACATTTGGGGGGTCTGCAATCATATAAAAGGAACTGGATCTTGAATATACGAGACCGCCAGCCCTCATCGCAGACTGCAGCTGTCGCCAAGCACTGCCATACCGCCAGGATATATGTAGGTATAGGTAATATAACAAGAGGTGGTACACTGTAATAGGTCTTCTGCCTCATTCCCTCACACCTAAACTTACTTCAGTTTACGCACCTTCTCTCTCATGCCCATACACACATCTTTCACATACGTTACGGGATCCAAAGAATGGACTGGCCGTTCCTGTCATGCCTTATACACATGCCCACAGTCCTTTCCTGTGGTCAGATTCGGGACCCAGAGAACGGACCATCCGTTTCCGTCTTGTCTTATAAACATATACAATTCCTTTCCTGAGGAGATTCGGGTTTCAAAGAACCACGTCATGTCTTATATAAATACACATAAGGGCTCGTGAAAGAGTGCTCATATCGACTGCCCTTGGTAGGTAACTTGCTAAAGTATCACATTAACTTGCACCACTTAGTTTTACCCGCGTATGCGCATTAAAGAGTGGGAACCGGCGCCGGCGGCGGCGTTGGCCCCGATATTACCATATTATCATTCTTCGGAGAGTCGGTCGTGTTAACCGACTTTAACTTCGTCTCGACCGCCGTTCTTATCTTAACCAAATTTACCCGTTTTTCTCTAGTGCATAAATTCCCTTTCTCTTACTCATTAGGATTTTATTTAGTTTAGTTATAGGGCTAGGCTTAGGGTGTATTGTAACAAGTAATACATAGGATAACTTTTTTGTTTTTTAAAATGATGTTTTGTTTCTCTTTCCTTTCCACCTACTTTAAGTAATACTGTCAGTGTCTTATTCACTGACCTCTGGTTAACCATTTTCACTGTATAAAAGCTACCTGTGCGTGCGTTCGCGGGCCCTTTACCACAGGATTCGAAAGGGTGGCGCACGAGATATAACCGACAGTAACCCAATGTTTACCGAAGATCAATGAAGTACTGGAGCTCATGACAACGTAACTATTTTGCATTTTTTATTATGCTTTACTCTGTCTAAACTTATTGAGATATCGGCATTTAAACAGACAAGAGAATTTTAATACACCATAAAAATAATAATAATGCTACTGGTTTATGCCAATGTATTTCTGCCCATAATTTCAACTGATTTGTGCTACTTTTATTATTGCTTTAGCATTGCACAATTCAGAATCCAGCAAATTTTATCTATTTGTCAAGATATAAAAATAAACATTTTAGCGAGCTCTCTATGCTGTTTCATTATTCCGGAAATTGAGATCTAAAAGTCCAATTTTATAGCTAGTTTGGTTAAACCGGTTGCTACTTCAGACTGGAAGTAATTCTTCCTATCTGTAGTACCTTACGCCGCGCCAGCTTGAAATACCATATTAGATTTTATCTACCGATACAACTCTTACAAAATTAAATCAATATGATACTTATTCGGTACAGTTCTACCGCCTAATTAACAACTATTTTGCTAATGGATGTAATGAGCAAATTAATTCTCCTTGTCTGCTTTTCTTTTTATTATTCGCAAAATACAGCAAACATTTTATGAATGGTGAACAATTTAATTTGTTCTGAAGAGTAACTTTTACCACAATTTTTTGCACGGAGTAATTTTTTCCTCTAGATAATTAAATAACGCAGAGACAGAGCAAAGCTTACTAATTATGAAAAGCGAGTTTACGTCAACAGCTAATCACATTTTGTGAGGTAGCACTAGCTATAGATAGAAGTTAATTCCATTCACACATTATTTCATATAGTAGTCGTCGTAGGTCATGTAATATGTACAATGTAAATAAAGCATAAATAGTCATTTATTTGGAATAATGAGGCCTAAGAAAATTTTGCTATTATTAATGACCAGCTAATTTAGTGGAAACAAAACTGGGAAATATTTCACAGATCAATTATTTGAAAAGCTATATTTTTAAGTGAACTGTGGAAAAATATTCTAATACGTTTTTAGATTTTAGGTAAGCCAGCAAGCTTATTAAAAGTGCTTAAGAATATATGGGAATAACTCTTAAAATACGTTTACTTTTCAACAATAAACAAAACGTTTATGTTTTTGTATTTTGAAAAATTTTAGACTTTGCGACATTCCGTAATAAAAATTATTATATTTCATAATAATTTATTTATGAAAACAATGGCTTTTACGCGTTTTTTAAAGGTCAACCGCCATATTTTGTATCTGGTTAAACATCCAGCTCGTTTGCTAGACTAATAGAGTTTTTCTTGATGACACACAATGACCTGTCATACTGCAGAAATGATGCGATTAATGTGCAGCAGCAGAATAATTTCTGAAGATTTGCTGTTAGGAATTTACTTTTAATACTAGAGCTGAATAACATTCGTTTCTCATGAGTATCTTTTACCCTAGTAAATTCTTTAAATCGGGCTATTGAAATATAACAAAAATCTGTGAAAAATCATAATATGTCAATCGAGAATATAATGTATTATGAAAATACAGTTCTTTAATACAGGAATCTTCTTGTGGGCAGAATCGGTTAATTTTCATAATGGAAGAAATTGACACTACTATAAACCGACAAATAACGGATCGCCAGGGGCTGACTACTATGACCTAGTAGCGGCGACGAAATTATTGCATATTTGTTCTACCACTATTTCGAGGGTAGATAACCAATTATTTCGTGGCGAATTTTGATTATGTTCAAAAGCCTGTGTGTGGTTATTCTGAAAATATAAGAAGAACTTTCCAGTACAACCTGATTAGTTAAAAGATCATATTATATGTGTTCCAATATATAATTAAACTGAGAACGTGAGACTCGAAATGATTATTAGAATGTTATTTCCTTGGTTTTTAAATTATTTTTAACAAAAACTTGTTACACAGGTAGAATTTGAGACGCTGATCACGAATCTTGAGTTATTCATCATCAAAAATCTCAATCTTGTAATCACAGTTTTCCGTCTACTTTTGACCTTCATCTACTAATTTTTACAGTAAATCGATTAAATACACGACTAAAATATCAAAATAGGAAATAACTTTCCTTTGTCTAGTGATTCCCGCCAGTTAACTATTGTCTTGTCGTTAGCTGATCTGCGTGAAATCAAAACAACTATTTTCAATACTTTCAATGGTAACTTCCTGCAAGACATAGGGGATAGAATGACTCAAATAGTTAAACGACACTTTGAGCAACAGTTGAAGGCACACAAAAGAAAATTTAAGAAGTTTAATGTAAATTAAAAATCTAGAAAAAGCTGCTAAAACACAACACTGACAGCCAGGAACAGTCTCTGCGCAATATAAATATTGGCATCATTGGTATTGAATTTGACAATAGTGAAAACCTGCGAGACAATGTATTTAATCTTTTTAATAATAAACTTAAGATAGATATTCGAAACGCAGGCATGAAAAATGCTATCAGGTCTCTGCCAAAATTCCGGGCGATAAACTGCCGGCAGTACTGTTTTGTCGTTTATAGAGTTTTCGGCTTTGGATATATAGACCATCTCAAGAAATTCCCGTTTCCTCTGATTATGCTCTGTTTGCAATATTTTGGTTTCCGAAAAATTGAAGGTGTGTTTAGTTTGACATTCATGTTTACTTAAGGCTGTTGTATTCTTTTTGTCAAACTTATGTCCATTTAAACAGTTTTGCAAATACTGTGATGTCTGACCAATATAAACACTTGGGCAATCGGTGCATGGAATTTCGTATATCACATGACTTTTTTTGTTTTTATGTGTTTTACTTTTTAAGGAGCTAAAGTTTTTTTTCAGAAGATTATAGCCTTTATGACAAACAGTTATGTCATGTTTTTTAAATACTGATTGAAAATTTTCAGACAGCCCCCGTATGTAAGGAAGTGATAAAAAGTTATTTTTATTTTTACTTTTTTGTTGTGTGTCACTGGTATTAGGACTGTGAATTTTCTTTATACGTGTGTTGAAAAGAGTGTTAATAAGTTTTATTGGGTAACTATTTTTCATTAGAATTTCTTTGGCTTTTTTTATAGCATTTTCTTGATAAATTGGATCGCTTAATTTGAGAGCTCTATCAGCTAAACCTATAATTACGGACTTTTTTTGAGACATTGGATGGTATCTTCCCGACCAAGTTTTTTTGGTGTACCACATTGTGTTTATAGACTTTTGATTGTGATACAATGTCATATCAAGAAAATTGATTTTATTATTTTGTTCCACTTCGATTGTGAATTTAAGTTTAGGGTGGAAGGAATTAAAAAAATTAAGAATATTTTCTGTCATATTATTTGGAATAGCCATTATGCAATCATCAAAGTATCTATAGTAAAAGGGGATGTTATACGATAAACTTGGAATGATTTGACTTTCAAGATCTTCTAGCACAAGCTGTGCCACTACACTTGATATGGAAGATCCCATTGCGCAGCCTTCGATCTGTTTATAATAGGTGTCGTTATAGGTAAAATACATAGATTTTAGAGTTAATTGGGTGGCTGATAGAAATTCTTCTAGAGGGATGTCGGTATATTTTTTTATTTCATTCCATTTTTTCTTTATTACGTTTAAGTCTAAATCTATAGGAACATTGGTATATAATGATACGACGTCAAGAGATATGATTGTATAATTATCTGGTATTGTAATATTTTTAATCTTTTCCTTAAAATGCCAGGAATCCTTGATAAAAGAGGGAGTTTTATTTATAATATTATTTAAAATTTCTTTTAAGTATTTGGATAATTTATTTAATGGAGATTGCACGCAGGAAACTATCGGTCTTAAAGGTATTCCTTCCTTATGAAGCTTTGGTAACCCATAGATTTTGGGAGCTTGTGCGTTGTGAATTTTTAAATCTTTGGCTGTATTGGGAGAAATGTAGTTTTTGTTTTCCCATTTTTTTATCAGTTCATTATTTTGTTTTTGAAATATATTTGTAGGATCGCTGTTTATTTGTTTGTAAGTTTGTTTATCAGCGAGAAGGTTATTCATTTTTGTATTATATTCTTTAGAGTCCATAATTACAGTTTTATTTGATTTGTCTGGTTTTAATATTTTAAGCTGGGGATTTTCTTTTAAAAAATTACGAGTCTTTTTTAGTTTCTGACACAACTGTTTTTCTAGTAATTTAGTTTTAGACTTAGTTTGATGCGATTTTAGTTTATTTTTATGATTTGTCAAAATATTGCAACAGTTTGCTCTAAGGTCGTCTTTTTTATGAGCAGATAGATTATTGATAGATATTTCAATTGAGGATATTATGTCTGGAATTGGGAGCTCTTGAGAGTTTTCTATAGGCATTGCGAAGTTGTCGCCTAAACTAAGAATATCCTTGGCGTAATCTGGGATTATTGTGTTTGATAAATTTTCTAGCCATTCTTCTTCGATATTTATTTGTTTTGAGGAAATATTTTTATTTTTTAAAATAAGAGTATTGATTTTTTTAATGTTTTTTTCTTTGATTTGTAAAAAAATATTTTCAAATTTATTTTTTTCATGATTAAGAAATGATTCAAAAAGGTCGTTTGGAAAAATATTCTGTATTTTATTTTTTGTATCTAAAATAAGAAAATTCACAGTCCTAATACCAGTGACACACAACAAAAAAGTAAAAATAAAAATAACTTTTTATCACTTTCTTACATACGGGGGCTGTCTGAAAATTTTCAATCAGTATTTAAAAAACATGACATAACTGTTTGTCATAAAGGCTATAATCTTCTGAAAAAAAACTTTAGCTCCTTAAAAAGTAAAACACATAAAAACAAAAAAACTCATGTGATATACGAAATTCCATGCACCGATTGCCCAAGTGTTTATATTGGTCAGACATCACAATATTTGCAAAACCGTTTAAATGGACATAAGTTTGATAAAAAGAATACAACAGCCTTAAGTAAACATGAATGTCAAACTAAACACACCTTCAATTTTTCGGAAACCAAAATATTGCAAACAGAGCATAATCAGAGGAAACGGGAATTTCTTGAGATGGTCTATATATCCAAAGCCGAAAACTCTATAAACGACAAAACAGATATCAAAAATCCAAACAAAATTTATTTTAACATCCTAAATAATTAATATTCGGATTATTTGAACCCATTCACGAAACATTGTTTACCACTGCCAACCCTAATAAAAAGACAAAACAAACGTAAACAACTTTGTGTCGTGTTATGTCTGATCCTCGTTTTGAATTTTAAATGTATATAAATATTTTTAATGTGTGGATCGTCTTGAATATATTGAAGTAAGCCGAAGAAAATTATTTTTACTATTTTAGACATTGTAACTTAAGTAATCTTATAAGAATTTAAAAATTGAATATTTAAAAAAAAAACTGTAAACTCTTAGGGCAGTAATTTATTTCGTTTTAGATGACTGATGAAGGCCATAAAGTGGTCGAAACGTTTTAATATTGACGAAAAACTTTTTAAAATAAAATCATTTAACATCAATGATATGTTATAATTCGAACACCATTCCCAAGAAAATGTTTAAATAAGTATATATATATATATATATATATATATATATATATATATATATATATATATATATATATATGTACATATACCCACACAGAAATATACTATTTATGTTTTTGACTCTCTTGGACCCTCGAATATTGAATTTAAAAAAACAAGATCCTCACCAGGGTTCCTTCTATCAGATGCCACGTTTTATGTTCCTTATATTGATTAATTATAGGTGTACCAACAATTTATAAGGTTTAGTAACTCAACCACACAGTTGCATGTATTTAGTGATAACTGTGATTTCTTCAAAGCACCAATGGAAGACCAAAAAGCTGATGATGCAGATGCAATAGAAAAGTAAGCAAGTGTTTTGTTAAAATCATCAAAACATTTCAGGGCTTCGTAAATTTTAGGTAAACATCTTGTTATATTTCCAATTTTCTGTATTGTATATAGTCAAATATTTGGGCGAGGAAAACGCAGCCAAGCTCTAACCAGTTTAAGGTAATAGTGCTAAGGTTTCAAGCTAGCATGTGTACATGCACTAAAAAAGCGATCACTCATTTTTAACCTTAAAAATCTGCGTCCAAACTTGCACTCCAGTTCACCATGTTCTGCCAAATTCCTAGTAAAGAAAAATATAATTATTCCAATCTAATTAAAATTATAAATACAGCTAGGTAAGAGTGTAAGTTAACAATCGAAAATACAACATTTCCCTGTACATTATTAAGCATTATAATTTAAAATAGTCCATCACGCTTTTTGCATAACATTGAAATAATTGCGGAATTTAGTGCTGTTTCACATAAAGTGTATGGTACTGACTATAAGCTCCGTGATCTTCAGTGCTGATCATCAGGGTTGATAGAGCGTTTCGACGTACTTGCTTTCAGATGCAGTGAGCGCATGGACGCATCAAAATCTATATTTGCAGCAGGCGTTAAGTCCTTTATACGGTTAATTAAGCGAAAAAAAAAGTGCAAAACGTCTGTCTTTGCCACATTAAATTCCAATTTAAGAGAATTTCCGTCTTCAGATGTTTCGATTGTTTTCAAATGTCCATACATTTTTTTGACGAATTATGTACTAAAATCTGTATATTTTACTCGAATTTCTTTATACATTTTAAAAGAATTAATACCTATATTGTATTATGTACCAATTTGTTTATTTACCACCTACATGTCATTTCTGCTGTGTTATGTTATTAATATCCGGCACAACAGCAGCTGTCACGTTGCCGTAAACTATGTATTCAATACCTCTGTGTATGTATTCCATATACGCCTTTACTCTTCTTTAGCAATTTCGCCTCAATTTAAAAAGGTCAATGGTATGGCCCTAGCTTATATATTGCTGTACCTATAAAGTCTAGAATTCAAAACCTACAACACGGGATGTTCTACGCAACCAATCATCAGCGCACATGTAAAATAGCTCATATAGGCTTGCTGCTTTTGAGCACGCTGACCATCCGTCGACGCACGGGATGGATGTAGCTAACCGTACGAGCAAGGAAAACGAACAATGTAAACTGCTCATTTAAATATGCGATTCTATTACGTACGTCCTGATGACCAGTACTGACCACGCACTCCAAGTGAAACATCACTTAATATTCCCATTACCCATTACAATACATCACTAAATAAAATTCGATTAGTAACATTCTTAGTTCAGCTCTATGAGTTATATGTATTTTATACGCAGCTGCACAAGAGCGAACGTTCTTATTATACTATAAAGTTAATTTAATAGAAATAATTACAATGTCTCTACAGGTCACATTACCTCTAATTTATATTAATCTATATTAATTTATTGATAAAATAAATTTATAGCCATTTCCTCAAAACATTTTTCATAATTATCTGCTTCAAAATAAACTAAATAAATAACACTTTATACTAAGCTTCATATTGATGTAAAATCATTCATTATATTACTAATGGCTAACTAATTCAGAAAGCAAAGATCTATTATATTAATACTACAAATTAGAATAGATTTAAGCAAGTTTAAGTTATTAAACCAACTAATAAAACAGAAGTATCAAAGTGTCATGAGACAATTGGATTCAGTTGTTAATAACTAAGTAGTGGTAATAGGTTAGACTATTTATATTATGATTAACGTCTAATTTGCTTTGGACCGATTATGGTTCATTATTAAAGTCAATCCATATCGATCAAGGCTAGCAGACGGTTTGACTCCTTGGAAAAACAATGTACGCATGTACTTATTACCTATTACTTATTTAATGTGTATTCTGGGATTTAAAACACTGAGGAAGAATACATATCTTCATATAGGGTGACAAGATCTTAAAACAACCAGAGTATTGTAGTATGGTAAAGTATCACCCTGTATAGCGGATTATTATTATTAGTATATTGCAATTCTTTAACATGTATGTGCGAAATAAGCACGCTGACGAGGCATCGTGCTAATGACAATGTACTGGATGCAGTCCGATAGACAGAGATATTATAACTAGCTATAGACGAGAGTGATAGTAAGGGCAAGGGCGGACCTTGTTGGTCCGGCCTTTGGGCTGTACTGTATGTAGTTATGGTAATAGTCAATAGAATATGTTCTTAGTAACGCGTCTTTCTTTACGCATCAACCTGGACAGAAGAGTAAGATGAACAACCCTAATAGATACGTTATTCAACCCCAAATAATAAGTTATTACATCATAACATCAAAATTTCTGAAAATGTTTTTAAAGTAAATATAATTGATACTTTACCCTTGTACCTCTCTCTGTATTTATTTTTACCTAACTTTGCGAGATTATTTTAGTTTAGCTATGTGAAGAGTATTTTAAAGTTAGTCACAAAGACGCGAAATGATTTGGAGGAGTGCTTATTGGACAAAATGGCCGAAAAGCAGTTTCCATGTGGGTATTATTAAAAACCTAAAAACAGATCTTTAGTTAACATAAACCATCTCATACAAAAAAAAATAGGAAACTTATAAAGCGCATTTGTCAAAAGGTTTGAAGAAAATAACTAACTATTTACTCAATATAATAGGCGATATATCTCTGAACATAAAGAAAAACATGTGAAAAACAGTCAGTTAGTCAAGATTAGTTAAATCACTTGTGTAAATTAACTCAATAGTGCCCAGAAACCAAACCAAATATTATTTAACGATAACTTCGTAAAACGTGGATCTTTATCACATGAAAAGAATATTGCAAGTATCAATACAATGCGCCTCTTCAACATCCACCCGATTTATTTTCTGAATAATTTTAAAGCTGGTAAACTTCAAATTGACACTAAATGCTTCTTTTTGTGTATAAATTTCAAGACGTCGCGGCTGTGGCTAGAAGCCGTCGGGTATAAGGATATTAAATTTACTCATTTCAAAATCTTGGTCATTCGTAAATTTGAGAGAATCTACAGTAAAAATTCTTGAATGCTTCTCACGAGTTTTATAATTGAAATGTTTTTATTAACATGGGGCTAGGTATTGTACTTTTCAAGTTCAAGGGTGCTTTATAAAAAAATAAAATTTTAAGTTTAAAATTAGAACGCCATGTAAATACAATAGAACATTTTCATTAGGTAGTAGGTGAGAAATAAAAATACATGAGTTTGGAAAGAAATTTTACTTTCCTTATTTTTAGATTTTAAAATGGGTTGTTAAGTGTCCCCATGTTATGAGAATATATTTAGGTTGAAAAGGCCATTCAAAAAATGTGTCCTTACCCAAAATGTCGCCAATCCTCCACCTCGAAATTTTCCCTCATGAAAGATACAGAAAAAAGAAAAGTCTCCTATTGAAATATAGATAGGAGATAGATTTTAAATTATAATGTTGTCTATTTCAAAAAAATAAAAGGGACATTAAAGGCCTGCACTGTATGTTACAACTTCAATGTTTCAATTTTTTCGGATTTTGGGTGCGGCCCATAAATATTTTTTTTCAATTTTGTGAGATTCACGTTCCTAATGTTGGACAGCCCTGGTCTAAGTTTAGAATATGTAGATAAAAATTGTATCAAGGGCGAAAATTCACAACTACTTTCTTAACTTCTCAAAATTTTAAAGATATCACATAAAAACTCAATTCAGAAGGAAATTTATAAACCGCAATATTATATAGTTCGTAACAATAAATAACGAGAAAAACATCAATTTTGAAGAAAATAGATCTCTATTAGTAGAATAACGTTTATCGAGATGTTTTAAGTTTAAACAAGAACTATGAAAGAAGTGTGAGGTTTCTTTGATAAGGGTATTTTTGTCTAGGGGAACATCTAACACCTTTAGATAATTTTCAAATAATAACTAATTCGCGCAGAATACAGAACTACCTTTATTAAACAATAATTTAGGTACTACGCTTTCGAAATATCTCGAACATATATTCAAGAGATCACAGCATACTAGTTGCATGGGCACAAATAAAAGTCCTAGTGATAATTTTACAATACCAATTGGTTTTTCAGAAATTTAAACAAAGGAAAAAGAAATATTGAAGGGTTCCTGGGAAAGCAAAAAAAAATTAACTAAAATCTGATTTTACATTTACCGTGTTCTTTAAATTGTGTTTTTAGTTGTTCAATTTGCAAAACTGTTTGACGCTGGATACTGCATGTGACTGCAACAAAATATTTTTTTAATATAAAGATAAATTTGAACGCATTTTCAAAACTTAAATATTTCGTTTTCGGATATTTCATCTTTTATCGGACAGTAATTGATGTTCTGAAAAATAGGCAGTTCTTTTAAGTAAAAAGTACTTAATATAAATCAGTAAAATTACTGAAGGAAACATAAACTCCTAATGGACCCATTAATGTTTAAAAAGTTCAAGACTGTCGGAAATTTGTCCGTACTTTTCTACGATTTTCTCTTATTTCAAGTTACCTGTAACTGAGGAACTTTTTTAAAGATTCGGCTTTTAATAATGTATTTTCCATGTTGGGTAATGGTGACACTAAACAATCCATTATTGTATAAGTGACTTTTAGTCACTTATACAACTTTAGTTTAGTTTATACCATACCTGAAATTTAAGGCTTGCAGTTGACTAAAGAGAGCTCACAATTCTGGTTTAATATTGCAGATTAATTTGAGCTTGTAAAATCCCGTCTCAAACTGCTTTGAAGTCTTTATTTAATGACTTTTTGAATACAATATTTTAATTCAATGTTTGGTTCTATTATTAAAAGTCATATCACATCTCAAAACCTAATTAATTTAATTAATTATGAAATATTTACACTCGAAATTGCCCAAACTATGAAGAATATAATAGTGGTTTTTATAACTTTTGTACATGTTGTACAGAGGTATAAGGCAAACATATTTTAGAATGCAGAAAAAAATTGTTTTTGAATAGAAGGGCGGCAACACATGTTTAAATCTTAAATATATCTATAAACTAGGGAAAAAATAATTCTACTGCAGCAGTTATAATTTACGCAGATTTTTTAATTCTTAATATTTAGTTGAAATACTATTATATTACATTTTGATTTATTGACTATTAACCTTTAATATATTTAATACGCAAATTTTTATTATTGAACAAATAATGGTAAGTTGTATTGACTTGCACTTTAAATAAAAATATTATTTCATATAACTTTACTGATAATATATTATAATGGGTATGGTACTCACTCAAGTCCATGTTCAGAAAAAGCTCCGCTGAGATCTGAATCGCTCCTGGGTAATACCAACCGTGGTAAAATTGTTGCCTTTTTTCTTCGCGTTTTCAAGGTCGTTTGTTGAGATAAACTCAAAAATTCCGGAGCCCTGTGAGGGGAATGGGGTGAGAGAATTGTCAGACGTCTTTCTCCTGGACTAAGGCTCAGATAACCCGCGGGAGGAGGCAGACTTAAATGTTGAGGCACTCGCATTTTGCCTGACCTATGGAATTAAAATTTAGAGATTAAAAAAAACTAATATACAGTTAGCTTATTCTAAAAAAAATGTTTAAAATACTGGTTGAATAATTTTAGATAGGATAAAAAATTACTTTAAATATTCCGAGACCTTTCCATAATATTAGAGAAATTAAAACTTTTTACCAAAGGTATTAGTTTTAAAATGTTCATTAAAAACAAGTTTTTCTTTTAAATTTGGACATTATCCAGCGCAATGGCAAAAAATATGTTTGTTTGACCTATTCCAATGTGGCCATACTATATCAAAGTTGGAAATCGCATGTCGAGGATTAATTTAGTAGACCCAGAATTTGGTACAATAACAAAAACCGTTCACTTTGAGAAAAAAATACTAAACAAGGGATATTTAAGCTGCAATAAAAGACCAAAGCGGCTATTCTAGGGAAGCAGAGAGAATGGTTTCATGTTTTTGTAGGCTAGTGTACGTTGGACCGATGCGTTGAAGAGCCACGCTAGCTTAGTAGTCAAGGAACGATAAAAGCGGCGATAATTCACGTATTCCTTTGCCTTGGTTCCTAGATATTGGTAAATACATCGGCATACTAATAAGTAAGTTATTTCTTCCTTGTGCAATTAAATGTTTTTATTTTTATTCCTATAAATTTCTCAAACGGTGATAAAAAGAAGTGTACGTGAGGACTATACTGGCTACACAAATTGTATATTTACAAGAAACAATTTTGCTACATTTTAGAAAAACCCCAAGAAATAATTATGTCGGTACCAATGCCAGGTTTTAATTTAATTTTCATTTATTATATATTATTATAATTTTGAATAGAGAAACAAAAAAATGAATCAAAATTATTCCCAATATTCGATGATTTTACTATAACGAGTTGTAGAGTTTACTAAGTTGTGACGAATTCAGGATTTAGATGTTATTTTTGCTGAATTGCAAGCTAAAAGTTCCTCGACAAATTTGGGGGAAATTATCCTAGATTTGCAATTTTAAAAACGTAAAAGATTACCCACATAATTGACAGGTATCGAGAAAATAACTTAATTATTATAATATAGTAAGAAAACTTTCACGACTGGAACCAATTAAAAAAGGATGGTTCTTGGGCTTAGGCCGTATCAAATTGGAATTAGTTTCAAATGTTTGGCTATTATTGCACCAGATATCTTTAAAGCACAAATTGAAGCATTGAATGTTAAAAAGAAATTCCAAATTGACACGGTCTAAACCCAAGAATTACGATTTCTTAATAAACTAAAGTCGTATTCCGTTTCCAAACCTAGTTAACCAATCCAATTGACAGAAGTCTAACAGTAGTTTCTGAAAAACTCTTTGAAAACGAAACACCCGTCGAATAATTAACCGTTCAGACATTGGTTACCCGACAAGCAACAAAATTCATCGGTTGTTCTGGTGACACTGTTGACAGTTATTTTCAGGAGCCGTGTTCCGTAAATAACCGATGGATACGGAATACGAAACCGAAACCAAGATTAGAAACGGAATACGGCCTAAATAAAATTATGGAATTTTAAATTATCACTATATTAGAAATATATTTTTAAATTTTTAATTTGTCTCATTTGTGGTTTATGAACAATATTCCGACAAGGCTTCCAAAAAAACAATTATTTTCTTAATACTTATTTACGAAATGGTAAAATTAAAAACCAGTTTAAAGCGTTATTAAATCGCCACTTTAAAATCGTTGATCGCAAATCTTTGAACTCATAACTGATTTAAATAAAACAGTAAAATACAGAAGACCGAAGTGGGGTTGAATAAGATCCATAAAATAATATTTAAAAGTGATTCAAAATCGTTAAGGGGATACCCAAACATCATATGTTTAAGTAAAATAACGGAATGAAAAAACATGATGCTGTAGGATTGCCAAGCGCGTAATGTCTACCATGATCAAGTTCTCTATGTACGATAATGATATTCTCCTACTAGAGGACTTGAGAGAACTTTCTCAAATGCAATAAAGACTCATACAAAAGTAAACATGCTTGTGCATGTACGCAACAAAAAGCGAAAAGTCTTAATGGATATCATTAAGAAACCACTCACTTTCAACCCGATATATCCGTGAAACAATATATGTGAATTAATTTCATGAAAATAAAGTCAATATAAATATTATGCACCTAAAAATGTTTTACCTATTATCTTATTATTATCGTCTTTGAATTGTAAAATAAGACATACATACATTTTCTTCCCATAGTTCCATATTATAAATGAGCACAATGATTATCACTAAATGCGGTCCAGTTTACATCATAATTCCTCTAATTTATTCGAAATAATATCGCATTGTCTGTAATATAAAAATTGGAAATATTGGGGGCCAACTATCTGTTAAAAACTGGAAATACTCTAATTAGTTTTTTAACAAGTTGTATTTAGACTGTTCATTAGTTTAGGTTCACTAAACTCAGATATCATCTATTAGTAATGTTATGAAATGAATGACAATATATATATATATATATATATATATATATATATATATATATATATATATATATATATATATATATATATATTTTTTAATTTAATCTATTAACAGAACCAGACAAATAAATATTAATACATACCATAGGACTCTCTTCTTTTCGGCGCTGATCTCAGATAAACTACTTGGGGATAAAGCGGCGCCTTCTCCACTTACAGCGTGCCTCTTGAGTATCATCTCTCTATCAAAACTCTCTAGACTTTTAGCTTCAGTGGAATCAGAGAAAACTTTCCTCATATCTCTTTCGCTAGTACTTAAAAAACTATGGGATGTAGTCTTGAGACTCTCCATGCTTCTAGCGGTTTCGGTACGATGACCCGTTGTCAAAAATTGGCCCTTCGGCGGTACATCGTACTCTTCTTGGCTAGAACTTGAATGAGGAGTTGTTAAACGTGAATACCTAGGGCTTATTTTAAGGCTTACACTTTCCGACTCAGACTCTAGTGAGTCACCGCTAGCTTGCTGTGTCACAATTTGGCACTGGGGCACGCTCCCAGTAGCCAATTCGGAGGACACGGTTGCCGTTTGTTCAGAAAATGAAGCAGCAGCAGAAGCTTGTTTAAAACAGGTTTTGGTAAATTGAGCAGCAGCAACAGCAGTGGCGATAGTTGTGTCCTGGTCAGTAGACATTTGCTGATCGGCACCTATAATTGATTCGGCTACCAATGTGGATGAGGAGGCGGTTCTAGATACTTCTTGCTGAATCAAGGTGACCGTAGAGGAGGTTTTTCTAAGGTTGGTACTGGGAGATGGCTCCAAGGTAGTTTCTTCCTCTTCTTCTTCCATAGTAGAGGTTTTTTTTGAAATAGTGCTAGCGGTAGGTAGATATCAGGAAAGATGTTGCATTGGACGGATGGTTTCTCTAGGGTAATGAGCCTGAAATAAAATCGATTTTTTTTATAACGTATAAACATATGTGGCACAAACCATTTCCAACCACAGAAGGTTAATAATAAAAGTTAAAAATAAAATATAGGTTCAAGTTCAATAACATGTACATCTGTCAGTATCTCTTAAAAGACAATATCTCAAAATTCAAGCAAGTGCTATTTTTAGATGAATAGCTAGGCTCTACCAACGGCCATATTTCTACATATTTCGTTTAATAGAAATATATAACAAATTATATAACATAATAAATACAATAAAAATATTCTGTTTGGGGATTTAGAGATAAAGGAGATAGGTTGAAAAGCTTGCAAGTTATCTTCCTACTAGGAGGCTTAAAGTAAATATGTAGAAACGTTTAACTCATAAGAGATAATATTAAAACATTATGAATCATTAAAATTGTCTATCATAAAAAGAGTTAAACTACTATAGAGTGTTATGTCTTTAATTTGTTTAAAATTAAAATTTTTAAATCATGATGTTCGATAATAATTAATACTGGTCAAAATTTGACACAAAACAATTATCAACCTTAAATTTTTCAGGTAGTTTATCCATCATTTCCAAATTGCTCTATTTTAGAGATAACTGCGTAGATTAAAATATTTTTAAATTTATTTTGTATATGTATATGTACGAAAACACTGGTTAGTTAAAAGGTATGGATATTTAAGAAATATGTCTGTGCATTCATGCACGCGTGTGTGTGTGTGTGTGCGTAGAAAAAATTGTAAGATAATTGGAGAAAAGTGAAACCCTTTCATTTCGAATTTGCTCCAAACATCGTCCGGGTAGATATCTAGCAGGGGTTAGAATTTGATATCATGGGCGTAGATCTTAGACATTTTTGAGAAGAAATATCTGTAAATTTAAATTCTCGATATAGCTGATTCATATAAATCACATGATATCTGCAGTGTAACAGGTCGATTTTGGTTACGGAGAGACATCTCATTAGTCACTAGCCAAATGCAAATTATGGCAGTTGATCTTCAAAAGCGCGTCATCGTTCAATAAAAAAAACGTTGTATTTAAAAAAAACTTAAAAATGTATCTACATTTTATAACAGAACATCAAAAGTCTACAGTTTTTCAATAAACACAAAAATATTTTTTTCTGAAAGAAAAATAAATAAAATTCATCGGCTAATAGAGTGGTTTAGAGTTACGAATATCCTCCTAAAAATTACAAAAAAAAAACAAAAATTCATATTTTGAGATGCCCAAACTGATTACACTTAAAATGAATAACTGCTTTGTATGCCAAAACATCCTATGTTTTTAACTATTAACAGAGACTACCGCTAGGGGAGGAAAGTGACCTAAAAAAGCGAAAATGTAATTTATTTCAAAAACGGTAAGATTTTTTAAAATACAGTTAGACACATCAAATCTTTCATATCCCTTTATATAAAAACATTTTTTGACCATATAGTTCTGGGTGAACTCCACGTAGGGTTTCTAGATGTCAAAAACTATGTCCTCTCATTTCCGGTCAGTGGGTCTGCCATTCTGACTGTGGGGTGGCAAAAACAACTTATCGGATTAACTTCGAATTTTACTTAAAAATCAAAGGTCATACAGAGTTCGGCAAAAGTCTCGGTACAAGGAAATATTTTCTACTCTACAATTGGTTTTCCAGCAAACAATAGACTTTTTTGTTATAGAAAACGCTGCCTATCATTGTTGCATTATATAGGTCTCTTCTTGCTGATTATAAATGTATTGGAATTAGTATCTTTATATCAAATGGTAACCGAGAAAACTGAGAAAGGCTCAGCCACAATAGGCAACCCGTTGGAGACAGAGAGAGCAATCCTAATTGAAACACATACATGTGCAGTCAATAGAAATTCATTTCCTCTTAGAGTCGGATATTTGTTAGTTGTTTTAGTAGTTTTTAAATATAAAGGTATCAAATCTGGTATGTTAAGAATCAGCAAGAAGATATCCATTTAATGCAACAATAATAAAAGGTTGTTCCATAAAAAAAGTCTTTTGATTGCTGGAAAACTGAAAATCTGACGAAATCGGTAGGGCTGCTAACGTGTTGATAATTTTAAAATTTTCTTGTCTTAAGTCCTAAAAGGACTAATTCAAGTGGATTAGGAGGAGTTGGATAAACTGGTAAAATTTA
The DNA here is from genome assembly GCA_030620095.1 of Kuschelorhynchus macadamiae. Lineage (NCBI taxonomy): Eukaryota > Metazoa > Arthropoda > Insecta > Coleoptera > Curculionidae > Kuschelorhynchus > Kuschelorhynchus macadamiae. The sequence continues at coordinate 2,261,585 of JAUTXW010000830.1, forward strand.
AAGAGTAGAATTGGTATGAGTTTATGTATATCTGAACTCAACCTATGAATGAAACAGATATATTGCTGTAGATTATTATTTGCGCATGGGCAAGATAACTAGTAAAGAATATTGTGACTTTTGGTTTGACAAGGACACCATAAAATGTAGGAAAAACGATAAAAAACATAAACAAAATAACAATCAAGAAATCGAAAATAATATATCGATAAATTGGTCCTTACCCAGAATTTTCCTGGTAGCAAATTCCACACATGGATGATAACACAGTTTATATCTAATATATAAATTGAAAACTATTTCACTTTTTTTAATAAAACTAAAGTTTTATTTTAAAGAAGTTCCGGGTACTTTTCTAAACAAATAGGTAAAACCCTTACAACAGAATTTCCCTTGTAATGAAACTTTTACTTTATTAAAAAAATTAAAATATATAACAATTTATATGCATACAGTTATTAATAAATAACTAAATATATGCATGTACAAATTGCGTTATGTGTGAGTGGTGTAATTCGTTCTGGGTGAAGATTATTTTACCTTTTTTTTTAAATATGTAAATTACCGTAAAATAAAATAGTTTGTCCAATGTTTAGTTATCGCACTAGCGTTTGTTTACTTATATATGTATAAAAATATCTATGAGAATATTTATCTCAAACAAAAGTGTATCCCTAAGTGATATATTAAATCACTAACTTAGGTACGAGGTTGGTATGTATAAAATTAAAATTCATGCAAAACTAATTGACAACAAGCAGACATCTGAACCTGGCAAACTGAGAGATAATTTAATTGTATCTCCTAGGGGACCATGCTTAGCAACGATGTTGGGATTTAAATCCATTTAGGGAAGCCGCAATTTGACCTATTTGGAAAATTAGCAAATTTAAATGAAACATTTTAAATAAACTATGAGTACATTGTGTAACAAGCTATTAAAATAGGATTTTCACAATAAATAAACAGATTAGTGGCACGAATGTGAAAATGATGTTCAACAAACGAGTTAAATACTTTACTTTCTCTATGACTGCGTAAGCGTACACTTTAATTCATAAACCGGTATATAAAAAATGGGTAAATTTCTTTACCCGGAACTTATGATTTTTTTCCAAGTGTGACCCAATCTACTTCAGTACATAGTCACAGTATATATGTGTTACATATACTGTCTTTTCATTTTTATTTGTTCCATCGTATTGGATTCCTACCAATACTTTACCATTTTCTTTCTAACTATTGTCTTTTGGGCATAATAAAATAAAAATAAATTTTTCAGTCTTAACCTACTCTGTCGGTCCGCAGTTACTTCCCAGATATTAAGTCTTTGTTAACTGGTTTTCGTTAACAATCCTCTTGTAGTTATGTTAAAGTGGTGTATTATTAGGGGTTAGGATACAGTAGAAAAACAAAAGCCCTTTTTTAAAATGTCGACGTTTCTCAACTTTATTGTTGCATCCTCAGGACACATAGATTTTATATCCTACATGAAACCCATATTATCAGTCTTTACTTACTCCGTTGGTCTGCAGAAATTTTCTAACCCCAAATAATACACCACTCTAAGAAGATCGTTAGCAAAAACCATTTAGAAACTTAATATGTGACTGAACTGGACCCTAACTCCAAATAATATACCAGTCTAACATAACCACAAGAAAATCGTTAACAAAAACCATATAAACAATATCTGGGAAATATCTGCAGACCAACGGAGTAGGTAAAGACTGATAATATAGGGTTCATGCAGGATATAAAAACTATGTGTCTTAAGGATGCAACAATAAAGTTTCGAAACGTCGACTATTTAAAAATAAGCTTTTGTTTTTTTACTGGACCCTAACCTAAAATAATACACTACTGTAACATAACAAGAGGTTTATTAACGAAAACCATTTAGAAAGTTCCGAAACGTCGACAATTTTAAAAAAAGAGTTGTTTTTTTTACTGGATCTTAACCCCAAATAATACTGCAGTCTAATAAAAATGTTTTAACATTGTTCAGTCATATTGGATTTTTACCAAAATATTACCAGGTCATCCCCATATGACCCTTAATTTTTGGTCAAGTTTAAAGTCAATCGGGTAAGTAGTATTTAAGCTATGTCACGACCCGACAGAAAGACGGACAGACGGACCGACGGAATTGATAAAACACGTTTTTTTGGCATCTAGGGACGCTAAAACATGAATATATAAAAAACCTGAGAGGGTGATTTTTTCACGATTACGAAATTTTTATTTGGCCGCAATCTTGAATTAGTAACTAGTTTTACTAGTTGACCTATACCGCAATTAGTTATGGCACACAATTGGAAGTGATTAAGTAGTTTTTTGTTTTTTTCCGCCATCTTGGATTCGTAAAAAATTTTACCAGTTGATTCCAACATATAGCATGATGTTTATGCAATATTTGAAATAAATTCGACAAGGTGCTTTTTCATAATATTTTTATAACATTTCACTAGGCCGCCATTTTGTTTTTGCCGTATTCGATTTTTACCAAAATATTACCAGATCATCCCCATATGACCCTTATTTTTTTTATCAACATTTGAAGTCAATCGGGTTAGTTTTTAAGCTATGCGGCGAACATATAGACAGACGGACTGACGATGACGGGCCGACCGAATTGATGAAACATATTTTTTAACATCTAGGGACGCTAAAACGTGAAGATATGTAAAACCTGAGAGGGTGGTTTTTTCACGATCATTTTATTTGGCCGCCATTTTGTTCCGCCATCTTGAATTAGTACCACAGTTTTACTAGTTGATCCTTATACCACAATTAGGTATGGCACACAATTTAGAAATCAATTCATTAGGTAGTTCTTCAGGCTGAATTTTTATATATTTTATTAGGCCGCCATTTTGTTCCACCATCTTGGATTCGTACCAAAATATTACCAGTTGATTCCAATATAATACTTTTAATGTTTTTGCAAATTTTGAGGAAAATTGGATGAGTATTTTTGTAATAATAATTTTTTAAACATTTCACTAAGCCGCCATTTTGTTTCGCCATATTGGATTTTTACCAAAATGTTACCAGGTCATCCCATATGACCCTCAATTTTTGACTAAAATTTCAAGTCAATCTGGTAAGTAAATTTTTAGCTACGTCGCGAACAGACTGACAGAGCGACAGACAGTCAGACCGACGGAATTGTGAAAACATGTTTTTCATCATCTAGAGACCCTGAAACGTAAAGATCTGAAAAAATTTCGGAGATTTTTTCACGATTATAATACTTCTCTTTTACGAGGGAAGTAAAGATATAAAGTGATATATAATAATATAAATAATTTAGACATAAAAAGTTATGGACCTAAAATTTAATTATAATATTTTAATTTTAAATATAATAGCTTTTTTTGAAGTAATCACAAAGTCATTTAGAGCTCTAGTTAATCACACCCACTCTAGTATACAACAAACAAGAGCCTCAGCTGATTAAAGTGGACAAAATCCTGTTAAAGCTTTCTGAGTTATTGTACCGTGTATTTCACGTCCCAATGGATTCGGTGTATCCTTTCTGTCGGCGAGATTAGAGATTTTAGATTCGAAATATTAATTCCAGCAAGTTTGACGTATGAAATTGTAAGAAGATAATACAGCAAATGTAGTTGTAAAATGTATTGCATATTGTAGAAAGTGTTTAACAATTCTTCAATGTTACTTAAAGAGCTCTCAAATGGTAGTGTGTATTCTTTTTGTATGACTATATTTTGAAGCAACATCTCCAAGAATCTTCCAAAATATTTAAATACATTTAATAAAAATTAATAATTAATTAAATTAAATTAATAATAAGCACTCTAAACGACTTTGTGATTACTTCAAAAAATGCTATTATTTATGCTATTATACTATTTTACTTTCTTGAGTTTTTTTAAATTGGTTTTAGTTTTTAATATTCTTTTTTTACTTCGCCTTTTTTAGTTTATTTAAGTACAAAACGATTTATTGAAAAGTTCAGCCTCAGAGTTCTCGAGACCTGCACTAAGTTCAAACTGTTGCACATCAATAATAAAGTAAACATATACTGGCGTTCATTGCTTTTTAAATTTTGCTAACATCACGGTAAATAATATAACAAGAAAAAGCGCCATGTATACATATTTACAGAAATCCAACAATACAAATTACCAAACATCAATGTGACTGGTAGAATGAAACTTTAGAACTAAAAACCCCGAAAATGATATGAAACACAAATCGGATCTTCCCATCTTTTCAGTTTTACTACCTCATAAACACAAAAATATTTCATTTTCAGAATAAAATCCAATATGATCGATATTTATTAAAATTTATAATTGCGAAATAGCCTGAAGAGAAAAAAGTGCCCCCACTCTAAACTGGGAGATGTACCTCTTTACTAATTAAAGAAATATGTTAAAATATTTTAAAGTTATCGCGGAAAATCCCTGGATCCAAAATGACGCCCTCCCGCCATTTTTATTACGGAATAGTCGGTGTATATACTGTGTGGCCCAAATTTGGTCTTCTATGTATTAGGATCTTAGAAGCTCTAAGAATTACTGATTTGGTTAAATAAGGAAAGTTGTAGATCATCATTAGGCTAACTCAAACCTCTTTTGAATAAAACTCTAGCTTTTTTAGTCTTCGAGATATTTTGGAAAATTTGAAAAGTGGCTTTTATATTATGCGCCATACCTTTTTTTCGATATTTTTTAATCATCATCAGGTTTGTTTTTTTATAGACATCATATTAGATTGAGTTATCTATCTTATTTTTTGCTTTCTAACGATGTACCACTTGTGCGCAAAAAATTAGAACTAACCCATAAACTAAACGTTTTTATTTTTTCGAGAAATATGGCATTAAGGTAAGATAATTTTCTACCCCTGTGTAAGTACACTATTAGATACTAATATTGTACTAAAATCTATTAATTAACGAAATAATCACACTCTCTAATCGACCTTAAATTAAAGTTCAAACAGACATCCATTCTCATTAACACATTGCGGGCATTTCTGCAAACAGAATTAGTTACTAATGAATTTATGTTTTTGTTAACAATACTACTTCCTACCGTTCGTTGACATATTTAGCCAAATACCTCAAAGATATCTTTAAATGTTGCGAAATCAAATACTTCCTGCAATTCGACGACTTGTTCCTGTGGCAGAGTTTGACCAAGTCTGGTTTCAACAAGACGGCTGTCCTGCACACAGGACGAGAGAGTTGACAACATTTTTGCATGAACATTTTGTAGAACATATAATTTCCAACGGTAGCCCACGAGATTGCCAGTTAGGTTAGGTATACTTATGTGGCATTTTGAAGAATGAAGTCTACGAATTTGAACATCCTGAGACAGTTAAAATATTAGAAGAAAGAGTTAGAGACGTTTTATCTAGTATTAACCGAAATAAAATTTCAAGAGTATCTAATGCTATTTTAAAAATGTTAGCAATGTGTTAATGAAAATGGATTTTAGTTTTGAACTTTAATTTAAGGACCATTAGAGAGTGTGATTTTTTAATTTACAGGGGTAAAAATAAACTTACCTTGATGGCACATTTATCGAAAAAAATAAAAAACATTTAATTTTTGGGTTAGTTTACAAGTGGTACATCGTTAGAAAGCAAAAAATGAGCTCTTCTAACAACTTAAAAAATCCAATATGGCGTCCATAAGAAACACACACCTGATGACGGTTAAAAATACCAAAACGTCGAATCAAAAATCTAATAGCACCCTTGTATTCTTAGGAAAAAACTGAAAAAAAGTTTTCTAAATCATGATAGCTCAAAAAGTAAAAAAGTAAGCACAATAAAAAATGCAGCTTTTCAAAAATATCTCAAAAACTAAAAGAGTTACAGTTCTTTTCAAAACAGTTTTGAGTTAGCCTAATGATGCTCTACAACTTTCCCTATTTAACCAAATCGGCAACTCTTATACTTTCTAAAGTCCCAATACATGGAAGAACAAAATTGGCCACATTATATAAATAACATAGGGTGGAATTGAGAATTTCCTCCTTATTTGAAATCTGCTAAAAATCAATCATTATGTATATACCTATACCACAACTAGGGATGGGCGTTTTGTCAATATATCGATAGGTCAAAAACATATTGAATAAAAATAGATAAATGAAAAAAAGTATCGATACAGAGATAGTTGTCGATAAGAGCCGACAGGGATCCAATAAAGCCGATAGGTATCCGATAATATCTATAGGTAGCCGATAATATCGATAGTTATGTATAAATGGGTTATATATTTACATAGTGAGGACCATTATTTTTTTGCTCTTCGATATATTTGAAAAGGTTTTATTTGCAAAAATACATTTATAGCAAGTCTTTTGTAGATAACTTTCGTTTATATTCCTGATCGCCTTTTCTCATAAGAAACCAACAATAATCCTCCATCATTGCTGGATCCCGTCTGCTTTGGTAGCGTTGCTCCATTGTTAGTATATCTTGGTGGAACCTTTCTCCTTACTCAACACGCAATTTCGGGCAAATTTTCGAGAAAAAATTTAAATAGGAGTACAAGAAGTGTATTTTAACAGACATGTGACAGCCCATTTTGCAGTAGTTTTCATATAGTTCTATAAGTTTTTCGTAGTTTTCTACTTCTTGGTTTTCTAAAAACTTCGAAACAATCCTTTTAAAAGACCCCCACGCAGCCAATTCAACATCATTTAATTTTTTATCAAACTTTTCATCCCTTAGTATTTTTCTAATTTATGGTTCAACAAATAATCCTTCCTTAAGCTTAGCGTCACAAAAAATTGTTTAAGGTATTATTTAAACGCATCTCCTTCTTTATCTAATGCTTTTACGAAATGTTTCAGCAATTTCAGTTTAATGTATAGTGGAGATAACAGAACTTTTTTAGGATCAACAAGAGGTATATTCTTTACGTTAGCCTGGCTTAGAATGAATTCATCTTTCCGAAGCCATTCTTTTTCTTGGTAATAGCTCTGTACTGTTCTAAAGATACAGAAAACACTCTTGGTAAATCTACCTTGAAGCCCTAGTAACAGTCCTAAGGTTTTTAGGTCACCACATATTCTGCCACTTGTGACATACTTTCGTATGTTTTCTTCATGTCAACTGCACACGCAAGAGGAACAGAGGATCTTTTGTTGTCATTATGGAGCAGAAATCTATTTAAACATTTAAGCAGAGTATAAATAACTGCCATTTGCCCCGATTTTTCCATAACACTATTTGCATTAGCACAAACACACATTTTATTCTGCATAGTAAAAAACCAGGATAGCTCCCTGTTACGGTTCATACATATTGTAACTTTGGCTAGAGTGGCTAGTAAATTCTATCGTTGTTATCTTGAACCTAATAGTTCAGCATGCTCTTCAATTAAATGGAGTGCTTTTTTCACTTTAGCGAAAATAAGAACCATTCTTTTCTAATACATTATCGGGTTCTGCCTTATCATCATATATTTCTAAATCTTTCTCCCAATTTGCCAGGGGCGCACGAACCCAATTTTTTTTAATTTCAACAAAAATTACTTTTTAAAACAATGTGATTAATGTACTTATTATTAATTTTTGCTGAAAAAATCATAACTCTAAATTCTTGGGAAGTTTTTACCAATCATTTTCGCATTTGGCGACCAAAAATTAACAAAAAATTACCTTTTTTATCACAGTCGCGAAATGGCTGTAAACTAGTGAAATTAACTTTATAATGTTTTAAACACAAGTGGTAATAAGTCAAATATCTGCAAACATTTAAAATACAAAAATATTATGATTGTGTCAATACAATGTGAAATAAATTTTCAGATGATTGCTCGAATTTCTTTCACTCGGCCAAATTTCATTGTACAGACCGCAAGATATATTTTTTCATTAACACACTCGACGTTACCTTGTTTCGCCTTCTTCAATATTTTACGTCAGCTGCAGCCCCAAATTCAACACGAGACATCTTATTTACTGAAATTAAGGAACGTCGTTGGGGTTGGGTTTTCTGTATTCTTCTTTTTACGTCTTTATTTATTTCCTTGATACAACGTGCAAAGAAAATAAATGGAACTTGATATTGTTATAGGTCCCTTTCCCTTAATGAATTAGCCTGAATAAAGACAGATTGCTCTATGTTAAGTTCATTCCCTACTCTTCATTACAACTATTAAACTTTAAATAATTATATTAGGTGAAATAAAATCCTCAAAGAGAATGGAATTATTGCATCCCCCCCTACGGAAAAATTGCAAATATTTTATGTTAAAACTTAAGATCTAACATAAAATTTAATATATTTTTGCACCATAAAGCATAACCTCAGGCATTTTGTTAACTGTAAAAGTTGATAGCGTTCTTATTAGGAGTTTAAAATATCGATGCCGATACTGGTTCATATAATCTTCATTTTTACAAGACTTTCTTACTATTTCAACTATTTTTTTCTCGATAGGTTGAATTTTGATAATATTATATGATTTTATTCAGTAAACAAAACTATGAATTTGTTATGTTAGTAACTGAGGTGTGTGGCAGAGGGGGCGGTGAAATTTAACGAAGGGGATGAATCAAACAGTCGTGTTTCATATGATTAGAAATTAGGTCTTAGATCGACGCCGACTTTATAAAATCAAATTTCCAAAATTAAAAAATTATTATTTACTCTTCAGTGTTTTTGAATACTATTTATCGATATTTAGCGCGTTCCATTAAATAGCTTTGAGTGATAGCTTTTTTATAGACACATTGTATATTCCAAATAACTTCGTAGAGCTTTGGTTGTTTTCATCATAATCACATCAAAGGGTCAAATATAAAAACTTAACACACAAAACCACACCAGAGTCACCACAGGTGGCATTATGCTGCTCCGTGGTCATAAAGTATCAACTCCGGCCAAGGTTTCGAATGTTTTCTTGGTAACCACCCCAAATCAAAATTTACAAAGGAAACTGGAAACAAAAAATAAAATTTTTTCTAGACTGAACCCTCATTAGAAACAAGAAAGATAAAAACATTTAAACCAAAATACCATACCATACCATACCAAATGGTATACAAAAAAAACACATGGTCGGGTCGGTACTTAAACTTTAACTCCAGCCATCCATAGTATAAAAAAATAGCGTTATTATAGGTCTAACCGATCGTGCCATCTCACTTACTTCTTCAGAATATCCTGAGCAGTTAAAGAAAGTTAAGGAGACTTAAATAAATAACCATTAGCAAAAAAATCATTCTACGAATTTTTAAATAACGAATTCATGTATTTTATAATAACATAAAGAAAGCAACAAAACTAAAAATGTTAATACTAAATACGTTGCAATGCCCTACTCAGATGGTCTCTCAGAAAAAATAAATCACATCTTGTCTAAACACGACATAACTGTCTGTCATAAAGCACAGAACTTACTAAACAGTTTTTTCACTCCCTTGAAAAGCAAAGTGATAACACAATACTTAGATAGTCGATTAAACGGTCACAAATATACAAAAAATGTATCTACTGTACTTTACAAACATTCAGAAAAACATGAATTCGATTTTAAAGAAACTAAAATTTTAGAGCAAGAAACTAATTATCGTAAACTCTCAATAAAAGAAATGATTCAAATTAAAAAGGAGAAAGATACCGTCAAAGATAAAAAAAGACATCAATATTTAAGCCAAATTTATCATAATATGATATCTAAGTAAATTAATCTAAATATAAATAATCCATTTCTTACATAAAACCCTCTAAAATTCAATAATAGCATAAACCCAAGCTCTGTATATCAAAAAAAATCAAGTAAACAAAAAAAAAGAAAAAATATCTCGTTTTTATATACAAACAGAATTCCACGCCTATAGAAATCACTGTTATCTCAAACATTCTTAAAATCGACATGTTTCCAAGGTGCGTACTACGTATAATATTAATTTGTTTTAAATGTATTTTTGTACAGTCATTGTTTGTTTTAAACGTGATGTTTTTTCAGTGAAAGTTTTTTAACCATTTTAATTTTTACACTATTCACTATATATGTTTTTATTTTAGAAAAAAATTTCCATCTTGAGAAAGCTCAATATTATAGAATTATATATAGATAGGCAAGAAATATTTAGTATGAAGCGAATTGTCTAACATATAATTGACTACTATGGTCTTGCGTCAGTTGCAAGAAAATCACAGAGAAAAACAAATTGTTTTGCTCTATATTCTGCTTGGAAATCGATCATTACAGTGGATTACTTGTAATTGAGCATAAAGTAGACGCACTGGAACTCTCTGACGCAGAAGTTTCCTTGTGCATCGTAAGCGCAACGTCAGATAATAATTCCAATTTAAGACGGTTTAAAGTCAATAATTTAATTAATATTAATTTTATTTTCTATTGCTACAGTGCTTCAAAAATGCAGTTTATGGTTTTAAAAAATATGAAAATGGCTGTAATTAGGGTTTTTGAACTGAAATGAAATATTTTGTTCAAGAAGACCCAATTCATTATCTATGTTTCACTTTTCCTAACTCCCACCCTAAGCTATCTTATAGTTTCCTAACAGGAAACAACTTCCCCTAACATAATTGCTTGTTGAAAATTGCCAGTGGCTATCTAGCTGCTATGCTTTCACGGGGATTATATTGCGCTTAGATAAAATTGTTATTTATGATGGGTAGAGAAATTATGGCAAATTATCTCGTTGAGGCTCTAAATTTTCCAAACATAATATTTACTCTAATAAATTAAGGGCCATAACATGCCTTCTGGCAGCTGAGAGTTTTCTGTAGCTTCCCTTTCAAAAATGTTTTGCGAGGCAGGCAAATTTGCTGATTTAAAATAATATGGTAGCGAGTTTTTTGTTTTGATTTAAATGTCTTCAGCAAACATTCCAGCATAGATGTGCACAGTTAGTATTAATACTAATTTAAATTTGATATTCCGACATATTCTATTTGAACTTGCCAAACCACCAGGTAAAACATGTCACTGTCACCTAAGAACTTATCACTGATGTTTCAGAAGGTTACTGGTAAAGATAAGAACAATAATGTCTGCACAAAGTTGCTCCGTATGTCTCTTAGAAACAGGAATGCTACTTATATGTGGGGAGTTTTCTAGTCTAAAGGATGGAACAGTTGAACACTCAAAAATATAAATATATTCTGTAAGGGTGATAAAGGAAGGTATAACATAAGTGATGAAAATCAATTTATTCACGATGATTTTTGTTTAACTAGTAGATCTGGTGCTTATACAGAGACGTAACATAGCTTTTTATTATGTATCGTGAGAGCCATATTTCTTTCTGGAGAACAACATTAACTTTTATTACTGAATAATATCTAAGATTTCATTATAAAATATAAAAAAGCAAAATATATATTACATTAATGTGTTATGAATAAATGTGTCATTTATTTTTTAAGGACAACGGGAAAAAATAGGTTTAAATTACAAAACAAACTAAAACACTCACAGTCTCGGGTCCGGTCATGATATCGGATTACAATCAAACATCGACCTTAAAAATATCAGGAAACTCAACGGTTTTTCTATTAGGTTTTAATCTTAGTTGGATTACTCCAAATATTTGTAATTTCTTTGTTTTGCAATAACTATTACATTGAGGGATGCAGTTTTTGTTATAATTTATAGTTACGATATTTATCTAAAACTTATATTTTCTTTTCCTTGCAAGGGGAGGTTAAGGTGAATAGGTAGATCAAATATAAAAACAACATACACATTATATTATATTTTCCGTTACCTAAAACATAACAACCCACCACTGTCAAAAGAAATATTCAATATCATCATCAATTTGAAGACTAAAAAGTAGCTGCCACAGTATAGTTTACAAAACGAATAAAACAGGCTACATTTAAAATCAACATTTTTTCGCTCTTATTTTAATTTTTAAGGCAATGTTTTATGTACGTTGGTCTATTAAATTATTCCTTTAATTAGAACTTAAAAAAAAGTTTTTAGTTTGTAGTGCTTTCACAGGCGTGATAAACGCACCTTTTTGAAAAAATAAAATTAATTATAAATAATTCAGCGTCGTGAACGAATGAATGAATGAATGAAATGTATTATAGACACATCAACCTCTTGGGTTTTTTAGTGTCTCATATTGTATTTTTATATTTTATCGAAATTTAGTGTCTCGTATTATATTTTTATATTTTATCGAAAAGGTTGATTATTTTTAAGTATCTAATTACGTTTTCTGTGTTTTTATATTGTAGATTGTCTTTTAAGTTGTTGTTAATGTTGACTAGTTCTCTCTCGTTTTTATATTTGTTACATGTGAATATGTGCTTTACTGTTAAATTACTATTACACTCAATGCAGATGGGTTGGTTTTCTCGTTTTAGAAGGTATTCATGCGTTAACTTGGTATGTCCTATTCTAAGCCGTGTCATTATACATAAGTTCTTTCTGGATATGCTCCTTAAATCCTCTCTTTCGAAGAATATATTTTTTATTTCAGATAGTTTGTTATCTTCATCCATTAAGTCCCAATTTAGTTGACATAGATTGTGGAGTGTTGATTTGGTCGCAACATGCAAGTCTCTTTTCCAAAAGGAATAATTAAGAGAAGTAGGGGCATTATGGGAGTTTTTGGCAATTTCATCCGCCCTTTCATTTCCTGGGATTTTACTATGTGATGGGATCCATAGATATGTAATGAATTTGTTTTGATTTATGATTAGTTTAGTTTTATTTTGTATTTCTACACCTAGTGGGTGCTCAGGCTGGTATGACTGTATAGATTTAATTGAGTTTAAGGAGTCTGTTGCTATGATCCATTTTTTATATGAGTTATTTATAATATGGTCTAGGGCTTTTGTGATGGCAATGAGTTCAGCAGTGAGTATGCCAGTTTGTTGGGGTAATTTATAGGTAACTTCAATGTGATCTCCTGTGTATGCAGCACCTACATTGCTCTTAGTTTTGGATCCATCTGTGTAAATAAATCTGTATTCTAAGTATTTGTCGTTTATCATTTCTAAATAGGCTTGTTTAATTTGTAATACGGTTTGTAGTTTCTTCGGTGTTTTGGATAGGCTCAGATCTATGTTGACATTTTTCATGGTCCAGGGGGGATCTGTATCAGTATTTGTTTTATATACAGGGTCGTATGTTAGGGATAATCTATGATTAATGTTCTGGTAAAGGTGGGATGGGTCTTTATGTTTTATATTCTGGGTGTTATTGGACTGCTTGAAAAAGTTTTTATAATGGGACAAATGGGGTTTGAATTTGAGACTATTGGCATACTTGTGTAATAATGTTTCGCGTCTTATGTGTAGACTCGGGCATTCAGCCTCACAATATAGACTATTGACGGGGCTCGTATGGAAAGCACCCATCGCCATTCTAAGTCCTCTATTATGTACAGTATCAAGTTTTTTGATATACGAGTTAGGTGCTGTGATGTAGCATTGGCTACCATAGTCTATTTTTGATAAAATAATAGCCTTATAGATATTAAGAATGCTGCTTCTATGTGAACCCCAGTTTGTATGTGATAGCATTTTAATTAAGCGCATGTCAAGTGTACATTTATCTTTTAGATATGTAATATGAGGGTTCCAGCTTAGTCTGGAGTCGAATATTATTCCCAGAAATTTGTGATTATCCTTGAATGGAATTTGCTCTCCATTAATGTCGTGAACGAAATTGGTGTTCTATTTAATATTAAACAGCTACATGTTTTGTAAAAAAAATACCGATAAATCTTATAATTCTGTTGATGTTTATTTTTTAAGCTCAAATTGATTAGCTACCGATTGCTCAAAAAATAGTTTTCAATAAAAAAAACTTCAGATAATTAACAAAATCTGACAAAAAAGCAGATCCTTTTTTAAATTCCTATTTGGCAGCAACAGCTTTTCTTAATTTTTTTACAAAATGCGCAGTTTCGGTACGTTTTCTCAAAATGCTAAATTATCAGATCTCAGATAGTAGAAGAAATGAAATTCTGGTAATTTAAGGTTGTAGTAACGTTTATATAAGAAGCCGATCACTCTGTAAGTAACAGTGTACTGAGGGAAATCGTGAACATTGCAACAATGCTGATATTATTATTACATCCAGGATGGTCAAGTACTCCTTCTTTTAAAGTTTTATTTAGTAAACTAAAAGATCAGAAAGAAGAAATTGTACCATGTTTTATATTCTGCTTTGGAATGGGTCATTACAGTAACTTACGAGAAACTGTATAGAAGGCAGGTTATAAATACAGAAGCTCTTCCCTTTGCAGCTCATTCAGTGTTTTATAACTTGCAGAAAAAAAATCAGAACTAACGTCGGAAAGTAGTCCCAATTTGAAAAGGTCTAAACGCAAGAAAATTATCTCATTCTTCATCACTTTTTTTGGGCAGATCTATTTATACTTATATTTATACATGAATGTGTTTGTGTACTTAAATCACCCCCGTGCCGTAAGAAGATCACGGGAAATTCGGATACGTAATGTCTTAATGTTCGTCTTTTTTTTTAAATTGATTTAGTATTAATAATTGCAGTAAGATTTCGGTCTTCTGACTAAAAGTCTTCATGGGCAGAGCTCAACCTTATGACTAGATCTTATGACTAGTATCAGAGACACCGGTACCTAAATTTACCCAAATTTCATATACAATAGATGAGGAAAACAATATGACACCAGATTTCTTTTTCAACATTTTTAGTGTACGGTAGTTCCAAAATAAAGAAAAAAACTTTACATGAACCTAAGTCACTACGAGTCAATAAGTCAGGAAGCCTTATATAATGAAATTTTTTTACTTGAAGATGAAAATTCTTTAACCGACTTCACCAATGTTTTAGACTTAGTACCTGAGCAGCAATCCACAATACCTTGTAGTACTCAAGAAAATCATGAGAACAGTGTCACTTTTAATAAAGTCGAAGAAAATATTTTGTTCGCTCATAATCATTATATATAGCAGAACAGACCCCTGCAGGATCCAGTAATATTTTTATTGAAGGAAGAGTGGACAAGGTCATGCTAGTCCGGCAAAAATATGTCTTGTTTTATGCAATTATGATAGTGTAAGAGGATTTTACGTCACTAGGCAATGAAGAAACACGCTCGATTTCCAGTTCAAACAGTAACAGTACAGTAAATTATCGTCGGCCTCTCCCTCTTCATCATCTTCGTAGCCTAGCAGTTTTGAAAGAGGAAAACGCAGAAAAAGGAAAACAAGTGCAAAAGAAAAAATAAAAAGAGGAAAAGTCTTGGACTCCAATGTAGAAATTACAAGGGAAACATTTCTTCAAAAACTCCGCCTCCAAACCGTTGTGAAGGAAAAAAGTGCACAAATAAGTGTAATTTATTTGCACCTCAAGAAAGGCCGGAATTTTGCAAAATATTCTAGAAGATTGGGGATTGGGTGGCTCAAAATTCTTACATAAATGGCTGTGTAAAAATTATTCCCATTAAGCGACGAACAACTCCCAATATTGAATCAAGAAAATCCTTTATATACGAACACTACCGGACTAAGCAAAACGTGCAAGTCGAAGATTGCCAACAATTTCTAACTGCAAATTTAAAATTTATTCAGAGAGTAATTAGAAATGCTATAAAAGGCAAATTGAAAGCACTACAAGATAAAAGAGGAAAACATGATCCAAAACACAAAATTACTGTCTTGATAGTTTTATTAAACGACTGCCAGTCGTTCCATCACATTACTGCAGGGGATCATCAACAAAACTGTACTTATCAGCAGATGTTTTAACATGTATGAATTTATGCAAAATGTATTTACATATTAATGAAGACAAAAATAGCCTTAGCAGTTTTAAACGAATAATAAGAAAATACTGTAACATAAAAATACCCGTTCCAAATGCCAAATGCACTTGATGTGAAAA
Source organism: Kuschelorhynchus macadamiae (assembly GCA_030620095.1). Lineage (NCBI taxonomy): Eukaryota > Metazoa > Arthropoda > Insecta > Coleoptera > Curculionidae > Kuschelorhynchus > Kuschelorhynchus macadamiae. Next base: position 2,277,450 of record JAUTXW010000830.1, read on the forward strand.
GTATAAAAATTTACCAAATAATTTAAAAAATGGGAAAGTAGAAGAGGAATATTTATAGCATTTAAGGAAAAATCAATGCCAAACATTACCTTTTAAAAGAACAGAACCACAGAGATCCATGAACCGTTATAGCTAGTTTTGACTTACAAAAGTATTGACAACCCCCATGGCTCCATCATGTTAATAGGCTTTTCATGAAAATATGCCTGTTATATTTTTACCATCTATGAAAGTGGAAGCGCAAACGTTTTTTTTGGGGTGAGAAGGATGGTAAAAGAAATAATTCATTTATTTGCTCTCATGTGTTTGCATATTTATCGCAGTAGGATCAGTTAGGAGAAAAAGGGTGCATTCATTTTTCCTGTGATCCTGGACAACATAAAAACAAACATATGATGGCTATGTTAACATATTTTTTAAATACCTCAAACATAATTAAAAAGATTTTAATAACATACTTCGTACCTGGCCACACATTTATGCCAGTAGACAGCATACATGCTAACATAGAAAGAAAGGTAAATATGTTCATACAAGCACCCTCGGAATGGCCCAAAAGATGCCGACAATAATGACTTCAAATTTTCCGACGTAGTAGAAATTACATTTGAAAAAATAATCATATTTAGAAACTGAAATACCAGTTGAAATTCAATTTCAATTAAGAACAATAACCAAAGAGGTACCTAAAGCCTACAATACCTACCGAATTACCTATTAATCAGAACAAATATATAGAAATTTTACCATTGAACCTCAATACCACATAGAATATTTCTCACTAAAAACACAAACAAACGTTCCGGATACTTTACCTGTTACTGAAATGGGAGACATTTTTTGAGTTTCAAATTATAGTTATAAAAACATTTAAGTTTCAAAATTCATAGTTAGGAATATATTTATATATTTAAAAGTACCATTTTGGTTTGCTGACAAAACACACACACTCTTACGAATTCTAGAATACGAGTATGATGACTGAAGATAAAATATCCTAGGACACAAATAAATTGTCACAAAAACATATAAAAGTTAATTAGTTATAATCCATTAACGTTTTCGCGTTTAAATAAATTCCCTAGAAGTTCATACAATGTATTGTTTGTGTATCACATACATTTCGAATACTCTATTTTTTTATGGCTTGATAAACTGAAACGACTTTTCCACACATTTTGTCTCATTAAAAACTGCTGTTGCGATAACCCGGCCACCACGCTTCGGTCTTGACAAAAAAAAGACGCAAAATAGTAATATCTAAAGTGCTGTTTCTTGTAATAATAAAGTATTGCAAATTATAATCGTAAGGTTTCAAATATTTTAATCATAATATTTCAATACTCACATAATTTGTAAAACAAATATTCCTCCCGGTAATTTAAATATATAGTGTAATTTCCTCTTAAAATACATTAGCTTAACATATTAGGTAGGATATATTATCCCCCGGAAATTATTTAAACCGAATACAGTGAGGCTTACGGATTGTTAGAAATATGATGTAAAGAAATGGATACTTGTTGGTTATATACAATTTAAACATTTATACAAATCCTAACAAGCCTATATAAATGATTTTTGTAAATTATCAAAGTGAAGTTTATCCGGAATAAAAAAAACTAAAATCTTTATTAAAGTACAACAATAATTAATTAAGAAGTACCGAGTAAAATTAGCAAGAGTAAGCGCAATACTTTGAAAAATTTACTTTATTGGTATTCATCCCCTAAAACAAAAACCTACCACTCAAATTGAGGATATTTATTTGAGGATATGCTAAGGCCATCAAAATAAAGGTCTTTACAAAAGTTTATCTTTGATGAAACTTTTCTCAAAGTCAAAATTTAATTTTCTTGGATTTCATAAACTAAAGAGAAGCATATAAATATATTTAATTAGGTAATATTTATATCGGGCAATTGAAAAATTATAGTTTTGAAAATACATTCTGGGCTAGAAGCAAAAGAACTGCACAAATAGAAGAGGAATATATATAGCATTTAAGGAAAAGTCAATGCCAAACATTACCTTTTAAAAGAACAGAACCACAGAGATCCATGAACCGTTATAGCTAGTTTTGACTTACAAAAGTATTGACAACCCCCATGGCTCCATCATGTTAATAGGCTTTTCATGAAAATATGCCTCTTATATTTTTACCATCTATGAAAGTGGAAGCGCAAACGTTTTTTTTTTGGGGTGAGAAGGATGGTAAAAGAAATAATTCATTTATTTGCTCTCATGTGTTTGCATATTTATCGCAGTAGGATCAGTTAGGAGAAAAAGGGTGCATTCATTTTTCCTGTGATCCTGGACAACATAAAAACAAACATATGATGGTTATGTTAACATATTTTTTAAATACCTCAAACATAATTAAAAAGATTATAATAACATACTTCGTACCTGGCCACACATTTATGCCAGTAGACAGCATACATTCTAACATAGAAAGAAAGGTAAATATGTTCATACAAGCACCCTCGGAATGGCCCAAAAGATGCCGACAATAATGACTTCAAATTTTCCGACGTAGTAGAAATTACATTTGAAAAAATAATCATATTTAGAAACTGAAATACCAGTTGAAATTCAATTTCAATTAAGAACAATAACCAAAGAGGTACCTAAAGCCTACAATACCTACCGAATTACCTATTAATCAGAACAAATATATAGAAATTTTACCATTGAACCTCAATACCACATAGAATATTTCTCACTAAAAACACAAACAAACGTTCCGGATACTTTACCTGTTACTGAAATGGGAGACATTTTTTGAGTTTCAAATTATAGTTATAAAAACATTTAAGTTTCAAAATTCATAGTTAGGAATATATTTATATATTTAAAAGTACCATTTTGGTTTGCTGACAAAACACACACACTCTTACGAATTCTAGAATACGAGTATGATGACTGAAGATAAAATATCCTAGGACACAAATAAATTGTCACAAAAACATATAAAAGTTAATTAGTTATAATCCATTAACGTTTTCGCGTTTAAATAAATTCCCTAGAAGTTCATACAATGTATTGTTTGTGTATCACATACATTTCGAATACTCTATTTTTTTATGGCTTGATAAACTGAAACGACTTTTCCACACATTTTGTCTCATTAAAAACTGCTGTTGCGATAACCCGGCCACCACGCTTCGGTCTTGACAAAAAAAAGACGCAAAATAGTAATATCTAAAGTGCTGTTTCTTGTAATAATAAAGTATTGCAAATTATAATCGTAAGGTTTCAAATATTTTAATCATAATATTTCAATACTCACATAATTTGTAAAACAAATATTCCTCCCGGTAATTTAAATATATAGTGTAATTTCCTCTTAAAATACATTAGCTTAACATATTAGGTAGGATATATTATCCTCCGGAAATTATTTAAACCGAATACAGTGAGGCTTACGGATTGTTAGAAATATGATGTAAAGAAATGGATACTTGTTGGTTATATACAATTTAAACATTTATACAAATCCTAACAAGCCTATATAAATGATTTTTGTAAATTATCAAAGTGAAGTTTATCCGGAATAAAAAAAACTAAAATCTTTATTAAAGTACAACAATAATTAATTAAGAAGTACCGAGTAAAATTAGCAAGAGTAAGCGCAATACTTTGAAAAATTTACTTTATTGGTATTCATCCCCTAAAACAAAAACCTACCACTCAAATTGAGGATATTTATTTGAGGATATGCTAAGGCCATCAAAATAAAGGTCTTTACAAAAGTTTATCTTTGATGAAACTTTTCTCAAAGTCAAAATTTAATTTTCTTGGATTTCATAAACTAAAGAGAAGCATATAAATATATTTAATTAGGTAATATTTATATCGGGCAATTGAAAAATTATAGTTTTGAAAATACATTCTGGGCTAGAAGCAAAAGAACTGCACAAATAGAAGAGGAATATATATAGCATTTAAGGAAAAGTCAATGCCAAACATTACCTTTTAAAAGAACAGAACCACAGAGATCCATGAACCGTTATAGCTAGTTTTGACTTACAAAAGTATTGACAACCCCCATGGCTCCATCATGTTAATAGGCTTTTCATGAAAATATGCCTCTTATATTTTTACCATCTATGAAAGTGGAAGCGCAAACGTTTTTTTTTTGGGGTGAGAAGGATGGTAAAAGAAATAATTCATTTATTTGCTCTCATGTGTTTGCATATTTATCGCAGTAGGATCAGTTAGGAGAAAAAGGGTGCATTCATTTTTCCTGTCATCCTGGACAACATAAAAACAAACATATGATGGTTATGTTAACATATTTTTTAAATACCTCAAACATAATTAAAAAGATTATAATAACATACTTCGTACCTGGCCACACATTTATGCCAGTAGACAGCATACATGCTAACATAGAAAGAAAGGTAAATATGTTCATACAAGCACCCTCGGAATGGCCCAAAAGATGCCGACAATAATGACTTCAAATTTTCCGACGTAGTAGAAATTACATTTGAAAAAATAATCATATTTAGAAACTGAAATACCAGTTGAAATTCAATTTCAGTTAAGAACAATAACCAAAGAGGTACCTAAAGCCTACAATACCTACCGAATTACCTATTAATCAGAACAAATATATAGAAATTTTACCATTGAACCTCAATACCACATAGAATATTTCTCACTAAAAACACAAACAAACGTTCCGGATACTTTACCTGTTACTGAAATGGGAGACATTTTTTGAGTTTCAAATTATAGTTATAAAAACATTTAAGTTTCAAAATTCATAGTTAGGAATATATTTATATATTTAAAAGTACCATTTGGTTTGCTGACAAAACACACACACTCTTACGAATTCTAGAATACGAGTATGATGACTGAAGATAAAATATTCTAGGACACAAATAAATTGTCACAAAAACATATAAAAGTTAATTAGTTATAATCCATTAACGTTTTCGCGTTTAAATAAATTCCCTAGAAGTTCATACAATGTATTGTTTGTGTATCACATACATTTCGAATACTCTATTTTTTTATGGCTTGATAAACTGAAACGACTTTTCCACACATTTTGTCTCATTAAAAACTGCTGTTGCGATAACCCGGCCACCACGCTTCGGTCTTGACAAAAAAAAGACGCAAAATAGTAATATCTAAAGTGCTGTTTCTTGTAATAATAAAGTATTGCAAATTATAATCGTAAGGTTTCAAATATTTTAATCATAATATTTCAATACTCACATAATTTGTAAAACAAATATTCCTCCCGGTAATTTAAATATATAGTGTAATTTCCTCTTAAAATACATTAGCTTAACATATTAGGTAGGATATATTATCCTCCGGAAATTATTTAAACCGAATACAGTGAGGCTTACGGATTGTTAGAAATATGATGTAAAGAAATGGATACTTGTTGGTTACATACAATTTAAACATTTATACAAATCCTAACAAGCCTATATAAATGATTTTTGTAAATTATCAAAGTGAAGTTTATCCGGAATAAAAAAAACTAAAATCTTTATTAAAGTACAACAATAATTAATTAAGAAGTACCGAGTAAAATTAGCAAGAGTAAGCGCAATACTTTGAAAAATTTACTTTATTGGTATTCATCCCCTAAAACAAAAACCTACCACTCAAATTGAGGATATTTATTTGAGGATATGCTAAGGCCATCAAAATAAAGGTCTTTACAAAAGTTTATATTTGATGAAACTTTTCTCAAAGTCAAAATTTAATTTTCTTGGATTTCATAAACTAAAGAGAAGCATATAAATATATTTAATTAGGTAATATTTATATCGGGCAATTGAAAAATTATAGTTTTGAAAATACATTCCGGGCTAGAAGCAAAAGAACTGCACAAATAAAGATATAAAAACATTAACAAAAAAAATTATCAGCGTTTAATATAGTTAACCTAGGGACAAGAATGATTTGATAATTTAGTAGCAAATAACAAAGATGTCCACACAGTCCTATTATAAAAATTATGGTAGGTACATCTCCGCACAAAAATTGCTAAGTCATCATACCTTACGTAACAATTTTGAATTTGTAGATATAAATAAGTTACAGATTAACAAAAACAAAGTCAAAATTGCCAAGTTTCTTAATTATTGCACTTCCGCAATGAAAGTAATTTAACTCATTAAAGAACCCAAGGGTATAACCGAATAAACTGAGCGAGAAGAAAATTTAGTTCAAAGGTAAATTCGGTTAACCGTATTTAATCAGTCTCTCGGATCAATCGGATCTGTTAAAATTTATGTTATTAATTTAGCGTTTCGGGTAAATTAAGATTCCATTAAAGGTTCAATGATTTTGCTCTTTAAACTGATGTGAATGCCAATAAAAGAAACAAGTAACACGAAAGGAAATTTGCATTATTACGCAAAAATAATGTTTTGTATCTTCAAACAATTTTTGTAAGAAATTTAAGAATACAATACAACAAGAATTATTTCTTTTACATATACACTGTGGTCCAAATTAAATTGGAATCTTTTTTAGGCTTTATTATTTTTACGATTTTACAGATTTTTTGATATGCTTTAGTTGAATCATTTCTGAGTTAACTCTGATTTCTCCACTTATTTCTTTGTACAGAGTGCGCAAAAAAATCGAATTTATCTAAAACGTTGATTTTAAAGTCGTTGCAAAAATCAGGTGATTCCAATATTTCTATGATTTCATGTAAAAATGGTTCATTGGTTTTTCGGATAATGACCAGCAACTTGAAGATTTTGATTGAATTAAATTTTTAATAGTTAATTTTTTAATTTATGTCGCTTGCGAGAGTTATTTATTGGGCTAAAAAATCTATAAGTTTATATTTGCTGAATTAGGTAGTTGTTCTGGATTTTCAAAAATGTTAAAAAGAAGAGCAAAAAACAGGAATTATAAAAATAATAATACATTTTTTTATTTATTAGACTTGACAAAATTGAACTTTAAATTATTTTATTATAAAGTAAATGATATCAACGATAACCTTTTTGAAAGTTTTTCGTTTTAAATCATTCTTTATTCATTTTTTTATATCATTCTTTATTATTTATTATTCTTCTTACCGAATTTCTACCAATTCTCGTTGTTTCAGATATTGCGTGATGTCTTTTTAAGCATTAACATATTGAACTGTGTGGTACAAAAATCCATCTAAAAATCAAAAGAGCCTTGATTAAATTTCAAACAAAAAAAAACAAATTGATAGTGAATGTTGACAGTTTCTTTGAGATTTTCAAATATTATTCTTGTGATCTTTATAAGTTGTAATAATGCCCGTTCTTAGTTTAGAAGATAAATTGTTGATAAGGTCCCTTAGAGGAACATTAAATTATGGAGCTAAAATGTTAGTGGCTATGTTTCCACAAAAAAATTGGAAGCTTAGTACAATTAGTTACTTTTTAAAGCATTTGCGCTTAACTAATGGTTCTGTGCGGGTAAAGCCTGGATGTGGCGGGAAAAGATCCAACAGAAGTCTTGGCAACATTGAACAAGTGATAAACATTATTCCAAATGCCCCAGCTTATGTTTCGGTAAGTTGTCGAAAAATATCTTAAAATAACGAGAATTATTAGAAGTTAGGTAGGAAAGGTAATAAAGAATGACTTAAAATTAAAACCTTTTGAAAAGATTTATTGTCAAAAGTTAACGGCTGACGTAAAGCAAAAACGTGTTGAAATTTATTACAAAGATTCAGGGACCAAGAGTATGGTTTACCGATGAAAAAATATTCACTCTTCGACAACCAAAAAACTCTCAAAATAACCAAGTATATTTTGCCGCTGATATGAAATGAGAGGTATTCCCTTAAATCGGTTGCTAGTTGAAAGGGGGCATTTTTCAGAATCGGTGATGGTTACCGTGGGAGTTTCCATGAAAAGAAGAACCAGCATCATTTTTGTAGATGAGAACGTAACCTCTGAAATTGACCAAAGAGAAATTTTTTTTTATTTATGTTACCGGAAATCGAATATATTTGCGATAATTATACATTCCAACAAGACGGTGCACCTGCACATACGTCCAATTTTACCAGTAGATATTTACGAAAGGCCGCCAAACAGTCCGGATCTTAATCCAGTGGATTATACAGTATAGAGTGTTCTGGAAAGAATGGTTTACGAAGATGTGTTCGTTAACAATGTTCAGGAATTAAAAGAAAAAATAATAATGTGCTGGTAAAATCTTAACCAAAAAATATTAACAAATTCTATCGGATTATGGCGTCGAAAGCTACAAGACGTTGTAGAAAATCAAGGTGGTCATATCCATCATCAATTTTTATAAATTGTTTATGTTATCTACTGTTTATAATAAAATAATTTAAAGTTCATTTTTCTCGAGTCTAATAAATAACTGTATTGTTATTTTATATTTCCTGTTTTTTGCTCGTTTTTTTGTACATTTTTGAAATTTCAGAACGCGCCAACCTTGATTTTAAATAGTTTAATATACTTCAACACAATATAAACTTATAGGTTTTTTAGCTGATTAAATTAAATAATTACTTAAATTAAAAAATTAACTAATAGAAATGTAATTCAATTAAAATCTTCAAGTTGCTGGACATTATCGGAAAACCAATGAACCATTTCAACATGGAATCGTAGAAATATTTTTGCAACGACTTTAAAATCAACGTTTTAGAAAAATTCGATTTTTTGACCACCCTGTACAACAAAATAAGTCGAGATTTTACAAGTAACTCAGAAATAATTCAACTAAAACACATCCAAAAATATTTAAAATCGGCCAAAATATAAGAAAAATAATAAAGTTTAAAAAAGGTTCCAATTTAATTTGGACCAAGTCTATATGACAGTAGGATATGTTATCTGGATGTTATTTAAACCGAATTCGATGAGGCTTACGGATTCTTAGAAAATTGATATAGAGAAATAGATGCTTCTTTGGTGGTTATATAAATTGAAACTGGATGCTTGGTTGTTGGTTATATAAATTGAAAACTTTGGAATCGGCGAAAAAGTCTATACTACATTTATTTTGTAAAGGGCAAGCTTTCGAAATAAATAATTTTTTTTTAACCAGTAAAATTGCGTTTATTCCATTCATTCCAACTTGCGATAAAAAATACATTGTTCAAACGAAATAAAAATTAAGTAAAAAATTGCATTACAAAAAAGTGCTGCAAGACTTAATAAACGATCTTGTGGTCTTTCAGAATACATTATGGATACGGAACACACACGTAATTTTAACGAAACAAAAATTGTACACATTGAAACAGCAAAAGGTCTTTTTTAGAAATGACCGAAATACATAACAAAACGTTCACCATGAACAAAAGAATGACATTAAAAACTAAAGTTCCCTTTATTCTTATATTTTAAATTTAAACGACGAATAATTACTTAAAAATCATAAATATTTCCTTTTCTAATTACCTCCAATATTTTGTTCCATATACTGTATAACATATTATTTAGTTCTTAAAAATTTTTGAACATACCCCTCTTTTGTATATTATACATTTGACATATTTAACAATTTCTGTTATTACTATTTGCTAGACAAACAATTGGTTTTAAATTGATTATTTCTGGTCAAATGATGCTAACATTTTAGTAGTTAAAATGTATCCAATTTTATATTTTATATTTTCTGAAAATGTATATATATAAATGTAATGTGATTTCTTTGTATGATTGTATATATATATATATATATATATATATATATATATATATATATATATATATATATATATATATATATATATATATATATATATATAGAATAGAATAATATATTACCAAAAATATACAAATTTGTACATTGGGTCGTCAATAACTTTACAATAAACAGATTTAAAAAAAAATCAAGAATTATATAAAATATAAAAGAATTATATAAAATATAAAAATCGTATACTGTATGCATAAACAAACGTTACTGTATTCCTCAAAATTTTAAGATAATGGCGAGATAAAAACAACATAAAATAAAATAAAATTACATAAAAAAAATAACAGTAAAATAAACAAAGTACTAATATTTAACATAACAAACAAGTAAACACAAAAAACAGTGCGGCTAGAAATAAAATAAATATTGAAGAAGCCAATCTAAAAAACAAAGTAACCAGGCAGCAGGAGAAAAAATGCAATAATCGTATTTATGCTTATGTCCAATAAACTCTTTGATAGAATAGCAACACTTAGTCAGTAAAAGGGATTTCACCCCAGCAGTAAATTTTTTGCCACGCAACATGCGTATCTCCAATGGTAAGCCGTTGTACAAATTAATACAATTGTACAAAGGAGATCTCTTAAAGAACGATGTTCTATGAGGGGGGATCATAAGAAAGTTCCCTCCTCGCGTGTTGTAGGTGCTCCCCGATCCCAACTCAACTGTTATTATTTACAAACACGAGACACCTGAGAATGTTCATACTAGGAAACGTGAGAATTCTCCTTTGCAAAAAAACGTCTCTGCAGCTCTCGCGCATATCTAAACCAAATATGAGACGCAAAATTCTTTTTTGATTAACAAAAACCCGGTTGCTCTGAATACCTGCATTGCCCCAACAAATAATATTATTCGACATATGACTAAATACCAGGGAGTAATACACCGACAGAAGGCCATCAATGTCAAGGGTATTCTTTAAACTCAGAATAGCAAAATACGCAGAGTTAAGCTTACCACAAACATAGTCTACATGGTCATTGAGCGTGAGCCGCGAATCAATAATTGTACCTAAGAGTCTATTGCTACCAGCAAACTTAATATTAAGCCGTTCCTCAAGAACAGCCTAGTACGACTTTCTATTAATCATATTCATATACACAGTTTTTTCTATATTCAATATTAGTCTATTTCTTTGACACCACGCTTCCATACTTTTACAGACATTCAAGATCTTTCCACTCAACTCGTCCACATTTTCCGATTCAACCACAATAGTAGTATCATCAGCATACATCGTCACATTTCCCTGATTAATATATTGCGGCAGATCATTTGCATATAGAATAAAAAGCAGTGGACCCAAAACTGAGCCCTGCGGTACACCAATATTTACTGGACACATCCTAGACTTTACACCGCCGTACTTAACTACAATCTCCCTTTCAGACAAGTATGATTCAATCCACTGTAGAAGTGTTCCACGAATTCCCATATTATATAATTTACTAATGAGGAAGTATTTATTTATTGTGTCAAACGCTATTGACAGGTCAAAAAATATCGTGACCACCAGTTTACCTGCATCTATACTCTCGTAAATCTGGTTTAGACACTGATACGAGGCCGATTCTATAGATTTGCCCGATAGGAAGCCATGTTGTGCGGAATTTAGCAAATTATACCTGTCAATAAAATTTATGATTTTGTTATAAACTAGACGTTCAAATATTTTTGAAAATACACTAAGTAAGGATATTGGACGGAAATTCTCAATGTTATCTCGAGCACTTTTTTTATGAATAGGTACTACATTCGCAGTTTTAAGTACTTTAGGAAAAACACCTTCAGAAAGGCTATGGTCAATCAGGAAAGTGAGGGGTTGCAAAATATGAATTATAATATTTTTAATTATTTTTACGTTAAGGTCGTCAAAACCTGCAGAGTTCTTGTTTTTTAACTGTTTGACAATTTGGATAATTTCATCACTGCTTACAGGACTAACCACTATACTATTAAAAACAAACGGTGGAATTGTACAGTGATAGGAGGAACATCCATACCGCTCTTGAAGTTTTTTGGCAGACACAGTACTGAAGTATGCTACAAACTCATTCGCCACGTCCTTAGCATCCGAAACAGTCTCATTGTTGATAAAGAGTTTAATTTCACTTTGTTTATTGTTATGTTTATTTAATTTATCATTGACAATAGTCCATATAGTTTCAGTTCTATTAGCAGAATTGTTTATTTTGGTTTTAAAAAATTGCTGTTTGCAAGTCTTGATTTGTGTTTTGTACAGTTTCTTAAGGTTTAGATATTCTATGTAGACGTTATTGTCTTTACTATCGCGATATATCCAGAATAGTCTATCTAAATTATTTTTTATGTTTGATAAATCTTCATTATACCAACCCTCAATACGTTGATTCCTTTTAATTTTACGATATCTATGTGGACAGCAAACATTTAGACAGTATACGATATCTTCCATATACTGCATCCATAGATCATCACAACTTGTAAAAGGAGTCAGCGTATGGCACCAATTTAAGGACATCACCATGTTTGAGAAAAACTTAATATTGCCATCTGAAAGGTCCCTAGAAAACCATTTGGTCTCTGGGGCCACATCAGCGATACACATTTCGCCCGATAAGTCAGCTACAAACCTATGAGCCAGATGATTACTAATATGTGGGTTAAAAACAGTGCAATGACATAAATCACTAGAAATATTTGTAGCCACATAGTTGATAATGGACGAACTTGTATGGCCATTTAAAATTGTGCATATTCTGGCAGGTTCAGATGTTGTAATATTTAAATTAAAAGAGGTGAATAGGTCCAATAATTGTTTTTTTTTTTTGGAATATTATCAATAGAGAAATTTATATTGAAATCACCACAAAACACCAAATACTTGCAACGAGACGCCATTGCAGATAGCGCCGCACTCACAGAGTCAAGAAATATGTCAATACCACCAGAGGGTGGACGATAACAGCAAATAATACAACATTCCTTAGAGAATACACCACACAATTCACTGTGTAGTTCGACAGCTGTGTTCTCTAGACTACATGACCTAAAATTATCTCTAAGTTTATTTTTTATAAGTATAAGTGAACCACCGTGTTTTGAACTAACTCTACAAAAAGAGGACACTAAGCTATAACCCTTAATATTTAAGTTTGTACAGTCTAAAGTAAGCCAATGTTCGGTAATACACATAATATCAATGTTCTCCAATCCTAATAGATTTTCTAGTATATCTATTTTATTACTAATACTCTGGATATTTAAATGACATACTACAAGTTTCCCCCCTTTTTTGCCCTCATTATTATTATATTTAAGTGTTATATCTCCGTTAGATCCCACTGGGAAAGACGTGGATATAAAAAATTCTGTGTCGAGTTACCAGAGACTGGATTAGAACTAATGGTAGTACTTGTATCTTTCATACCCTCACAGTCAGCTCTCACAACATGTTCCACTACATCAGACAACACACTTGCAACATCTAAGTCAATCCCATCCGAAACGTGGCTAGACTTTTGTTCTCCACTCTGACTTAAATGAAAAGAAGTCTTAATTGATTTTAATACTACTTTGCTATTATTAATTGAGAATTGAACATGCTCAGCCAACTACCTGCACACTCTGTCCTTGTTTAAACGATAAGCATAGTTAATTTTTGAATTATGGACTAAGCGAATAGAAACGTTTCTATTGCATTGTTCAGACAAGGAATTTTTTAAATTATACATAAAAAAATCATAATTTTGTCCTTGGTTTAACAGATCATACTTAAGGCAAAATACAATATTAGTATATCGACCTACTGAAAATAAATTTTCCAACAGATTAGTTTTACATATAAAAGCCTTGTCAAAATTAAGAAAACATACAACAGTGTCATAAGACGAAAAATCTTTGCTAATATTAAAAATTGAATTAGAAAGTTCTTCAAGGTCAGCACCGCGTTTTATCCATCCCTCAATTGCGAATTTTGTACTGTCTAGATATTTTCTTAGGATTTGAGAACAATTCAGTCCAGAGTTATCACCATAGATCAATACTTTAGGTTTGGAATCGTATACACTTGTAATATTTGCATCGCGCTGACTTACCGCATTTATCCGAGTGGCGTTGTTTATTTTGTCACTTACACTAACATTTCCTTTGCGTTTTTCCTTTTGCAACATGGGAATTATCCCTCTGGCGGTGACCTGCCTTTCGGTCAGTTTACCAGCTACAGGTGAAATCTCAGTATCAGCACATTGATTTTCGACAGATATACTTAGTACATTATCAGTTTGAATTTCCACCGAATTGTAATTTTTTACAACTCCGTTGGCTGCTTCACATTGGCTTCCAACAGATAGTTTTGGCACGTGATCTGTCTGAGTCGCTATGGAATTTTGGGTTATAATTTTGGATGGAACCCCGTCAGATTTTAATTTTAAATTTTCTTCAATTATCTTCCTTAAATTGCAGTTTTCCTCCTTTTTGTTTTTAAGATCTCTGCATAGAAATTCGAGCTTCTTTTTTAACTTTTCATGTTGATTATCCAGTGACTCATATCGCGATTGGTAATCTGCCAGCTTATTCCTCAACTCTAGAATGATATCAGCAGTCGATTCTTGATTGTCATTGGTTTCATCACCCATACAAGTAATTTGTGTGTAACTTATATTGGGTGTCATGGTTTTTATCTCCTCGACTGTACTTTTTGTTTTTTGAGCATTTGATCTTAGAGCCCTTTTAAAAAATCGCCCAGCATCACTCATCTTTACTTTTTAAAATAGTAACAAAAAATAGGAATAAGAATACAAGTACACAAGTTTAAATTGTGTAATTTCGAACGTAGTCACAGAGAATTGCATATAAACACACTTTGGCGCGAAACTGATTTGGCAACTCAATTGTCTATTTTCGCCTTACTACAGTCATTTTGACTTAAATTTTTTAACACTACGTGACATCACTATTTAAAATTAACATACGTGCACTTTTTTAAAAATTTAAAACACCAATTTATACAATAAAACACTTATTTACGTGGACACATTTACCACACGTCATGCCTGAACTACGTTCCAGGTTTTGTTTTATATATATATATATATATATATTCGGTCTAATTTTATTGGCTGGAATGTTTTGTCCTTTTAAACAATTTTTGTAAGAAATTTAAGGATGCCATTAGAATTATTTATTTCTCTTTAAGTATAACTTAACATACAAATGCCTAATATCACCAAAAAGTTACATAAATCAGTATCATATTTACTTTGTGTTACTACAGCCAAGCAACGCTCTAGAAAAGCAATGTTTCCAGATTATTTCTATATTTTCTATATTGTCTAATGCAGTGTGTTTCTTGAAATCAGTATGTCTTTTGACCGAGCCCTACTGGATATTAGCCAATAAGCTAATATCAAGGTTAATATCCAGTAGAGGTAAGCATAGCATCTACGTTTGTGCTTGGTGTGAGTATATTGCCCCGGTTTTGCCTAATTATTTAACTTAAATGTGGTTGTCGGCATAGTTTCCATACTATTCGCATGCTTTTTTTACTGAGGTTGCAAGTACCTTTCGATTATTTATTATTAACTCTGGTAATTGTTCGACGAGTAAATAAATAGTGATGCTCTGAACGATAATTGTATTCATTGCTAAAAATGGTAAATACCTTAGATAGTTTAAAATAAAAATTGGCTCACCTTAGTATTATTTCTCAATCTTTATATTGAATTACAAATATGCACTTTGCTTTTAGGAAAATATTGGTCCGAGTTTAATGAACCCGAAAGCAACAGATTCTTAAGTCAAATTGATGATAAGCAGAGCTGCTCATAAAAGGTCACTAAAGGGAAATATTTGAATACAAATTATCTGTAGAATGGGATTCAGCATCAGAAAACTAAATAAATACTATGTAATGTTCGAGCCACGGCAAATCAAATAGCTTGCTCTAGTTGTATATTTATTGGATTTGCTATATTGTGAGTACGAACAACAAGTAACTTAAAATAATATATTACTGTTTTAATTATAAAGAAAGTTTATTCTGATGTCTTTCAATTAAATCCTATAAATCATCTGCAGGCTAGGAAAATGTTACAAAAATCATTTCTGGTATGCTATAAGGACAATGACTGTGCGAATTGTATTGGAAAAATAATTGGGAAAATATATAAACAACTCCCTAAAATGTCGGAAATTAATTCTTTCTCAAATTAAAATAAGGAGGTCCAATTAAAAACTCCGTTTCTAAAAGTTATATAAATTACAAAACTTCACCTTTTGAGATGCCTCCCATGAAAAAGCGTTAATTCTTTATGATGCTATTCTAATAACTCCATGTATTAATATAGCACAAGAAATTATTTTTTGCACTTAAATATTTTCTCTAATAGTACTTTATAAACAACATTCCAAATTTAAAAATAGAGTTGGAATGTAATTCTACAAGGTATCCTAAAAAGGTCTAACCCAACTTACCTTAGTACTAAATTTTTAATTAAAATTTGGAATTTGGGGATTTCTTGGAAGGAGAAATTTAAATATGCTCCCAATTTCCACGCAACTTCTAGAGTAACCTGTAGGTTAAAAACGTCGTAACTTTTTTGAGCCTACGTGTATAACATTTTTGTCTGTCTGATTCAAATTTTGTAACGGATTTTCATCCACTTTCACAATAATCAAATAACTACATTTTTAGGATGCATACACCACTCGCGTGATCATATAAATTAACACCTTCGTGTATAAAAAATTCAAGATGGGGACACCATCTATTGCTATTTGTGGTCCAATTCGGCTGAATGTGTGTATTTTGACGTTTTAACAGAAATTTAGAAATTCAAAATGGCGACCCTAATATTGCGAATGAATTCTGAAAATAGGTGTGGGATTATTGTGTTTATGTATTTAAGAGTGAAAATTATGAATTTTCAGTCAACTATTAAAAACTTAAATACATATAGCCTCTTTAAAATTTTAGGTATTTATCATTGGGCTGATCTCCGTAATCTATACCTTTACTACAAATATAATACCAAACAAAAAGTTTACATAGGTTTTTTCAAAACTAATAAAACATTAATTATATGTTGTAAAGAAATTTGTGTCTTTTTCCTTTCGAAGTGCCCTCTGTAACAGTACGTCGGGGATATACGCCTCTATGGGGTCGATCGTAGGGAATAAATAGGGCGCTTCTGCTAAATTAAAATGAGGAGCTCCTATTAAAAATACTTTTTCTAAAAGTTATATATTGCAAAACTTCACCTTTTGAGATGTGGCTGGTGAAAAGGCGTTAATTATTTTTGGATGATATATTAATACCCTGTGTTTTAATATAGCACAATAAACAGTTTTGTGCTCTAAAATACTTTCTCTAACAGTACTTTAAACAACATATTCCAAGTTTAAACATGAATTCGGAATGTAATTTAACAGGGTGTCTTAAAAAGGTCTGTACAAAATACTACCACAAATTCCTCATGCTAAAATATTACGATCTAATCCAACTACATTTTTTCGAATAAGTTTTCAAGGTATTGTCAAGAAAGTATGAATTTGGAGGTTTCTTAGATCGAGAAGTTTAAATATACCCCAATTTTAACTTCTGTAGGTTAAGAACGTCGTAACTTCTTTGCGCCGATGTGTATAACATTTTTAATTGAAAAAAAGACAACCCCTGTATTTTCTTTACAAAACATGCGAACCTTGTAAAAATCATTAATTTTTTATTTAGTACCGTATGATCTTAAAGTTACTTCCTACTAAATAATTGTTTTCTTCAGCTATAAAATTGAATAAATGAGGTATGTTTCCACGCTTTTATTAGCTTTACTTGTCTGTCTGGTTCAAATCTTGTAACGGATTTCCATCCACTTCCATAATAATTAAATAGCTACAACTTTAGAATACATCCACAGTTCGCCATATAACATTACACTTTCGTGTATAAAAAATTCAAGATGGCGAATGAATTCTGTACCCTGTGAAGATCTTGCTGAAAATTGGTGTGGGGTATTTAAAACTGAAAATTATGAATTTTCAGACAATAATTAAAAATTCAACATGCAGTACAGTCTCTTTAATCATATTAATACAATTAAATGCAACGAATTTGTCGAATTTGGAATTTGTCCGGATTACTGGATATTAAAAAAAAAGTTACATATTTCCCGTTGTGCCGATCTCCTTACTCTCTACGTTCTTACTAAAAATGTAGTACTAAACAAAAAGTTTACAAACGTTTTTTCAAAAGTAGTAAAACGTCATATATTGTATGTATGTACAAATTTCTTACTAACAAATTATGTACATGGCTTTCATCTATACTTTGCTACAATAGCCGCGCGCGGCTATGAAGTCGGAATATAATTCTACAGGGTGTCTTAAAAAGGTTTGCACAAAGCATTACGACAAATTCCTGATGCTAAAATATATCGGTCTAACCCAACTTACCTTAGTACTAAATTTGTAATTATTTCGAATAAGTTTTCAAGGTATTCTTACGAATGTTGGAATTTGGGGTTTCTTGGAACGGGAAATTCAATTATGTTCCCTATTTTTAAGCATCTTCTAGAGAGCACTACGTGCGGTTAGGAACGTCGTAACTTCTTTGCTCCTACGTGTATTAAATTTTTAATTGAAAAAAAAAGACAACCTCCTATATTTTCATAACTAAACATGCGAACCTTGTAAAAATCGCTAATTCTTTATGCATGTTATTTTGTATTCCTTATTAAGCATTTGTTTCTTAATAAAATTATTTTGTTGCATAATTTCTAAAGTATTGTTAGAAAACGCATAGTCTACAACATATTTGGAATGCACTATATTCCACACTCGTGAACCGTAGAAACTTTCCACTCGTGTCGAATATGGACCATTCTATAACTTTTCAGAGAATAAACTATACTATACCCGCATATATCGCAAAATATATACGCACGACGCATTTATTATTTAGTATCAGAATTACGTTTATTTGTCATACATAATTCGGCATCAAGAACTTGTACACGTACACCTTATCCGTGATATTTATTATATTTTTCGATAAATATCCATTTTTACTGCCCCTCAAAACATCCGAGAAGATACTTGCAACTTTCTGGACTCTAGTCGGGTTGAAAAGTTTGTCCTGTCAAAGTACTTCTTGACTTTAGCCAGAACGTCAACTGGCAAGGCACCCCTGACATCTCGTCGAAAGTGACAGTTTTATTTAAAAAAAGAAAAATTGGATACTTGTTTTCCTAAACTTGACATACGCAAGTTTAGGATCTCTGATTAACGTAAATATATGCAACAGCAGCAAAAAGATACATTTTTTTATCGACAATCGTTTTTTGTCCCAGATAGTACCGATATGCCTCCTGAATGTTAGAAAACTTTTGAAAAAGAGCATGCACAAAACTTTTCACCGGGTGGTGAACCATCGTAGCGGAGCAATTCATCCTAAGCGCAGAACGGGATAAATTTTATACGATCTTTGAAGGAAAAATAACATTACATTTTCCTTTGCGCGAGCCCCGCTGTCATCTAATACTCCCATCAGAGACGACTTCCTGGAAATTCGCGCTCGCAAATATAAAGCCTGGCTTACGAATTGTGGGCTCCAGAAACTATGCGGGCAAATAATATTCATTGCAAATATTAAAGGTTTCGACGAGTCGAATAAATCGACAAAATATCGAGTGTTTGTCAATAACACACAAAGCGATCTGTCTGGAGATTATCTCTCGGTCCCTTCAGACGTCTCAGCCCAAGATTAGTGCGTCGGACTTTACCTTGTCTCCTACCGTTGTGAATAACTGACCTTTTTGTACAAAAAACACAATTACTTAATGGTATATCTGTGCATTTTCAGCTTTTAGTGTTAATAACTAAAGCGGCAATGAATTGTAAAAAAGTAGTGACTTTTCAATGTATGTATCGAAAAAACTTTTCCTTTAAATATGCGGAAAAATATCAGATCCCTAAATATTAAGTCGGAAATGTTATAGATGTTTATATTTGAAAGTTAATAAATTAATTATTATCCGTTGAAATTTTAAACAAATTAACATGTCTTTAAGTCAATTTGTGACGTTTTATTTTGCAAATTTTCACACCGAACACAAATAAATATTGTACTAACCATCATGACGAACAAAAATCACTCCTGTAGAGGTCTCTATTATTATTTAAATAGTCAAAACTCGTTAACAAATGAAATCATAGTTAACCCATAGTTAGCCTCACTTTAGCTATATTTCTACCAATTTTCAGATCTATATATTGCAAATTGCATAAGTTATTGATATTTGCAAAAAAGCTCACGGGTTCATCGCGATTTTTTTTTCGAGTTTAAAAACTATCCACAACTTTTAGTAAAAGCATTTTTTTATAGAACCTACCTACCTATTTTAACCTACAAGGAAAATCAATTTTCGGTAATTTTGGCAAGTGTTTGTATATTTCTCCAATTATTTTTTATGTATTTTTGTAAAATAATATTAATTAGATCCACATAAACCATACAAACAGTCATTTTCCTTAAACGCGTTTATGTACTATTTTCCTGGCCTACTGTTCAAAAAGCTACAGATACTGGATACCGTTAATAAGTTTTTGAGTAACGCAAACTATACAGTAGTGAAATTAGCTTTTTTATAAGTTTGTAAACCGTTAATTTTTCACACCTAATAAGCAGATATTAAATAAAGTGGTTTCTTTAGTTAAATAGTAAACGTGAATATAAAGATATACAGTTTCAAGAAAATGATGACCAGGTCTGGTATGTCTTTAATTCTAAGCGTTGTTACGTTTATGGAAACATTACTTATTACAGAATAAATATTATTATAGAAAAAAAGTAATTTCCAACAATAAAAATTACCATTTTAAACAAACCAAGGCACGGAGAATGGGAATTTGACAAAACTCGTTTTTCTTTTGAAAGACTTCTTTTGAAAGCAAACTTGATATAAACTCAGAATTAAAATTTCGTCTTTAGAACCCAACCTCAGTAAGGGTGGAAAGAGATTTTAAGCTTAACCAGGCGAGATAACAGCCTACTCTAAAACTTTTCGAATTTCCTAAATTATGTAAAATAAAAATAGAAAAGACGAAGGTCCATACATAGTTAGGTAGTTAGTATGAAGGAGAGAAGGCTGATGCTATCAAAATGTTATAATACTTATTTTTGTTTACTAGAAAAGCTAACAAAAGGAGTAAAAAAAGCAGTTCTGAAGGAGAATTGGTTTTAAAATGTCAGTTAATTAAATCTAAATACATCTTATAGCTGAGCAATACACAGAAAAATTCAAAAAATGCATAGGTCAGTAAATGAACTTGGAAATATTCAAGTAAATATAAAACAAAAAAAACTGAAAGTAAAAACCATGGTTATATTTAAAAATTCCGCCATTTCCAAGCTAGTTTATGTGAAGTATATTATATACAGACATATAAATAGACAGGGAAATGCTGAAAGAAAAATTGTTGTTCTTGACAAGAAGTGATAACGTTCATTATAAAAATTTGCACGCATAGGCTAAAAAATGTCAGTCTTGATATTTGCATACACCATGTTTGGCAGAAGAGTCGCGACTTAAGCTTTAATTATGGTAATATTGCCTCCGGTTTACTAGGAAGCAGTTATCACTTATCCAAATATATAGAGATAGTGTTCAATCTCAAGTATACAAAAATGGACTTCGGCAGGAAATTTAATAATACAAGTACGTAAATAGTCTTAATCTTATAAGTTTCGCACGTAGTCATTTGGTGGTTACATATATAAATTACGTTATCTTTCATTTTTCTAAATAAAAAAGGGAACTTTGATAAGGGAACTTCAGGGTAATTGGACAAAACCAATCTGCAAAGGTGCTGAATTCCTTGTTTTGTATACAAAATGAAAAAAAAAAAACACAATTTATACAAGGTCCGGCAGTAGGATTGAATGGTTTCGCAACGGTTGCCTTGAAAATCCTGTTTATTTAATAAGCGTCAAATACTGATAAAACTGAAGTTTACTGTTGAAGATTTTGTGTTACTATGGCAAATTGGCCAAATAACCAACGGATCTTTGCTGTAAAATCGTTTATCCTGACCCACTCCACTGTGCAAACGCAGAGAAATTCTAGACGTGCAATTAATTTGCCAGTGCACAAAAAAACCACTTCATGACCAAAAGGTAACAATGTAGTGTCGAGTTTCCGCATTTGGTGTGATTGGGCCATACTACTTTAAAAAAAAAGACCACACCCTTACTGTTAATTCAGCTCGGTATGCTGGAATGCTGGAAACATTTGTAACTCCGGAGCACCAAAGTACGGGTCAAGGTGAAGTTGGGTTCCAACAGGATGACGCAACAACGCATACATCATGATAGGATATCGTTGTTTTACAGCGCCTGTTTCTGAGTTGCCTGATTTTAAAGTTCGACCACATGGCAAGATCGCCGGATATAACGGTCCCTGATTTCTTCCTGTAGGGATATCTAAAGCGTAAAGTATTATCTACCCGTCCACAAACACTTCCTCAACTCAAAGAAAGGATTCGTGATTCGATAAACATGAATGTGGAATTACTTGACTTATTACTCCAATTTGCAGGAATGCATAGAAGACGACCGAGGTCATCTTGAGAAGGTGATCTTTGCAAACTAGAAGTGTTTCAACGAATTTCCAGAATTGCATTTTTAGCGTAAGTAACAATAAGTCCTTATATATTCTTTGTATTCTCCCGGTAGAATATTAAAAGTCGTTCAATCCTATTGCCGGACCTTGTATATGTGTTAATCATTATATGTGGAACTAAATAGGGTCACACTTTACTATTCTTAACAAAAGGAGAGATTCATAAGGAGGAGTGTTCCGGGTAAGGAAATAGACTAATTTCTGTTTTAAATCAACTTGCATGAAAGTTGTTATAATGGATACAATTTTCATGACTATCGTCAGCATAATATAAAATGAAAATAAATCCTCGCGAAAATAATATCGAGAGGGTTTCATGTTTTGTTTATCTTAACGAGTTGTTTGTATATGTCAACTAAAATTTTCGTCCATTTTAACGATTGTTTACAATATTTCGTAAAAATTGTTTGATTTTATATGGCCAAACATCATTAAAATTATTATTTTTTATAAGCGTTAATATAACTAGATAGATTAATAGAAATGAACCTTGTCAGGAGCTATTTTTAAATTTCGGTAAATACGAAGTTTTGATCTAAAGGTCGAGCCTTTGCAAGCAGTATTTCGATTAGTTTATATGTTCATGTAAATTATAAGTTGAACTTGAAGTTAAAAAAAATATATTACTTCCTTTGTAAGAGGGAAGTTAACGTGAAAAAATCAGTCCCAGATTTTTCAGATCTTCACGTTTTAGAATCCCTAGATACCGAAGAATACATTTTCCCATTTCGTCGGTCTATATGTCTGTGTATTTGTGGCATGGCTAATTTCGGGCAATCTATAAGAACATATTGGTTGGTTAGTTTTTAGAATTAAGTATTCATGTGTCAGCCTTGTGTGTTCTATTCTGACCCGACTTGGTGTAACTTGATTTTTCCGAAGGCTTGGCACATATTGCCGCGGTTTAACAGAAGGTTTTATTTCAGATAGTTTGGATCGCGAATTAGCGCACTCACTTGGCCATACACTTGAGACTTTGGTTTCAATGTAAGATTTATAGTCACTATTCATTTACTACCATTGAATTATTATCTGTAGCTGCTGATCGTGCTGCTGCTTCCGCCTGTTCATTCCTCGATATTCCAATGTGGAATAGTACTCATATAAATGCAACCTTTGTGTTAGAATAATAATATGTATCTGAAATTTGTGCCAGCCGTTTAACGCCAAGTCTGGCGTCTTGCTATAAGCTTGTTAACTGCTTAGCCAGCGTAAAGCAGCATACTCTGCTCTTAACTTTTCTTGTAACAGTAATTTAAGTCATCTTTATACTTTGGTAGACGTTGTTTGATTTTTATTAATAAACATCTATAACTATATAATCCAAAGGACTTTTCTTTTAACAGGTTATGGGCCCAGGCATACTTGCCCTGGAATAAGAGCCCTTCGCGTTTCGTGTAAAGTAGTCATGTTGGAGTCATGCAGTTTTGTTTAGTTTTGTGCTTGCATCCTCTCAATACGTTCGAGTCATATACAGAGTGTCGTGATGGTCGGTGTAACAAAAATCGATTGTGGTAACATACCTAAATTTGATGGCTCAAACTTTCAACTGTGGAAGTTCAGCGTCCAGATTTTGTTGAAAATTGAGAAGCTCATGAAGCTGCTTGACGGCACTGAAAAGGAACCTAATAACATGAGTTCAGATGAATGGGCTGTATAAGATGCAAAAAATTTTAAAGCTCAAGTTATTTTGTTGTCAACAATCAGCCAGGTTCAAATTCAGTATTTTATAAACGGCAGCAATGCAGCTCAAATGTAGACCCGCTTGATGTCCATACATGAACGGAAAACAGAAGTTTCTAAAAAGCTACTGTGGTAAAAATTCTATAAGTATAGAATGCCTGAAGGTGCAAAAATGGCAGAACAATTTCTGCCTTAGAAATGCGTGTGAAACAGCTGAAAGACGTTGGTGAAGACATACGTATCAGCGCAAAATGCTCAAAAGTAATCAACAGTTTACCATCAAGCCACAATGCATTCCGAACCGCTTGGGACTAGCAGGATAAGCAGACCTTTGAAAATCTTCCAGCTAGATTAATGAAAGAGGAGCCAAGAATGATCAATTCAGACAGTGAAACATACCGGTTGGCTTTGGAAGTGAAAACATTGAAAAGTAAATTAGAAGCTACTTGTCTGAACAATAAATCAAACATCAGTGAGCGTGAGAAAAACTGCAAGAAAAAAGGGCACTGGGCTCGTAAGTGCAGAAAAAGAATTGCAGCAATCAAAGAGAAAAACGGCGAATAATCCGTTAGTCAAAGTTCAGCTTACATTTGTGATGTTTAGGTGTTATATTCAGCGAGTGCAAATATGAAGAAAACTGAATGGATTTGTGACTCTGGTGCAAGTGTTTATATAACAAGCAAACGTGAGTGGTTCATTGAGTTAAAATCTCTCTCCGAGCCTTTGAATGTACAAATTGCAAATGAGAAAAAGATTGGATCCGCCGGAACTGGAGTAATAAATATTCAATCGAATCAACCGGACCATCAACAAAGTTCTCTATGTCTGCGAAAAAGCTTATTTTCAGTAGGAGTAATGACCGTTATTTTACTTTCCACTCCTCTAAAAACCGCTGCGAGTTTCGCGATAGTGACGAAAATTTGTCGTGTCTCGGTACTCTTAGTGGCGATTTGTGGGTAATGAACTTCAAAGTTAATTGTGGCATGATAGACTTGGTCATGTAAATTGTAACATGATTAAGAAAACAGCTGAGCAAGACATGGTGAAAAATTTAAAGATAAGTGACACTGAAGAATTCTTTTTTGAGCCATGTCAGTTAAAAAAACAAGCTAGAAAATCCCATAAAAGTCTAGCGAGACCTAGAAAAGGACAACCTGGTGTCATGATACATTCTGATGTTGGTGTCCCAAAGAATATCCCATCGCCTAGCGGCTCGAGATACTTTGTCTTATTTAAAGATGATTGCAGTAGCTACCCAACTGACTATTTTATAAAACAAAAATCAGAAGTTCTCAATAAATTCAAAGAATATAAAGGCAACCAGACCGGCAACAAAATAAAAATATTTAGGAGCCACCAAGGAAAAGGGGAATATGTCGATAAAAAATTTGAAGATTTCATCAAAGAGAACGGGATTTTGCATGAATAATCGGCAACATATACACCATAGCAAAATGGTCGACTCTGAGAGGGAGATGAGGACAATTGTGGAAAGTGCTAGGACAATAAACAAAAATGTTCCTTAAGAACTCTGGATAAATACTGCAGTTTATATACTGAACAGAACAGCAACAACTCAAGGTGAGAATATGATACCATACGAAAAGTAGTTCGGGAGAAAACCTGACATGAGACATATAAAAATTTTTGGTAGTCGTGCATATATGACGATTCCACGTCTATTTCGCAAGAAATGGGACAACAAATCCAAGAAACTGTTATTTGTTGGGTATGAGGGCCATTCAACCAATTATAGATTATGGGACTCCGAAAAGAGACGAATTGAGGTTAGCTACAACCTAGTATTTAATGAAACTGAACTTGAAAAAGAAACATTTACGTTTAACCAAAAATACTTTTGTAGAAGAGGAAGTTCAGTCAGTGAATATTCAACAAGCAGAAGAAGAAAAATCAGGCAAGTGAAGACGATACAAATACAACAGAAAAGAGCGTCGAAGAAATAAATTCTGACGAAGATTTAGAACTTAACGAATATTTTGATGCCACCAACAACGAAAACATTGAGCCAAGGCAGCTAAGAGACAGAAATGCTCTACGGCCTTTAGACTATTATGCGAATTACTCAGTTTTGGAACCAGATTCGTACGAAAAAGCTATGAAAAGTGAAGACTCCAGCAAGTGGAAAGTCGTTATTTGAGAAGAGATGGACGCTTTCCAATCAAACAAAACATGGACCTTGCAAAAATTACCCCAATGTGCGCGATAAGTAGGTCTTTCGCGTAAAGACAGACTCAAACCGTAACCCGATACGTTATAAAGCGCGTTTAGTGGCACGAGGCTTTCAATCCGAGTGCTGCTGGCTTTAGCTGCAGAAAAAGACCTACAAATCGCGAACTTTGATGTGCAAGCCGCGTTTCTCTATAGAGAATTGACTGAAAATCTGTATATGAAACAGCCAACAGGATTTGACAATTAAGAAAAACCAGACCTAATGTGTAAGCTTAATAAGAGCCTTTACGGTCTAAAACAGTCTCCCACATGTTGGAATCGCAAATTTATTTCATTTAAGTCAATATGAATTTTCATTTTCACTCAATATGAATTTGTACAATTCAAATCCGATCCGTGCATTTTTATCGGTCGTTTCGGGAACGTGAAAGTATATCTAGCAATATTATGTTGACGACGGACTTTTATTGTCAACATCCGAAAATGCTATTCATGAACTAATACAAATTCTTAAACAAATGTTTAAAATTACTGTGAACTTGGACAATACAAATTTGCAATTTGTTGGTCAAATTGAGCAAGACATACAAAGATGAAGATGCTCGTGGAGAACCAATCAGAGATAAAATTAGCCAAGGCTCATCAACTTCACAGCAGAACCAAACACATGGATGTGAAATTGTGTTTTGTGCGGGAAGAGTGCGAAAAGGCAATGTAAATGTCAACTATGTGCGTTCGAGTGAACAATTCACGGATATTTTGACCAAGCCGTTTACAAAAGCAATTTTTAATCGTCTGCTTGTCAACATTGTAGAATTGTCGTAAATATTGTGTTCAGGTAACATGTGTAAATTGTAAATTATTTACTTTAACAATTTTTGCTTATTTTTTAAAACTTGTTAAGACAAATTTCAAATAAGTGTAAATGCTAGAATAATAATAATATTAATAATACGTATCTGAAATTTGTGCCAGCCATTTAACGTATATTTTATCTTAATGCTTTCTGCGAAGTCTGGCGTCTTGCTATAACCTCGTTAACTGCTTAGCCAGCGTAAAGCAGCATACTCTGCTCCTTAACTTTTTTTGTAACAGTAATTTTAGTCATCTTCATATTTTGGTAGACGTTGTTTGATTTTTATTAATAAACAATTATAACTATGTAATCCGAAGGACTTTTCTCTTAACGATCTCTTCCAAGAACTTGTATGTTATGTAGGGCATGCTTAATGAACTCTACAATAGGATGTGTGGTGTACACATGTCTTATTTTGGATATAGCACTAAGAGAGTAGTCACTGATAACAGCTGAGTATTGTTAATATGGTTTAGAGCTTGAAATAGGGCATAAAGCTCCGCAGTGTAGACAGTTTTAAATTTGTGGACTGAGAAAGGGGTTACGATAGTGGCAGATGTCCCAACTTCTGATTAAGAAGCGTCCGTATCACCACTTAGTAGGTCGTTGAGGAGACTTTGCAATTTAGATTTAATCAGAACTGATTAGATTCGTTTTTGCTAAAGCTGTTAAGACTTGTAATATAGTAGGGTCTGCCTACTGTATTACCTACGAAAAAGTAGTTTCAAGATTATGTGGAAAGAATTGGGGAAATGTTAGTTGTAAACTAACTAGATAGCGATTGATAAAATGCTGGTCTGACCCTTACTTTGAGTTCATATAATGAGTTATAGCTATTAGAAAATGCGTTATTAAATACCGTATTATTTGGATTAGTTGCCACCCTAGAAGCATAAAGATCTTTCTGTAGCGCAGAGCGGGTTCCCTTGTCTCTCAACAAAAACTACTTTCAATAAGGTTTGTACAGTGGACACCAAGGGCAATCCATAGTGCAGAATTGTGAATTGGGTCCAGTACTTTAAGCACCGAAGGAGTTGTTAAAATATAAGCTATACAGCCGTAATCTAATTTGGATTGAATTAGAGACCTATATATTTTTAGACGTGTGGTGACGTGAGGTTTTTTTCGATAATACCTTCATTAAATTAATTCCTTTTTTGCACGACCCAATAAGATATTTAATGTGGGGCTCCAGGTAAGTTTTCTATCACAAAGCATCCCTAGAAATTTTATTTTTTCTATGAATTCTAGATTTGGATTTTTCCAAATGATTTTGAATAACAAAGAAGTTCCTTTGATAAGTACAAGATCGTCAGCAAATAATCTGCATTTGATTGATGTTGATGTGATGAGTAAAGTCATGTAATGAGTAAAAACTTTTGTTTGACAATTTATTCTATTTTGAATTAATAAATTTAAATAACTGAAAAATAAAATAAAATATAAAAATTAAGGAAAACAGGATAGCAATTTAAAAATAAAAGATAATCGAAATATATGTTAAAATATGTAATTAATAAGAAAAAAATTGCATTTGAAATTTGGCAATATTGCAAAAGAGAATATTTTCCTGCAAGGGAGTGAAACAGTACACTATTCTGGAAGTATTAATATACAAAATTGTCCTATTTTATTACCTCTATTATGAGATGTAAATTTTCCTATATTAATATAAAAATATATTAATAAAAAAATCGCATTAATACAGAAATCTTACAAAGTTTCCAATCAACGAAAATTTTATAAGAATAATGAAAAGCAGGACTTCCAACAGAAAAATGAAAAAAAAATACAGAGTTTATTTGCTTTACATGGTATTCATATCCTCAATTTTTGTATAACTTAAAGAGCAACAAAGGAAATACTAGAACATCTATTCTTGGATGCGCCTGAAATCACATAATAGCGAATCTCAATGAAGGGAACGACCGTAAAAAGTAAGGGAAGAAGAACTACGCAACCGAGGAGAGTTCGCTTATAAAAGGTTCCTGAGATTTAAATAAGGATTAATTCCGATCTTTTCAATTTCATAAAAATCTCTTATCATTCTATCATTCGTAATAATACTTTAAAGGCTTTAAATCTGAAATTCCTGTAATTAAGTTAAAATGTTATTAAGTTTTTTATTTGTCTTTATTCAAGCTTATATAGGGCAGTTCTCAGAGGTATGAAACAATAAAGGTAATTAGAAATAGAGAGGTTTATGGATGAATGAATTTAATTAAGTGTGAATAGAAAGGATCTCAAAATCCACGGACAAATTTAGAGGGGAAGACGCTTAATTAAGCAAAAAAAGTACGATTTTAACGATTTTTTGCACTATATATCCAAGAATATGCAAAACTCGCCAAAACTGCAAGGTAATTTTCTTTTCTTTGTACAGCAAATAAATGGGTTGCCGCAAAACTTGATGCAATAAATAGCCCCGGAGATCCAAAGTTGGTCGAAAATACGGAAAAATCGTTCATTTTTATATTTTATTTGTGAGAATGTTTCCGGTGCCTCGGGCGAGAAAAATGTTCACAACAATATTGAAAGTAGACTATACAGCATAAAAAATGCAACTCAAACTCAAACTCAAAATACTTTATTAACGAGGAAATGCGATTTCCATTGACAAAGCATACTACAAAATAATATAAAGTCTAATAGTATACAAAAAAATCTTAAAACATTAAACAAGCTAAACAATATAAAATACAAACATAGTGAATACAAGTATGTGCAAAACAATACAGCTGAAAAAAGAACATAAGATAGATAACGTATACAAATAGACAGATTAGGCAATAGGGTCAGCATAAGATTCGGCAAGGTTATAGTAGGCTTTGCCTAACAAGTCTTTTTTAAGACTTCTTTTAAATTGTTTTAATGACCCAATTGTTCTAAGGCAACTTGGCAAGTGGTTAAAAAGCTTTTTGCCCTCATAAATCAAAGAATTCTTAGTCAAAACAGTAGTAGGCACTGGCAAAGACAAATCCAAAGCTTGTCTGGTGTTTCGTTGACCTGCAGGACGCTGTATATTTTCTCGGTATTTAAAGATTAGACATGCTGTTTCGAGGATAAATAAAGAACTAAGAGTTAGGATTTTTTGTGACAGAAAATGAGGTCTGCAGGATTCTCTTAGACCCACACCAGCAATAAAGCGAATAGCTTTCTTCTGCAGCACAAACAAGATGTTTAACATATATTGACTACTAAAACCCCAGAATAGAATCCCATATCTGAGGAGCGATTCAAATAAGGCAAAGTAAACGGTACGCGCCACGGCTATTCCAAGTTCATTTCTTGCAATTCTGATTGCAAAGCAGCCAGAAGAGAGTTTCTTGCTCAAATTTAAAATGCGATCCTCGAAACGTAAATTTTTATCAACAAAAACCCCCAAAAACCTTGTCAAATGGCTGTCAAGGATTGTAACACTGTCCAACTGCAAGTTCTGCATGTCACACCTAAAACCAACAACATTAGTCCTCGTCAAGTTGAAGGAAAGTCGGTTTGAATCACACCATCTTTTAACCTCTAGTAAGTCGTGAGTTATAATTTTCCTTAGCTGAGCAATCTCTTTATTATGCCATACAATCGAGGTATTGTCCGCAAATAAGGTAAATTTTCCTGATATGTATGTTGACTTTCACAAGATCATTAATATAAATCAAGAAGAAGAGAGGACCCAAAACAGACCCTTGCGGAACCCCACAATTTATGCTCAATGACGAAGAGCGCCTTTCGGAAGGAGTTACAGATTGGCTTCGACCTAAAATTAATGTTAGTGTAGGCACCCTCGAGAAAACCAAAAATTGCATCGTGCGTCCCTTTTGCATTTTGAAATCCGAACTGATTCAAGGTAAGTAAATAAAATGGCTCAAGATACTCACACAATCTCTTCTTAGCAACTTTATCAATAACCTTGGAGACCGTAGACAAAAGAGAAATTGGACGAAAATTCGAGGACTCACTGAGATCCCCGTCCTTATGCAAGGGAATCACTATTGCCGATTTTAGGCATGAAGCCAAATTCTGGACCAATTTTTCTGCAATACTGCAATAAAAACTGTTTAATGTATCTGGATCAATGTCACTATAAGAACCAGACCTACCAGATTTGTTAATAATGCACCAACACTCTTTCTGTCTGTTCTTAGCACATGAAAGTCGGTTTTCATAATAATAATTTTTTGCAGCATTTACTAGTCTACGGTAAATCCTACGATATCTATTGCAATACGAAATAAAACCTAAATTATCAGAATATTTTTTAATATACTTAAGACAACGAAGATTAGCTGCAGATATTTTCAGTCCTTTAGTCAGCCACAGTTTTCGTTTCTTTTTCCTATGTTTTAACTGACGCAACGGAAAAGCCCGGTCAAAGATGTCTGTAAAACATTGTGAAATGTTGTGAATGGCTGTGAAGACACTTCTATACTCAGCCAATTGACATTAAGACAAGGATGCCGAAATGCATGAAAATTTGCCTGACTAAAGATTCTACCACGACAGCATTTATTATTAATCTCAGTCAACATACCAGAAAAGGTACAATACACAGCCTTGTGGTCAGAAAGGCCAGCATCTATGACTGAGCAAGATGTAACATCGATGTTTGAGCAGAAGTAATCAAAAGTAGTGGCCGAAGTTCTAGATACACGAGTAGGTGAGTCAGTATGCATTTCCAAACCGTAAGTTATGAGCAAATTTACAAGCAAAACAGTATTAACTGAATGTTTATCATCAAAGTTGATGTTAAGGTCACCAGCCAGGATAATTCTAGAGCAAGGCAAAATGTGTGAGAGAATAATATCAAGTCTCCTCAAAAATTCATAAACCTGAGCTGAACGTGAACGGTACAAACATATAATATGCAAGGTATTACGCTTGCAAAAGCACTCCAACAAATAATTAAACTTATCAACATTTACAAAATTGTTATTAAAATACGACTTATTCTTAACTAAAACCAACGTACCTCCATGTTAAACACTTTCCCTACAGAATATAGAAATTGGAGTATATTCTGAAACAAGAAAAGACTCGTCCGGCTTTAACGAGTGTTCAGTAATAAGTATTATATCAGGTAAATTATTACTCTCTAAAAACACATAGAGGTCATCATATTTGTTCCTTAACGATTGAATGTTTAATAATATCACAGAAATTTCAGACTTATTTATGCTAACAGAATCCTTAAAATTTTTTTTTATTATCCTCCTTAACAGGAGGTGAAACTATAAAAAATTTTCAACAAAGCTTTTGTCAGTGGCACCAACATGTAAAAGATTAATAGAAGGTGCGAGAATATCAATCTCATGCTCAATTACATCATTCTCCAACACAGGAGATGACTCAGTGATATTATTATTTAGAGATATAGAACAAGTATCAAGTTTCACCAAAGTAACAAAAATAAGATTTTTTTGCTTTTTGACAACATTGAGCAGGGCATTACGAACAATAACATTACACACAGATTGCTTGCCCAATTTTATACCTTTTGATAAGTTGTAATCAATAAAACATACATTATTTACAGACCTAAAATTAATTCTATCAAGAAGGTATTTAAGTTTTGTATTAAACTTAAAAATATTAAAATTAATTCTAGACACCCCATCCAAATTACGCTTATATAAGGGAACAAAAGGTACAGCCACAAAAACAAACTTTGAATGTGAATACTTCTTTGCCAAGTCCAAAAAATATTTAGCCGGTAAAAATCTATCATATAAGAAGTTGTTATAGCCCGCCACTACGATGATAAATTCTTCCTTTGAGAACCCTTGAGTGAGATTTTGAACACTGCAAACAACACTTTCAAAATCCGCAGTCGGTTTAATTATTTGTTGAATGTTATATCTACTTTTATGATATTTAGATAAAAGACGCTCCAATATAACGTTAAAGTCTCTACCTAGCTCATCAGATAAAATTAAGATCTCTGTTAACTTTTCATCTGCCTTAGTGATTAACGGGGCTTGAGAAGCTGAGCCATCACCAGCCAAGTGCCCAGATCCATATTCAGTCCCTTTAAACTGGCACTGAAAGGAACTATCAACTAAATTTGGTTTAATGATTTTCTTGTTAACAGCATTCAGCTCGTCTTGTAGAGAAAAACAATTTGACCTACAATTTTTCAAATCCGAAATATACACTTTATTGTCTTTTTCAAAAACTTCAATGCTAGTCAATAGATTGGATTTTAAATTGTTCAAAGCACATAGATCAGACTCAAGAGAATTATTTTGGTCCTGCAAGTCCTTTATCTTATTGGAAAGTTCAGTATTAGTGTCAATTAATTGAAGAATTTGCCTATTCAAATCAGAAATATCATCTTTCTGTGCTTTTAGTCTGTCAAGAAATTCTCCAAAAACAAAGTCATCAAAATCTTTAGTGTTTCCCTTAAGTCTAGTTATGTGGTCCGATTTAGCTTTGTTTTCAGAAGTTAGCTTGATTACTTCAGATTCAAGTCTTCGTTATTTCATACTCATTCTGCAATTTCTCAATTAAAATATCCTTTTGTCTGCATTCAGCCTTATACTTTTCATACAAATCATTAAGTTTGGACAATAAAAAATTATATTTCTACGGGCTAAAGCCACTGCATGAGCTTCTGTAGTGGTGATCCCAGAACATTCTTTACAGATTACATTATTACAAGAGTCACACGGAGCTCCAAAAATATATGGGGTTTTACATTCAGAACAATGTAAAAAAGACATCTTTTAAGCTACCACCAATGACTTTTGCAGCAAAACACATTTAAATAAAAAACTAAATCTTATAGTGTACGGACTCCTTTATTCCTTAAATGTTATTGTCTTCAAAGATGTGAAAGTATAAAATGTCGTGATTTTTCTTAGTTTATTAAGACTATTTTAATGTAGCACATTAGTTTTACATACTGATGACTGATAGTGATATTTTCCATATTTTTATTTGCCTTTTACACTACTTTTTTCACTTGTACTTTTAGAACCATAAATAAGACACTGGCTTGATAAAGGCGACCTACTTACTGAACTTTCTAAAATTAATAGGACCGGAGATATGAAGTGGTGAATTAGGCATCAGTAATTCGATTATTTAATAACTAGCACTGCCGCTAAGACATCGATGCTATCCAGCAAAGTGGTTATTGCTGCTGGAAACGTAGACTTATGGGTAATAATTTCACTACTCCCAGAAGAATATTCTAATATCTATTTGCATATACTCGAGCATATACTTAAGTGAAAGCTTCAAATATTCGCAACTAAAGAGATTCGTCGTATTTCTGTATGCGTTCGGTGGCTGTAATACTACTTCAGTATTTTTTCGGATGTACAAGGAAAAAATGACTGAATGCCTGGTTATGACACTGAGCTGCAGAAGTCCATTTATGCTTATTACAACTTGCCCGAGAGCACCAGTTGAATTACTATCTCGATCGCGTGTAAGTGTAAAATAGGGTGCAAAAAGCAATATGACTGTTGAAGATCGGACAAAGACAATTCCTTGTCTCGAATGACAGGGCAAAAGTTGTGGAAATATTAGGAATATTGACTATATCTGAGATGAAGAGGCTGATTGTTGAGAGATTGATTTGAGATTTTTTTGTCGTTAGAACTAAATGAATAATTTTCTTCGTACACTATATAAACTTAAATAAATAATTAATAAATTGAAAATAGTAGCAGTTTTAGTAATTCTTGTGATATTATATAATTTCTCCCTCACACAAAAATATAATTAGATAAAATTGCCATTTATTATATAATTTATATAACTTTGGTTGCAGCATTCTTTGCTAAGTAAGTAGAGTCTAAAACTAACTTTATGAAACTAGTTCAGCTTTTATATTGAAAAAGAAATTTCGCATTAAAAGCAAACTACGATTTACAAGTTAATTTGTTGATGTATATGAAAGTAAGATGATAAGATTTTGGCTTCTACTTCACTACCTCGTATCTACGATCCTATTTTCTATAATTATGTGCAAAATCAGAATTATTATAACTATTAAGTTTTCAAATTGAAAGGGAAACACCTTAGTCTAGTGTACAAACTCAGAATGGTGTTAATTATTGCTTCTGCTAGTAAAAATATGAGTGAGATCTCATTGGATTCGGAAGTAACTGAGAAACTATTAGCATTTAGGAATTTAAAAAAATATATCGTTAGACATTTTCAATAAAAAGTACCGACTCCGCTCCCAGACCTTTATCTCTATTATTAATAATTTTAATTCAATATTGAAAATGAAGCTCCGCTCGGGGAGTGTTAAGCCGTTACGATGCTCCGAAACTATTATCTGTACACCTAAAGAAACAATATGCCTGTGAAAATTTTTCATAAAATGAGTCTATTGTTAATTAGCAATTTTTTTAGAGTTTTCATTTATATTTGAAATTGGATAACTGTTAAACAAAACCCACTTAAACTATTTTGCTTCGTGTAGATTTTATCACAACTATACTATATGAGCTTATGACATTGCAATGATTTTAATTGCAATTTAATTTCTTGCCATTTGACCATTCATTGTTATTCCTCTCCAAGTTGTTAGTTGTTCTTGTTTCTTTCGTTGTTTTATGCTTTACTATTTTCACTCGTTTTGTTTCATCTGCGTCTGTGTCTTTAATTCATTTTTGTGGGTTGATTTGATCTTCAGTTTTTTCAAGATGTCAGTATACCCAAATATTTTTCTTCTTGCCTGAGTAGTGCGAGTCCTTGCCAATGGTGTAGCTGGTTTTTAAATTTTAAACATTGTTTTGACTCCGTCTATCGTAGTATATAGAGCCTTTCTATGCTTCCTTTAGATTGAAATGCGCGGTGCAACGTAAGGAGTTTGCGTATTTGACAGTCAAGAGTATTTATTTCAGCGCTTGTGTCCATTTGATTATGCTGAATCTGTGCTGAACAACAGGCAATCCCAATCAATTTATCGCAAATGATTTGCTTTTAACGCAGAGCTCAGTTTTTAGTATATTTCTGGTTCTTCGGCGATACTCTTTTGCTAGTTTGGATTTCATTTTTCTGTATTCTATTCAATCGTGTTCGTCTATGCCCAACTATTTATATACATTATGTTGTTTAAGTATTTTAATGGTTGTTGTGTCAGACATTTCTATGTTTACATTTTTTTAGTTTTCCTTTGCACACGTCTAGGCTAGATTCTATTTTGATACCTTCACTTAATTAAGTTTAAGATCATGAACGTATAAAAGGTGACTGACTTTTTTATTGTTACATTGGTATTCAGTTCTTGAATGCTTCAGTATTTAGCTTAGGAGTCGCCCTGATATACCGGGTGACATTGAAACTACTACCCAGGGCGTCATTTAAAAACAGCTAGATATAAAAAAATGGAATTTGGTGTGCTGATAGGGTTGAATATTGTGAACATTTGTAACATAAAAACAATTGGATATCGTTTCTAGTTTCCCCGGAAATGACCACTACTTCGTTATTTTAAATAGAACACCCTGTATATTTTATGTTTTTTGAACTTTCTTAACAATTCTAAACAACTTTTTGTATAACATAACCTCTGCCAAAATGTATAGTTTTCCAAATAAAGCCACTTAAAAATGTGCCATAATTCCCACTTAATTATATGTTATGGAAAAACGGAGTAGGCCAGGATAAAAACAATCACTGTTATTTACTCTTCATTCGAGCCTTCATCCAACGAAATGTCAAAAAAGAAAATGTTCCGAGTTTAAAAAAGTGTTTTTCGCAAATAGATTTTCCAAGTTTTGATCAGACCCTGTACCATAACGGGTCAATTGACTGTTTTTCGCTTTGGATAAATATTAACATCATAAAAATAGGGTATCTAATTTTCAATTCTGCAGTTGTTTATGAAAGTTAATGATAACTTAACTTAGTGTGATAACTAGCTATAAACAAAGTTTTGCTAAAATTAAAATAATCATATTCGCCTTGACAGAGGTTGCTATGGTTTTTAAAAACAATTAAATTTTGACAAGTAACTTTTATCACTTGGGGGCTTGTCAGATTGTTGCACTTTTTGTAAATTCTCGTGCTGTATTTCGTGTCTCTATTGGTGTAGACTAAAAGTTCTTTGTAATGGTTTTAAAATGGCAAGTTTTACAAGTGCGAAACAAATAGATATGCTTCTTGTTCATGACGAGTGCTTGCAAAATAAAAGGCAGGCTCAAACACTCTACGCAGAGCGATACCCCGACAAAAACCAACTCTGCTATGCCTATTTTCCGTGGCTAGTATATTTAAAAACACATCCCTTAAAATGAAAATGAAGGAAAGTTCACTATTGGTGAAGAAGCTGAAATAAATGTTCTGGCAAGTGTAAATGCTGATCCAAGTATTTCTACTCGCCAAATTGAAAGTGTAGTTGGAGTTAACAGAGAAAGTGCAAGGAACATTGTTGAAATAAAGTGGACACACCCATAAATGTGAATAGAAGCATATTGATAAAAGTATAACTCGAACACGAGAGCGATTTTGCATTAACAACGATTTGACGACAACTAAAGTGAGAAGCTGCTCTCGCCGCTATCGAAAGCGCAAAACAAAATAAATTCTAGCCTAAACAACACAACAACAAACACCCTTCCCTATTAATCTAAATGCCTATTTAATATTAATTAATTCAATCAAAACATTAAACACATTTTTATGCAACGGTTTCGTTAATTTGTCAGCTAATTGTTCTCTAGTTTCAATAAACTTAAGTTCAACCTCCCCACGACTAATCACATCATGAATGAAATTGTACCGCTGGTCAATGTGTTTTGTTCTTTTATGGTACTCCGGGTTTCTTGCCAATCTAATAGCCGATTAGTTATCTACCATAATTGTTATTTTTTTCTTGAGGAAATCCCAGTTCTTCCGTAAATTATTTTAACCATAAAGCTTCTTTGGTGCCCGTTGCTGCTGAGATATATTCGGCTTCCGTGGTTGATTGCGCTACAATATTTTGTTTCTGGCTTGACCATGTGATTTCACCATTTTTTCCCATCATGAAAATGTACCTACTTGTAGACTTTATTGTTTCTTTGCAACCTCCATAGTCCGCATCTGTGTATCCAGTAATTTTAATTTCATTACTTTTGCGATAAACTATTTCGTAATCTATTGTTTTTATTAAATAACGCATAATTCTCGTGACGGCAGACCAGTGTTGTGAGCCCCAGTTATTTATAAAACAGCTTACTTGATTCACACTGTAAGCAATATCTGGCCGGCTAAAAATATTAAAGAACCTACAACTTCTCGATAAGGCTCATTTCTTATCTCATAGTCATTATTCGACGGTGTTTGTAAACCAAGTCCGGACTCAGCTGGCGTACTTGATGGTTTTGCTTTAGTCATATTAAATCTGTTTAAAATCGTTTTGATATAACATTGCTGACTAATTGAAATTTTGTGATTTTCACGGTCATCTTTTATTTCTAGTCCCATAAAATAATTAGCTTTATTTACGGTGATATCAAATTCATTTTGCAAATTGACAATTAAATTGTTAATTGCATGTTTTGATTGTGACATCACTAGCCCATCATCTACATACAGGGCTAAGTAAACTAACTCATTATTTAATTTTCCAATGAACACACAAGTATCGCTTTTTAATTGCTTGAAATTAAGTTGTTTAAGAAAATTTACGAATTTTTCGTTCCAATACCAGGAGGCTTGTTTTAATCCGTATACACTTTTCTTCAACTTACACACGTAATCGGGTTTGTCTTTATCATAAAAACCGAAAGGTTGCTTCATGTAAATGTTTTCTTCCAAATTGCCGTATAGGAATCCGGTTTGTACATTGAACTGTCTTAATTCCATGTCATTGTTCAACGCAATCGCGAGCATTGTTCTGATAGCATTGTATCGAGTTACCGGGGCAAAAGTTTCCTCATAGTTTATTTCTTTTTGCTGGTTGTAGCTCTTTGCCACAAGACGTTTTGTAACGCGTTATGTCACCATTAGAGTTTATTCTCACTCGGTATACCCACTTATTGTCTATCTCGGGATGATCCTTTGGTTGAGGCACTAAATCCCAAGTATCATTTTTCTTTAGTGATTCTATTTCTTGCTTCATTGCTTCTGTCCATTCCTTATTTTCATTTGACTGGATTCCTATCTGGTAATATTCTGAAGTTAAAATTGAGCAATATATAGCAGGTCCATAGTCCGTAGTTGTCTTCTTCGTTATTTTCATTTTCATTTTCGGCTTCTAGATCTGAATCTAAATTTTCTTCTTCATTCAGGACAACTCAAAATGTCTTTCTTTGCCTTACTGTTTCCTTCAAACTCTTCTTCATTAAAATTTACATCACAGCTGACTAATATTCTTCTTTTGTTTTTATCCCATATTCGATAATTATTTGACAATGCATCATAACCCACTAACATGAGCTTTTTACTTTTTGGGTCGAGCTGTTGTGAAGGTTTGATCAGTCGTAGTTACACCTCCCACGCTATTCTGAAGGCATTATACTTTTGAGGCAAGCTGTTTATTACCTTTGAATAAATTGCACTGTCACGCAAATTTTTCACCAAGCTTTCTACTTTTGAAAGATGACCTGCTATTGAGTCGCCATCTGCCATTCTATAGTCATAGAATTTCTGCCAGAGTAGTTCTTTTAAAATTTCGGTCTTCTGCTCATGGACTAAGAGTTTTTGCCACATTTCACATGCGTTCTCATAATTCTCTAGGCATTCTAACTTTTTTGGAGTAATGGTCGTAAGAAAAATTACTAGCGCTTTTGCATTCTTTTCGTCCCATCGTTTCCATTCAGCAGACGTTAAATCTTGTGGTAGGGGAACACTTCCATCCACGATGCCCCAGAGCTTTTTCGCTTTCAATACGATGGACACATTAAATTTCCATAACTGAAAATTTGTGCCGTCGAACTTTACTAGTTCTGGTTTTACTAACGGTGTTG
Source organism: Kuschelorhynchus macadamiae (assembly GCA_030620095.1). Classification (NCBI taxonomy): domain Eukaryota; kingdom Metazoa; phylum Arthropoda; class Insecta; order Coleoptera; family Curculionidae; genus Kuschelorhynchus; species Kuschelorhynchus macadamiae. The sequence goes on from JAUTXW010000830.1 coordinate 2,317,457, forward strand.
CCATTTTGCACTATGATTATTTTTGAACACTACACTCGCTTTACTCACGCACTACTGAAACGTCAATTAACATTTATTCGTTTCACTCGTGCGCTACTAAAATGTCAATAAACAATTTCTAGGGTGTTTTGTGTCCTGGGCCCATAACCTGTGAAAATAAAGTGGACACACCCATAAATGTGAACAAAAGTATATTGATAAAAATAAACAGTACAAACAGTATAACTCGAACACGAGAGCGATTTTGCATTAACAACGATTTGACGAAAACTAAAGTGAGAAGCTGCTCTCGCCGCTATCGAAAGCGCAAAACAAAATAAATGCTAGCCTAAACAAAATATTCCTATCGTACAATATGGGTTATATATATATATATATATATATATATATATATATATATATATATATATATATATATATATATATATATATATATATATATATATATATATATATATATATATATATATATATATATATATATATATATATATATATATACATATACATATAGCTGAACTTATAAAATAATAGCATTTAATATTAAATGCATTTTGATTATATATTTCATTTCAACAAACATTTTGTTGAAAATGTCATCAGTACAAGCCCTTCAAATACCAAATCCACCAACACTTGGGTGTTAATGAATTTGCTCGGTGAGTTGAATATTGCCAATGGTTTATGGAAAATTCTAACCATAAAAATAACTTTAACAGATTAATATTATTTTCGAATACGTCTCGCTTCACGAATCTGGGAATGTTCAATAGAACAACGTAAGATATTAGACAAATGAAAAATCAACATTTATTTAGAGAAGGATCTCTCCAAGGACGCTTTGGTGTTAATGTGTGGCTAGGTGTTCTAGGAATGGGAATTGTGGGCCCAATATTTTTTAATGAGCCTATTACAGCACAAACTTATTTGAACTTTCTAGAAACAACAGTTACCGATTTTTTGGATAATTTATCTCTTGCAGAGATTTCCAACATCTACTTTCAACAAGATGGTGCAACGGCCCATAATGTTCGAATTTGTGTAAATTATTTAAATGACAGATTGAGGGATCAATATAAGGTGGCCAGCACGTTCGTCTAATTTGAAACCTCTAGATTCTTTCTTCTGGGGTCATATCAAAAAAAAAGGCTATTTAACTCAACCTGAAAATTTTGACATTTTTAGGAATCGAATTATTAGTGCTATTAATAATATCAGTATAACTCAAAAAGAAAATGTATTACGGAAAATTGTTGAAAAATCTGGGGCACCTGTATTGAACAAGAAGATAGTGTTTTTAAAATCTTAATTATGATTAAGTACGTTCTTTTTTCTATTTCTTTTATTATTAGTTAATATTAATCATCTCTAGGTATAATAAAGTTCATTCGTTTTCACCTTATCATATTCCTTTTTTTTTTTAAATTTAAATGAATTAAAAGAGGATTCCTTTGAACAGTAGATTATTTCGAATCCATGGCCAACTTTGCCGGTGGTATAATTAAATAAGTACTTAATATTGATTTTCGCTTTAGATGAGTATTAACCACTTGAAAATAGGGAATCAAATTTTCAAGTTTGCAGCGGTCTAAGGAAGTCGAATTTGTCATATATGGATAAAGGATAAAAAGTAGGATTGGGTAGTGAAGGTTTTGTTCTAGTCAGTTGACCCGTTATGGTACAGGGTCTGATCAAAACTTGAAAAATCAATTTGCGAAAAACACATTTTTTTAAAAGTCTGAACATTTTCTTTTTTGACATTTTGTTAAATGAAGGCTTGAATAAAGAGTAAATAACCGTGATTGTTTTTCCATAAAATATAAATAAGTGGGAATTTGGCACATTTTTAAGCATAAAATATACAGAGTGTTTCATTTAAAATAACGAAGTCGCGGTCATTTTCGGATAAACCGGAAACGATATTCAATTGTTTTTATGTTACAATATTCGACCCTATCAACACCCAAATTCCATATTTTTATCTCTAGCCGTTATCAAATGGCGCCCTGGGTAGTAGACATAGACATAGACATAGATGGGGAGCCCGACAAGGGCAGCACTTAGGCTCACTGGGGCCCATTGCGTGTAGGCGTGTCAGGCCAAGAGCCCAATCCTTTTTAGAAAGAAAAGGACCCTTTCAGGTCGCGCACGTCCCACAAGCTCGGGTTCCACATAGGTGTCACCCAAGCAGAGCAGTCTGGCATTGACTGAAGCGTCACATCGACAGACTAGATGCTCGGTAGTTTCATCTACCTCAGCACAAAACCTACAGTATGGATCGTTTTCGAGTCCAATCTTATGCAGGTAATATTTCACTAGCCAGTGTCCAGTTAGGACCCCGGTAATAGTTCTAAGTTGACTTCTGTTTAGATTTAGAAGTCTATTAGACTCAGAACGGCTATAAGGGCCTGATATGAAGTCCTTAAACTGTCTGAGTCCTGCTAGCTCGTGCCATTCAGCACGGAATTCCTCGACAGTGCGATTCTTAATCCTAGCCTTGACAACTGAAGGAGCAATTCCAAGAGCAGGTTCCGGCCCAGTGAAAGCAGTGTTGCTACCTTCCCGAGCCAGCTGATCCGCCCCTTCATTACCCCCAATGCCAGGCACCCAAATGAGGCTAACCCTATTCGACTCACACAGCCTCTCTAGGTCTCTCCTGCATTCAAGTATTAGCAGCGAATTGACCCTGTTCGAGGACAGAGCTTTAATCGCGGCCTGACTATCACAGCATATATAGATATGCCTGTCGTGATATTCTCTGGAAAGGTTTTCCTGCACGCAGTCTAAGATTGCTGTAATCTCAGCCTGATATACAGACGTATACCGTCCAAGAGCAAGACTAATTCTTGCCCTGGGACTCTCCCCATAAATTCCCGCCCCAGATCCCTCCTTCATTAGAGAGCCATCTGTAAACCAGACAAGGCCCTCCGGTTTGAGGAAGGATGGGGAGGAACCTCTCCATTGTTCTCTCTCAGGAACAATTACACAAAACATTTTAGAGGCAATTGAGGAATAATGGCATCTCTTCTTGCTATGAGAGCGTCTGATCTGATCAGTTCAGTCCAAACTCGCGTATGCCCAAAATTCCAGTCTCTGTGTATCCAACGACCCCAGTCGTTTAAACGAACAGAAGCCTTCCGAGCCTCTTCCTCTACAAGCAAGTGCAGAGGACTTAGTCCCAGAATAGCCTCCATAGATCGGGTCGGTGTGGTTCTTATGGCTCCAGTTATGCCCAAACACGCAAGTCTCTGGAGCTTGTCAAGCATCCTGCTGTATTTGGTCTTGCGAGTGGCGGGCCACCACACAAGAGCGCCATAAGTGATCATTGGCGTTATCACTGACGTGTAAAGCCAATGCACAATACGAGGTTTTAAATCCCAGCCACGATCTTCTTCATGGTTTTCAAAAGAAAAGAGTGGAATCAGTAGTTCCTGACCCTTCTGAAGAAGCGCCAGGAATATTCCATCTAGTCCCGCACTCTTAAATGGGACGAACGAAGATATTGCCCACTTAATAATGTCTCCTGTAACGACCTTAGCGGCCATTTTCCAGTCAACCGGGCCAGCCACTACTTGGAGAGCCTGCCCAGTAACCTCATCATTAGGTTCCGGACGAGAGCCTGGAAAATGAGTTTCCAGCAGCATTCCTAAAGTCTCCTCTGCGGTGGTGGTATATCCATCGGTCGGAAGCCTTAGAGCCCCCACGCTCTGTCCTCGACCTTTTGAGAGAACCCTTTGAAGTCTAGCGGCTTCCGGAAGACCTTCTAAGCTTTCGCAGTAGGTCCTCCAAGACCCTCTTTTTGAACTGCGTGTCAGTTCTTTGTACCTGCGTTTAGAATTCCTATGTTCTTCCCAGTCAGCAGGTAATTTCGATCGCATGGCCCTGTTAAAGAGCCTGGGTGTATCTTTACGAGCCTTTTCAAGATCCAAGTTCCACCAAGGTGTTTTCTTGGTACCTCGATAGGTCCGCAATGCACAATTCTCCTCATAGGAGTCTATTATGGCTTCCTGTATAGAGTTTGCCACATTTTCCACTTGCCTTATTCTACAGCACGGCATTAGTGGCTTATCTAATCGCACCTTAAGCGACTCCACATAGTGAGCCCAGTTGGTTGTCCTCGGGTTTCGAAAACTACTGAGCTCCATGTCATGCTCAAGGTTTAGCTTAAAGAGGATGTGTCTGTGATCCGATAAAGATGGCTCATCAGACACCCTCCATTCCCTAACAACCGGAACCAGCAAAAATGATGCCAGAGTTAGGTCAGTAACCTCCTGCCTTAGTGACGTGACAAAGTTGGAGTGTTTCCCCGATTTAAAATTTCTAAATCAGTTGTACTGAGGTACTCTAAAAGACTTGCGCCCCTCGAGTTGGTGTCAGTGCTGCTCCACACAACGTTGTGTGCGTTGGCGTCGCATCCAACAACAAGAGGAAGCCCGTTGTCCCTACAGTATCCTATTAAGTCAATGAGTTCCCTGGTAGGTGGGTCCTCTCTTGAGTCATAGAGAAGATAGGCTGAGCAAACTACAATGGGTTTGCGATGCCCTGTCTTATCCTTAAGAATCAGTTTCAGAGCCACTAGGTCCCTGGAACAAAATTCCGGTAGTGACAAGGACTCAATACATCTGTCAACGTAGATGCATGTCCTTGGGTTCAGGTGGATGTCCCTTTTATAATGTAGAGAAGTTTCTATCTGCCCCAGACCTCAAATATGCCCCTTGTAAACCCAAGGTTCCTGTAGGTAGTAGAGTGTGTTTGCCCCACAGCTATGTGACGGTCTATTAATAAGGTCGCCCCTCTGCTGTGCTGCAAGTTACTTTGTAGGAAGAGCACCCCTTTGCTCATTGGAACGAGCTAAGGTGATCCTCCGTCATCCGGGAAGTTGTGTCCTCCGACCCAGATGCCGCGCTGTGCACGTCTATCTGAGACAGAAGCTCAGCAACTTCCTGCTCAACGTCAGACTCGGGGTCCAACCGCTAAGCTGGATTTGACGGGGAGATAGGTCTCCCCGCTGCTCCGGCTTTGGTGTCGGTGGAAGTTTCAGCCCTGGGTAGTAGTTTCATTGTCACCCGGTATACCGTTCTTGATATGAATATCTGACTGTTTTTGTTTTACAGAGGGCCATAGCTTTACAAATGAAAGATATCATTATAGGAAATGCTTGATAGGTATTTATCGTTTCTGTTAGCCATCTGTGTGGTATGCTATCACTGACGACTTTCTTTGGTTTTTCCTTACAGTCTTTTTAAATTATTTTCCTAGTTAATAGGTAATCTTTACAACCATATGATTTCTTTACACACCCTTTTTGTTCTGGTGGATATATATTATTAATAGAGAGATGGGGGTGTAGACATTTTGGTAATATTTTTGTCAATAGCTCGTATATATTATTGACCTATAATTCTTGGCGTGTTCGTTTTTACATTTTTAGGGATCGGATTTGCGTTTCATTTCTTATATCGCTGAATGCACTTGTCATATATTATGTGTGTGTGTTGTTTAATGTTGTTTTAAATGTATGGTTTAGCTCGCCTACAGTAATGCTATCGTACTTTTAATGTTCATAGTTTTTTCGTATTCTTTTTACAACCATTTGAATTGAGTGTTGTGTTTGGTGTATTTTCCCCATATCACTTCCAATAGCTTTCTATTTCCTGTTAAGTAGGTATAGATTTTACTTTGTTTTCATTTTCCATTACTGAATTGTAGATTTTTTGTACTCTCTCAGAACAACTGGTTTTGCTGGTATTGTGTACTTATTTCAGTGTACCTTTTTTATTCTGTAAGCTTTTGTCAATACCTGTTGATTCAGCTTCTCAGTTATCTTCATGTGGTCTTGTTAATTTTTTATTTTTTTTTACCTTGTTATATTTCATTTTTATTATTGTTATATTTACTATTATTATCCCTAGATATATTCCGTTTTATTATTGACTAGCAAATTATATATGCAATATGCATAGCTATAAATTGTCACTCAAGTAGCGTAATAAATTTCAGTAGTAGTCACGGAACGCATTTATTGACCTAAACAAGATAATATTACCTCTATTAGGGGACCTATAAATCTTGTTTATTTATAAGCCATTGACATACGACAGCATAAATTAATTTCCATATATTTGGATTCAGAAGATCAATAACAATTTTGTTATTCTTTATTATAGATAAGAAATATTGCAAGTGTGTATTTTACGACATACATGTTCTTTTATACATTGTCAGGATTCCAAGAATAGTTTACAATATTAATAATGTTATAATAGAGAGCAGTATTTCCTGACGGCAATAGATCATTCATGATATCTTATAAGATATTCTACCTGTGCGAGGCAGAATGTCTCAAAATGTAATTGTTTTCTGAGAAACGCAAGCTCTCTTGAATTACAATTTTTTTCACCTGCCGCCTTATATTTTGTATTTTTTTGGTTTTTCACAACCTTGTAGGAAATAAAAGCTGCAACTCCTTTTATGTAGATTTTAAGGGACTAGCGGTTTTTCTATTACTGCTATTTTCGGAAACTAAAACTGTATGTAGGTATATAAGCTTTATAAAATTCTACATTTTTGATATTTAAACATTTTCAGAGAGTTGTGTGAAACGAGAAAGAGAAATCTCTTTAAAAATTTTATTCTATGCAAAATTTTTAATTTAAAATAAAACAAGTTTTTCATTATTTCAATCTCAATTTATATCTGGCAGAGAGAGTTCACTCAATTGATGAAAATGAGAGGGCTATACAAAAAATGTGTTTACCTAAACCATTTTGTCGCGTTTGTAAGGGGAGTTATGAGGATAATTACATTTCTCTACCAAGAAAAAAATTTGCTAAATATTTAGTTAAGTGTAAATACCTATATTAAATTTGAATGTGGTTTTGCCATGTTTAATATTTTTAAAATTATAAAATGAAAACCGAGACACAGCCATAAAATATGTAATACGTAATTCTTTCCGCATTAGCGACTATTATGTTAATTATGAAAATTTTGTTACCGTTAGTGTAGCCTCTGAGGAACTATGTTTGTCGGTTTTAAAATGACTGAAGACACGCTTAAAGACCCATGCTATATGTAGAGAAAGTTCGTAGCTTGTGGCTCATATGCATATCTACAGAGAAGCTTAAGATTAATATACATCTCAGTTGTCAGTTTTTAGTTTGCTAACGCTAAGCAGCCATTTTGTTATTATACTTCTTTTAAAAGACACTTGTTGGATGGGAACTCTTATTTTAAAGAAAGTCTCTTAGTTTAGTTATGTTATTTATTATATTATATTTTATATTCGTTATGTTATGTGTGCAGTTCGGGGTCTTTTCTTAAGGGTTTCTATAGAAAATATACCTAACATACTTAGATGTGTGCGGTAATATGTGAAGCATCTGCCTCCTGTTAATTGAATTGTTAAGTCCATATAGGTATTTGGTATATCCCCTTTTAGCTTACTGAAAAATTTCGGATTCATTTTGTCAATATAAGCTGCGTTTTTTTAATATTTTGTTTTCACCAGTGCTACCCTGTAAACAAAATTTTAGCCTCTGCACAGTAATCAAGCGAGTTCCGCTGTGTCTGTTTTTCACGCCTCTCCGTTTTGTATAAACTTAAATTAGTCATCTGCGTTTCACCTCACTTGCCTGGATTTGGCAAAACAAAAGGTCTCGTATTGTCCCTTGTCAAAAGGCTTCTTGATGAACTTTCCGATTAAAATACGATTTTCATTTTAAAATGCCGAACTATTCTTTAAATCTTTCCAGATGTTCCTCTATTACAGGGTATCGCGTGAAACAGTAAAACACGATAAAACACTCTTTTGACAAAAGAGTTAATCAGAATTAAGCAATACGAACAGGGATATACTTTTGGTCAAACCAGCACTAATGCAGTGATAATGGAATTTTTGTCAGTTCACTGTCTTGCAAAGCACTATGTTTATTATTCTTATTAAAGTTTCATAAACAGTTCTCAATATTTGTTTAACGTCAAGTGATAAATCTTTTCTCTTGCCACTAGTACTACAAAATTGAAACAAAACGAAATTAACATTTTGTGTTATAAGCACAAAGTTGAAACTAATTCGGATCTATGTTCAGCAGACCTATATTATAAAAAATTAATGGATTTCGAACAGAGTTGCCAGCTAATAAATAAATAGTTAAAAATAGTTTAAATATATAAATAAGAGCGTTAACAAAGCAGGAAAAATAAACAAATTTTTACCGTATAACGCGTTTCAGAATAATTGATTTATCAACTGAAATAAAATTTACTTGATATCCTTGGCCGTAAAACCCTCCCATAAATTAGCAACTAATAAACCTCTATTGTGTAGGTACGAGATTCTTTAGTAACCCTTTAGTTATTATTATTATGTATTTATTTCTGATATTATAAATAATCATTAACAAAACCTAATAACTATATTTTTTATTTTATTAATATGATAAAATGCAACTTGGTTTTTTACACAGCTTACTCTAACCTACTCTATATTCAGTTCCATTTCAATACTACTGTCTACATGCCTAAACTAATTATTAAGGGCATAATACTACTATTGATAAAATTATAAGGGTTTTCAACCTCAATTACATTTTTCTAGCTACGTACAGAAATATTATTTATTCCATGCGTAACGCAGATAATGCAGCTCAACTGTACAACTGTACATCATATGTATCCCGAAAGAGACGTTCCCAGTATTCGCATTTTCCGTAGACTAGAAAGAAATTTACGACAACATGGATCTTTTCAGAAAAAGCAAAGCCATACTCTAACTGTAACAGTCCAAGGGGGAGTTTGTGAAGTAAATGTATTAGGTAAGTCCTCTTTGGTGTAAAAATAATCGCCTTTTAATTTAAATATTGTTTCCTTGCTTTAGTAAATTATAAAAATCATGACAATCAAGAGGTATCCCTGCGAGAAACTGAGAAGGAATCCGGAGTTAACATAGATTCATCCAAAAAGATTTTATGTCGGCACAAATTTAGAACCTATCATTGTCGAAAAGTGCAACATCTAAGGCTAACCGATTTCCATAAAAGGGGAATTTCCTGTAGATGGATTCTCCGAAAACATAGGCTTGATTCTGACATTTTCAAGAAAATATTGTGGTCAGACGAGAGCCGATTTTGTAATAGTGGGTACCGCAATATTCATTACCGCTGGACACAAGGAAATCAACATTTTTTTAGAGAGACGGCGTTTCAAGAAAGGTTCGGGATTAACGTTTGGTTGAGAATTTTGGATTCTAAAGTTGTGGGTCCCTACTTCTTCTAGGATCATTTAACTGGTGACATGTACTTGATTTTGCCTTGGCTATGCATAGAAATTTTGAGTTTTTTCAACATGATAGTGCTCCAGCGCATCATTACCGTCGCTGTAACCGATTGCTTAATAATTTTACACCTAACCACTGGATTGGTAATAACGGTTTTATTAATCGGCCACCTGGTTTCCCGGACCTAACTCCAATGGATTTTTCCATATGGGGATACATAAAGGACTTGATATATTTAACGACTTCTGCAAATTTGGATGATGTTAAGCTATGAATTCAGTTGGCAGTGATAAAATAAGACCAAGAGTGCTTAAAAATATTCAGAAAAGAGTTATCAAAAATGCTAGAGAGTGTTTAAGAAATAACGGCCGACATTTCCAATATTGCAAATCGTTACTTGTTATTTTATAATGTAAGTAATTAATTTTAAAACTTAAACCATTTTAATATTAGTAGGTATTTAATTGTAAATTCGTTTGTAATGAACCGTAAAAAAATTTAATCGTATTTTCCAGGATCCACATTACTAAATAAAGATATTTATGAAGAAGCCCATTCTTTCAGAGAAAATCCAGAGCCGTACGAGAAAAAGGTAACATGAAGATGAATATAACAGTTCGAAACGTAGATAAAAATGTTCTTGGTGTATGTTGATGTATTAACTGTAAATTGTTTTTCAATAAAACGTCAGATTGAAAATCTGAGGGCACCATTTTGTAGAGAACATTAAAATAAGTAAATATTGTATAATTTTTTTTAAGTACAAACTTTTTGAGATATTTAATAAAATAATTTTGGGCAATTTTTGCAAAATCTTCGGTATTTCAGGAACAAAGAAAAAAAATTAAAAATCTGTAAAAGGATTATTAACGTCCTCCATAAAGGACATTTTTTTCTCTAATTTAACTAAAATCGTATCACTTGCCGTTTATGAGATGGCAATAGTGGTATACCTTAAAATAGACACTATGTATTTCTCATTTATACGAAATATTTAAGAACGACATATATAAATCTTCTACATATATTTTTTGCAGGTATAATAAACATATATACAAATCTATTTAAGAGATCAAACCTTCTATAAACTGTGGTTCTTTATATGTTACAATAGAATGCTTAGCATCAAAAAATATCTCGATCGTATTTGCCAACTGTTTAAATTGAACTTCCAAAACACAAATTATCCCCCGGTGCGGAAAATAAGTCGATTAAAGTCCTGACGCAAATAGGGCAAAAAGTTCGTATCCGTTTCCATGGCGAAAGGGAAATTACTTTACAAAATACCGGGCAAAATAATTTTCACATTAAAATCTGTTCTTTTAGCGACATCGCATCAGTTTTCTTGACATATTTTAAATATGTTTAGTTCAGGAGATGTGGTTAAGTAAGCAACTTTACATCTTGGTTTATATACATTCGAGCTTCTCTATGGGGATTTTACTTATTATACGAGATAGATAAATGATTAGACGAAAAAAGTTTTAGATAATCTCGTTACAAGCTTAATACCGCCTGGTGACGGCTACTAATTATACATATTATTGAGATATTAAGGAACATATCAAAAGCTACATTTTTAAAAATATACTCTTACTTTTGTATTTATTAAAGTTGTGGTAAGGTTAGATTTTCAGTATAAGGTTTCTTAAAAGCAAGTTTTTTTAATACTGATCTGCTTACGAATTTTGTATTTTACAAGTAATTAATCTATCAAAACTTCACCAACATCTATTATAAACTGGATTTTAGCAAGGGCAAGAGAACTTTCAGAAAAAAACATCACTATGAGAGGTCCCTACACTATAGAAAAAATTTTAAATAAAATTAAACAACTCAATGAAACAAGTTCCAGAACAATTGGAGTTGCAAATAACGTAGATCGCAACTATTGGGGACAGTCCCGAAAGAAAGTATATTATACGCATATTATATAACAGCTACATTTCCACGAGATTTCCTTTACGTTAAAAATTGTATAAGCAGATTCGCGAACAAATCCTGCAAAATCGTACATTGTATATTTTCTGATAAGGCAAAGTTTTTCAAAAATTGATTTTTTTAAAGAAAAATAATGCTAAAAATATAAATATAACTCGAATATATGATCCAGGATTTAAATTCAAAATTGATGGGCAATTTTGAATAGGAAGACAAAGCAAAAAATTTTTTTTATCTAGATTTCTTAAAATTAATTCCGAAACGTTTGGTCGAAGCGGAGGAAAGGAAATGGTTAACATTTTTAAGCAAAAATTTTAAACAATGTATTTTAAAGCATTTTCAAAAAATAAAAAAATATAATGATCCGTCAAAAGTCAATTGAATAAGATTTTTTTTACCTTGATTTTTTAAAAAATTTATTTAGCCGCCGTTTTGTGCCGCTATCTTGAATTCATAATACAACTTTACCAGTTTATCTTATGTTGTTTGTTTATTTGTTTCTGATGCTGAGTTTATGCTCTTCCACTCTTTCTGATATTCGCCTGTTAGTTTGCCCCACGTACATCTTTTCACAGTTCTGGGGCACGAAATGCTGTATACTCTCTGGTTTTCCAGGTTGATTTTATCTTTTGGGTTTCCAAGTAGTTTACCTATATTTGTTTGTGGCTTGTGTATTAAATTACATGTTGTGTGACTACTTGTTGGTTTTCCGGTTCATAATTTTTGTTATTCGTTGTTCGGGTAACCTGTGCATAATAGCTTTCTCTATGGTGCGATTTGTGTAGTTTGTGTTATATTCAGTTCGTTTGGTCTCTTCTCTGTTCTTTCCAGAACGACAGTAGTGAACGGATGTATACCCGGAATGAAAACACACACATATATATATATATATATATATATATATATATATATATATATATATATATATATATATATATATATATATATATATATATATATATATATATATATATATATATATATATATATATATATATATATATATATATATATATATATATATATATATATATATATATATATATATATATATATATATATATATATATATATATATATATATATATATGTATATATATAACTTTATTGCCAAATTACTTTTTAAAAAATTATTTTATTACTCAAAAATAATACAAATTAAAATATATACATTTGAACTTGCAAAGAGTAATATTTAACAAAATGAATTCAAGCTAGACTGAACTGTACTGAACTGTATACAAAGAAAAATAACTATTTATATGTTTCGTTATGCTGACTCAGTGGGAACTGTTTACTTCTTTCTTGAACACTTGGGTCAGGACGTGGGTTCTGCTGATGAAGCTTTCTCGGTATAGATTTGTTTTCGTAAACAAGTAACACCTGCTGTTTATGAGAATAGGATGATCTACGTTGTTGACTGATATGTGATACTTTGTTATTGAGATAAGCTTGGCTTTCTGAATAACTGCGTTGGCGGGTGATAGCTGATAGTCTGGGAACCAAGGTTAGCATAACTTGTATGATGAAATAGCTGGTGAGAATAGATATAACAACTCCCCCATCAAGATGAAAGTTGGTACGTGGAAGCAACTTTCAAGCTGAATGTTTGTTCAGGTTAAGTTCTATTTCTTCAGATTCTTCTGTTGGTTCACCAACACGTATGTTTGGTCGCCTTTTTGGAAATATTCTTCTCCACTGTACAAAATTTGTTCTGGACCTTGGTGGAGAAGGGTAGTCATCACTATTGGTATTGGCAATTCCAATACTGAGGTTTTTAGGTTTTCTTCTATAACATTTACAAAATATGTACAGGATAATTAGACTGATGATCAGAGTTATGGTCAGGATCGTAAACCAACCGATATGTTTCTTTACGAATGGTTGATTGATTAGTCTGTCCAACTGATCAGAATATTCATTTAATTTATGTTGAGCGATATTTAAGTTTTCTGTGTCAATGTCGTGTAACTTAAGAGGCTTCAAGTCTGGTATATGAATCTTCTCAGGATCATGGCTGCAGCAATCATATGGAATTTGGATTGGAACGTTGCTGTAGGTAACATTATCATAAATATTTACAAATTTCTTCGCTAGAACTTTGGTGCTGCCAATAAATGCACTGCACTCTGGTTGAAGTTTGATTATGGCGTTGGTACTGATTGTTTGGGTAACAACGTCTCTGGAACCACATTTAATAGTCACAGGTAGAGGGTCTGCAACGGCAACTAACCAGGAGTTTTGATTAAGTTCTTGCACATGATAGTATTTGGCTAGGATAACTGAAACTTGGCACGTTCTTGGAAGGCGATTGATTAATCGTAGTAACTGGGCTTTACAAACAGCATCACTGTCTATTGGATATGGCAGGATGTTGGAACATATTAGTGTTCGACTGCTCAAAGATTTACATGATTCCAAGTTGCGAATTGTGATATATAATAATGAATCATCGTTTCGCGCAATTAAATTATTTGTTATTGAAAGAATGTGGTGAAGACCTGTTCGATTATCCAAAATTGGTATTGGATATAAATGAAAGAGAATATATTTTTCTGGATCAACTAATGGGATTTCGAGAACAAAAATTACTTTTGAATCATATTGATATGCCTTTACTTCTATGATTTCGAGATATTGAGCCACACTTGAAGGGTGAATTAATAAAGGTAAATTATTTCTTTGCAATGATTGAGATATGTGCTTTAGTGATTCTATTAAGGCAAAAGGTGTAATAATTGAACTGTGTAAAATCCGTAAACGGGCGAAAACAATTGAATTTATAATATCATTCAAAGAATTTTCAAGAAATGAATAACTTTCCATTAATAGTTTATTTCGCAAATGTTTAATATTTCTATTTGAGAGGAATAATATTTCAGATCGTCAGAAATATCCAGTATTGATTTTCGAATTTCTATAATATCATTATTGAATGTTTCCTCGTTAATTTTGCGTTTCTGAATAGTTGAATTAAATTCTTTTATTACTGAGGTAGTTACTGAGATTTGATTTTTAAGAAGATTTTCGATTTGATATTCATCATGCGTTATTTTTTCTATACAGTCATTAAAATATTCGCCATCGGAGGCATCTAAGTTTCCTGTAATTGCTTTCCAAAATGTTCCTATACCATTAAAAATTCCACGTTTTTCTCTAAGAATATATTTTTTAGTATCTGCCATTATCTCTGTATATTTTTGATTTACAGCTCCTGATATTTGTCTAAGGAGACTAATATTTGTTAATACTTCAGATTTAAATGCTTTCATTCGTGGTACGTCTTCGTTGACATTATTTATAAGGTTTTCTAAAATTCTATCATTATTTACAATTGTATCCTTAATTGGTTCTTTATATACAAGTAATGTCCATTTGTCATTAGAGATTCTTATTTTTGCTTCTTCATGAAAGAAGACTCCTATCGTGTTGTTAATTGGACTTATGGAGTATTGGGACTGGACGACTGATGACAGTCCGAGGATGGTCCTGGAAGAGAAATTTGCTCGTAGTATGGTTTTAATCTATCAAAATTTATTTTAGATTTTTGTTTAGTATTAGGATTTAATAAGAGGGCTGAGTTTTGATAAATTTCGAGAATTTCGAAAGGGCCATTAAATTTGTTTTGAGCTTTATCTTTAATTTGGGATTCGCGTACATATACTTTTTCACCTATTTTATATTTATGAGGATGTTTGGGAACATGTTGATCGAAACGTTCTTTTGCTTTTTCTTTTTGTTGTTTCGTTTTATCACGAGCAGATTTATAAAGAAATTGCATACGATTGTTTAAATCACGTATGTATTTTGATATAAGGGTTTTCTCATTATATAGGATTTCAGGGGGTCTAGAAGAAGTATGACCAAAAATTAGTTCAAAGGCCGTAAAACCGTGGGTTTTATTTTTCGTGTTATTGTAACAAATAACAGCATACGGAAGTACGTTGAACGGATGTTCATGTTCATCATCATTTCGCTAAGTGTAGCGTGAAATCTTTCTAGAGAGCCGTTTGATTGGGGATGACCTACACTAGAAAATGTTATTTTTATGTCGTATAGTTCACATAGGTCTTTCATTAGTGTATTATCACGGCCATAAAATTCATAATGTTGGAAAAATAAAATAATGGTGTTAACAATAGTTTTTGCCGTTTTATCTTCAATTGGATAGGCATAATCATAATGGATATTCAAATATATCGATATTTATTCGTTCAAATGGTGTTTTCGGTGTTTCTGTTATCACTAAAGGGTTGCTTAAATTTTTTCGGCATATTTTAATTTTTTGACATATTTACTTTTTATGTTTTATTCATTCTGGGCCAATTATATTTTTCTTTGATGCGTCTTAGAGTTTCGTTAATTCCGCGATGTAAATTACTTTTGCCTAAATGGTATTGTTCCAATATAATTGGTATTTGGTCTTTATCTGGGATGGTTACAATATTTTGACAAATACATATTTTAATATCTTTGTCTGCAAAGATAAAAGAAAATATTTCAAGAATAGGAAGGTCTATTTTATTTTCGAGAAAATATGTTGACGAAAGGTCAAATTCGTTTTGTCCTGTATAAATAATATAGAAAAGATGTTGGACTACATTTTCTGGATCGAGTAACAAAGGAATTATGTAATATTTTCGATTTTTAACTGTTTTACTAGAGAAAATATTTACTCTTTGTGTTGAAAAATCTGCATTTTCTTCAAAAATGTCTTCTAATATTTCATGATGTAATTCTCCTAAATTCTTTTGTTGAAAAAAGGTTATTATGTTTTTATGTGATTTAGTTGTTCGTTTGAAGTTTCAACTTTTGAATAATCAATTAAAGATTTTGTTTCGTACATATTAGCAAATATGTTGTAATCTTCGGTTATTTTTTCATCATCGAGATTTAAATTTGAGTTATTACATTTTTCGTCATCGTCTTGATTTGTCGCAAAAATAGAGAGTTTTGATTGGAATTTTGCGCATTGATTAAAATGATTAATTTTAATCCTTGATAATGCGTCTGCGTTTTTATCGATCTTACCGGGTTTGTAACTTATTTCATACTCATATTCTTCGAGTTTAAGTCTCCAGCGTGCGAGTCTACTACCTGAGTCTTTGATTGAGAAAAGCCAAGTAAGAGGGCGGTGGTATGTGATTAGTTTAAATTTTCTGCCAAAAAGATACTGGCGAAAATGTTTTACTGCCCATACGATTGCAAGGAGTTCACGTTCAATAGTTGAATAATTTGTTTCGGCTTTACATAGGGTTCTAGATGCATAGCCAATTGGTAAATCTTTTCCTACAGGTCCTTGTGATAACACAGCGCCTATTGCAAAAGCACTAGCATCTGTGGTCAAAAGAAATGGTTCGTCAAAATTTGGGTATATAAGAATTGGATCGGAAATTAGCAATTTTTTTAGTTCGTTAAAAGATTCTTTGCAATCAGAATCAAAGTCAAATTTTATTTCTTTTTTGAGTAAACGAGTAAGTGGTTTAGAAATTTTCGCAAAATTAGGGATGAATCGTCGATAATAGCCTGCTAAGCCAAGGAAAGATTTTATATCCTTAGGATTTTTTGGTTGGGGAAAATTTTGAATACATTCAATTTTTGCTGGATTTGTTTTAACACCGTCTTTAGTTATTACGTGTCCAAGATATGCTACTTCTTTGCGTAAAAATTTGCATTTGTCTGGTTGTATTTTAAGATTAGCTTTTCTTGTCGTTTGAAAACTTCGCGTAATCGATGGATATGTTCGTCAATTGTAGAGGAATAAACTATAATATCGTCCATATAGACAAGACATCGTTCATTTAGGATTCCTATAAGAATACTGTCCATTACACGTTGGAATGTAGATGGGGCATTCTTTAGTCCGAAGGGCATTCGTAAAAATTCATAATGACCGTTTTCTACTGAGAACGCTGTTTTTGAAATATCTTTAGGATCTATCTCTATCTGATGGAAACCAGAAGCGAGATCAAGAGTAGTGAAATATTGACACTGTCCAAGTTGGTCAAGTAAATCTGAGATATTAGGAAGTGGATATTTATCATTAATAGTGGATTCGTTCAATTTTCTATAATCTATTACGATTCTCCATTTTTGTTTATTACCAGAGTCGATTTTTTTCGGTATAACCCAAACGGGAGATGACCAGGGAGAAATTGATGGTCTAATTATACCTTGTTGTAACATAATGTTTACTTGCGTTTTAACCTCTTGTTTATGTATTTGGGGATATCTATAGGATTTACTAAAAATGGGCTTTGTATTATTCGTGTCTATCTTATGTTTGATTTCACTTGTGAAGGAAAGGTTGTCACCTTCTAGATAGAAAATATCTTCGAAATTGACACAAAGATTTGTGATTAATTCTTTTTCTTCTTCGTTTAAATGGTCAAGTCTAAGCTGGGATCTAATAGTCGGGATTCTATTTGAAGTTTGAAATTCGGGAGATTCGGGAAGATTGAAATTAAGAAGTGTGTGTATCGAAAATGGTTCTATTTCGATATTTGAAAAATCAATTGTTTTTGGGATTGCGTTCGCATTGATAATTGTTGTCAAAAATTCGCCTTTTTGATTGAAATGGACAAGGGCATTTGGGATATGTACTTTTTCTATTTCTTTTCGGGATAAAATAGCATCGGTATTGATTAGATGACATTTTAATTTAAAAACTTGTTTTGTTCTACCTTGTATAGTTATTTTATTTTTATTTGCCTCGTATGTTTCGAGTTCTGTCGAAGAGTAATTGTCTTCAACTTTATACAGTGGTAGTGGTTTAAAATTGGTAATAAGTTGTTTATTTTTTAAATCGATTGTACATTCGTAGTGTTCTAGGAAGTCAAGACCTAGAATTCCGTCAAAATCAATGTCTAAGTTGTAAATATAGACTTTGTGAGGGTCACCGTTTTTAAAATTTATCAACGTTGATTCAGTTATTAAAAGTTTTTGTTCGGCAATGCCTTGAATTGTTGCATTTTCGGGGAAATGATTTGGAAAGTTCTTTACTGTATTTTCTTTGAAAATTGAAATACCTGCACCAGAATCTATGAGTAGTTTGAAAGTATTTGTTGCGTCTTTAATATAGTAAAGATTTTTAGGATTTATAGCAAGGAAGAGATTTAAAGAAATAGTTGTTCGGGGAAATTGAGTGAGGGATTCATATCGTCTAGCGTGAGAGATTCGATTTGGGCTTGTATTTGATTTGTTTTTTGATTGGGTGGATGGTTTTGATCTGGGGATAAAAGAAAATTTTGATTTTCTTCGATTGGAAGATTTTGATACTCTTCGATTGGTTCGTTAAAGTTTAAAGTGGGATCTGGATTCTCATAAGAATTGTCGTATTCGTTTTCGAATAAAGTAGAGGGGTCCTCATAATAAAAGAATGAGGGATCTTGGTAATTTTGTTGAGTCTTGATAACAGTCATTAAAATATTTTTCTTGATTATTATCGGTGTTAACTAAGTGAGCTTTTCTGAATTACTGAGGATCGAGAATAATTAAAATTCGGTTGACGTTGGAAATTATTTTGATTTGATTGGTTATTTGCAATATTTGGGGTTTGCGCATTTGGGCTTCTTTGTTGTTGCATGTTTGGTCTGTGTGACTGAAAAGAATTTGTTTGCGGGGCAAACTGGGGTCGCTGAAAATTTGAGTTTTGGGAAAAATTGGGACGTGGTTGTCCGTTATTGGCATGGCATTGATTTGCTGAATGACCAATACGTCCACATTTAAAACATTTTTGTGTTTGAAAGTTTGGTTTTCTCAAAGGTTGGTTGAGTGGCTTTGGTGGGTTCGGTTTTGAAACTTTTTGAGATTCGAAATAGGACAAATGAAGTTCACGTCGAATACGTATTTGGGCTTCAAGAAGATCTCTTGGGTTACTGGCACGAATTATATGTCCAATACGGGGTTCGAGACCAGTTAAGACGGTGCTCAGGGACATGGATTCGATCAGGGTTATTTGAGCTTGTTTCTGTTGTGGGGTGAGATTAGACTTTTGTATATTAGCGTGCATTTTTGAATTTAGCACTTGAAGTCAGTTGAGGAAGGTTAAAGGACTCTCATTAGGTAATTGTTTGATACGTTGTAAGTCTTGTATTAAAGAAGACAAGTCTCGCGTATCTCCGAAGTGAGAATTTAAAAGTTGTTTTATTTTTAAGTAAGAAATAGGATTGCGAGAGCTTATTAGCTACGCTGCTCTTGCACGTAATTTATTTTTTATGTGGATTACTAATAAATCTTTTTGATCGCGTGTCGACATATTGTAAGCACAATCACAAGCATTGAGAAATGTTTGGAGAAAAATTTGATCACCATCGTATTCAGGAATTATTGAAAATATTTCAGATAATTTATACGGTTCAATTTCGGGTGTCTCAGGGACATTTTGCATTCCGTTATCAGTCATGGTTGCTTAATATATCACAATATCAAAATGAAATAATATAGGCACACAATATTATATAAAAAGGATACGAACTTAAAATTAAGAATTTAGGTTGATTGGCAGTACGTAAAGTAGTACACAAATCAACGTAAATTAAAGCAATACTAAAATCTACAAAATTTAAATTTTTCTTGAAATTTGATTAACTGTATAATCAAAATTTGAAATTAAAATATTCTTTTGGAGTTTTGAAATTTGTTTTTGAATTCAGTTTTTCGTTAACTAATTATCAAAATTGTAAAATCGAACAGGTTCCTTAAAATTTGAATAAAAATTTCAATATTTTTGGAAAATTGAAAAAAAAAATGAAAATTAATAAACGAGATGATTCAGTCTTACGTTACTAGTAGAAACATCAGACTTCGTCATGTTCTCTGCAGCAAGTTCTACCAGGGGCTTCACTAGGTGTTCCTAATCCGTAGATTGACTGCGAGTTGGTGACGTCGGGTCGTGATTTTCTCTGTTTTTCTTGTTTTTCACAGGTTCTTCTGAACAATGGATTGGGATCCTCCGTCGACAGTTAGAGTGCACAAGGGCTTCGTGTTCTGTTAGAAGTTTTCAGATCCTACTGACTGCGCCAGTTTGTTAAATCACTTTCTTGCCAAATTACTTTTTAAAAAATTATTTTATTACTCAAAAATAATACAAATTAAAATATATACATTTGAACTTGCAAAGAGTAATATTTAACAAAATGAATTCAAGCTAGACTGAACTGTACTGAACTGTATACAAAGAAAAATAACTATTTATATGTTTCGTTATGCTGACTCAGTGGGAACTGTTTACTTCTTTCTTGAACACTTGGGTCAGGACGTGGGTTCTGCTGATGAAGCTTTCTCGGTATAGATTTGTTTTAGTAAACAAGTAACACCTGCTGTTTATGAGAATAGGATGATCTACGTTGTTGACTGATATGTGATACTTTGTTATTGAGATAAGCTTGGCTTTCTGAATAACTGCGTTGGCGGGTGATAGCTGAGATACAGCACATTTAAAAACATTGAAAAGAACGTCATACAGATTAGTTTCATTTTAAGATATTTATTAAAATTATTTTTTTTAATGTTTTGTATTTATATTTAATAACTAGTTAAAAGTATTATATTAAAAAAGCGTTCGGAACATATTTGTGAAGCATTTATCCGGACTATATAGGAAAAATATTGATGGAGCAATAATATTTTACATATACTTTTAAATATATAATATATCAATACATCTAAAATATCCAAATTTCTAAACACTGTGAAAATATCCAAAATTTTCCTAGTAATATATAATATTAAGAAGTTATTGTTATTTTATAAAAAGCGGAAACAATTTTTTAACCAAAAATGGTTTCCTCATTATATATTTTGAAACATGATTAAATACAAAATTTTGTTTTCTAAAATATTTTTATTTTTATTATATTAATTATATTTTATGGATCTGATAACATATCTTGTTATATTGTCTTATTTCAACAAAAAAAAATCCAGTTGAACAGTTTAATAAATATTTAAATCTTATCTGATCTCTAGAGTTCATTTGTATTAGCCCCCGTATCAGTCGCTCAGGAAGTAACGTGTACGTAGCCCTACAAACTTCCTCTGTATATATTAGAAAACGGCGCTAGACCGCTTGTCGCGTGGAATGTGGCGGCTCGGCTTTACAGGCTTGGCTTCAAAATACCGACGCACGTCAAGTGACCCGTCTTTTCTTGTCTTGTTTATGTTCTGTGGTTTCGCAAACTAGGCATCGTTCATTAGTGCTTCGTTAGTTCTTATTGGTGCTTCGATTAGTTTCGCTAATTTTGCATTATATTTGTAGATATTCGCTTATCTTTATTTTAAAGTTAGTTTCAAAGTTTCTTTTATCGACCCAAATTAGGTGTCGACATGATTGCTTTGAGAAGTATCGTTAGTTCCTGCTGAATTTTGGAATTATTCGCTTATTTTGACCCAAGGTAAAAATTTCTTTCTGATCGGCTCAAATTGGTGTTTTTTAAATTTTATAGATGAATCATTAAACATGAATAAAAATGTTTTACGTGGTGTCAGCTAATGCTTAAAATAAACAGATTAATTGAATTTTTTTTGGGAAGTCTAAATTCAAATATATCGAAAACAAGATATTGATATGCGCATATCAGCATTTATTGAAAATCATACAGGGTGGCCCATTAAAAAACGAAGATTTGCTTGCTACCATACAGCATGAATAAACAGTGCTTAAGGACTCAAATCTTCAAGGATCCCAATGTTATTTTAATTTTGAAAATGTGGCGACCATATCAACCCATCCTTTTGCTTAAGGGCCCAAACTAGACTTTCTACGCCACTGCATGACCTACGACGATTTCAGATTAATAATTAGTTTATTTCTTTTGGGTTCTGAAGGTGCTCTCCAGAGCTACCCAAAATGGTTTTAACTAGAACACGATCGTTTGCTGTCACAGTTGCCAATCTATTTATTTGCACGACCTACCGGCATAGTGCTCGAGGAGTGAGGGAAAATAGAAATGAACGGTTCTATTCGGCAACTCAATTTTTAAATGGAACACGTTCAAGCTTCTGTTACCTTGGTAATTAAAAGAAATACACTAAATATGTAAAAGCAATGAAGTTTATTGACAGTTTAATTGACAATCATCCCCTCTGGGTGTAAAATAAAGGAAATACATTTCTATGTTACAAATCATTTACAATGAATGATCATGATGAAATATGAATCAAGAATTGAGCAATCAATTTTGTCTAGAACACAGGTCGAAAAGCTGATCCTATTACGTGGTGGAGAGGAATTTGTTCTAAGATTAATTTAAAAGATGTAGCAATTTCTACTTTGGGGCTTTCAGCAAGTTCCGCAGCGAGTGAAAGGTCTTATAACCAATATGCAATTTTTACATAACAAGCGCTCACTATGGAGAGAGCTGGAAAGTGAGCGTACTCAAATCTTGCGGACCTTCATCTTTGCACATGACTAGTGCAAGGTCTGGGCGACAATATTAAAAAACGAGCATTTTGTGTCTTCTGTTTCTTCGTCGCTCTGTAAAACTGAAACCTTCTCCGATTTAGACGAGGATTTAAATGTTTGTTTCCAGAAAAAAAACTTGTATCGTTTTTTATTTCTATTTAATTTTTTAAATATTCCTTTAGTTTTTTATACACCACGGGTTTTACAAAACCCAAAATAAAAACAAATATATTTGTTAAAATTTTTGTTACATTTGTTGTATAAGTAGATATTCGTGTTATTTCTTTTCTTTTTGTTAGAAATTTGAGTTAGCAGTTAATTTTTGCTATAGTTTTGGTAGGATTTCACAATAGGTGGTTCTAGTTTTTTAGTAATTAAACAATAATAAAAAACAAACATATTTAGACTACATTGCACATTATGCGTGTTAACTGAGTAAAAATTATGTGTAAATCACGCAAATGTATCAGTATTACTGAATATTACCAGAATATTAAATAAAATTCGAAAATAAATAACAAAATTTTGAAAAATTTGTAAAATTTTTATGAACATAATTTAATAATATGATACAGAAAACTTATAATCTCATAAAAAAAATAATTTTTTCTAATATATCAATATTACCAATATTACCGAAAATTTGCCATCGAAGCATACACGAATAACACCAAATTTGAGCATATCAGAAATACTCTGGTGGCTAACTTCACGTACCTGATAATGTGACTGTAAAGATTGCACACCGCCACGCTTGTAGTGCTGTACTTGATAAATATTGTGGGGACACTTGTGTAAGTTGCTGTTTTACTTACATTAGAATTATTTCACCATTTTTTTATTTACCATTAAGTGGTGAAAACAATATTTCTGCGGGAATAGTTTTTTTTTAACCATTGAAATAAAAATATCCAATAGGTTGTTATAATTGCGGATTTTCTTAAAAACACAAAAACAAATGTGGGAATGGCATCCCTCTATATTTAATATATAGGCATTTACCCTATATATATATATATATATATATATATATATATATATATATATATATATATATATAAGTGTGTAAATAGAATACCCACTTAATATTGATTTTAGTTTCAAACTGACATCCTAAAGTTCTAAAACGAATGGAAAATGACATGGCAAACAATATTTATGATAAATAATTTTTCAGGCTTGAAAAACATACCGTGATTATTATATCGTGCACC
This sequence comes from Kuschelorhynchus macadamiae, assembly GCA_030620095.1. Taxonomy (NCBI): domain Eukaryota; kingdom Metazoa; phylum Arthropoda; class Insecta; order Coleoptera; family Curculionidae; genus Kuschelorhynchus; species Kuschelorhynchus macadamiae. The sequence continues at coordinate 2,341,293 of JAUTXW010000830.1, forward strand.
GATTTATCGCTATGGAACATGCAAGGACAGAATTTGAAAGGATAGGGAAAATTAGTACAATAGAAAACGAGACTGAATATTATAGGGATTTGTTCATAAAACCAATCTGTTAGGTACATCATGAAAGGACTCAATTTAATTGTGTATTAAAGTTAACACTTCTGCTTAAAATAATATAAATCTATACTGCATTTATATATTTCTTTTTAGCTCAAGTCAGCGACCAACAGCTAATTTAAAAAATGAGCGTGTGTCCTCAGAGACTTGCTTAAATGAACTCGTAAATAATTAGCGAACTATTAAATTTTCTTCATCCGGTAACTAAACTCTTTTTTTGATTGATTGATTTATTAATTGATTTAATAATACTTCGTCACATACAGGTTGATCCTTATAAATATCCCTATAAACTATAAATTATTTGAATTTTTTTTAAATTTTCAATTTATTTATTATTACTGTTATTATTATTTTTATAAATGTATAAAAAATAAATGATTTCATTTTAGTTTATAGATAAAGTTAAAATCAAATACTTATTATGTGGATGAAAATCTTAATTGATGAAATATACGACCAATAATATGCATAATGTATAAAGTTGTAGACCATATTCCATTAAAATACCTAAAAATATATATAATTAGCACTAGTCTATTCAAAATTACAATATTTAACTTCAATCTGTGGAAGTGCCAACCTGACAATATTAAAGCCTCTAAATATTACAATATATAAATATATATATATATATATATATATATATATATATATATATATATATATATATATATATATATATATATATATATATATATATATATATATATATATATATATATATATTTTGTTTTCTTGGGTATTTTGGTTCGATAGTAGGAATAACATTAAAACAAATTTAATTTCATTTTTGTTACATTTTTATAGACGTTTCGACCATTTATGGTTGGTCTTCATCAGTATTTTTTTTGTGTGTCTGTAACAATAGAAAACCGAGATAAGATATTTTTCTTAAAAGACTATTATAAATTGTATGGACAAATTATTAATAATATTATTTTAACATTTTAGATGACTTACCATAAGAAGGATCTTTCAGAATTCATCTTTATGCAACATTTAAAAACAGCACGTTTTCCATACAACACTCAGAAACAGCACATTTAAAAACATTGAAACGTCATACAGATTAAAATTATTATAATATTAATTATATATCTTTGCTTTTTTAAACTAATATATATATAAAAAAAACCCATAGAATTCCTTAACCGACGTTTCATATATATATTCTGCCAGTTAAAGCAGTGTCGCTCGAAGATAGATATATCGTAGCAATTAATATTATAGTAATTTTAATCTGTATGACGTTTCAATGTTTTTAAATGTGCTGTTTCTGAGTGTTGTATGGAAAACGTGCTGTTTTTAAATGTTGCATAAAGATGAATTCTGAAAGATCCTTCTTATGGTAAGTCATCTAAAATGTTAAAATAATATTATTAATAATTTGTCCATACAATTTATAATAGTCTTTTAAGAAAAATATCTTATCTCGGTTTTCTATTGTTACAGACACACAAAAAAATACTGATGAAGACCAACCATAAATGGTCGAAACGTCTATAAAAATGTAACAAAAATGAAATTAAATGTTTTAATATATATATATATATATATATATATATATATATATATATATATATATATATATATATATATATATATATATATATATATATATATATATATATATATTATTTTGTAATATTTAGAGGCTTTAATATTGTCAGGTTGGCACTTCCACAGATTGAAGTTAAATATTGTAATTTTGAATAGACTAGTGCTAATTATATATATTTTTAGGTATTTTAATGGAATATGGTCTACAACTTTATACATTATGCATATTATTGGTCGTATATTTCATCAATTAAGATTTTCATCCACATAATAAGTATTTGATTTTAACTTTATCTATAAACTAAAATGAAATCATTTATTTTTTATACATTTATAAAAATAATAATAACAGTAATAATAAATAAATTGAAAATTTAAAAAAAATTCAAATAATTTATAGTTTATAGGGATATTTATAAGGATCAACCTGTATGTGACGAAGTATTATTAAATCAATTAATAAATCAATCAATCAAAAAAAGAGTTTAGTTACCGGATGAAGAAAATTTAATAGTTCGCTAATTATTTACGAGTTCATTTAAGCAAGTCTCTGAGGACACACGCTCATTTTTTAAATTAGCTGTTGGTCGCTGACTTGAGCTAAAAAGAAATATATAAATGCAGTATAGATTTATATTATTTTAAGCAGAAGTGTTAACTTTAATACACAATTAAATTGAGTCCTTTCATGATGTACCTAACAGATTGGTTTTATGAACAAATCCCTATAATATTCAGTCTCGTTTTCTATTGTACTAATTTTCCCTATCCTTTCAAATTCTGTCCTTGCATGTTCCATAGCGATAAATCGGTGCACGATATAATAATCACGGTATGCTTTTCAAGCCTGAAAAATTATTTATCATAAATATTGTTTGCCATGTCATTTTCCATTCGTTTTAGAACTTTAGGATGTCAGTTTGAAACTAAAATCAATATTAAGTGGGTATTCTATTTACACACTTCAATATATATATATATATATATATATATATATATATATATATATATATATATATATATATATATATACAGGGTAAATGCCTAGTATAGTTAAATATAGAGGGATGCCATTCCCACATTTGTTTTTGTGTTTTTAAGAAAATCCGCAATTATAACAACCTATTGGATATTTTTATTTCAATGGTTAAAAAAAAACTATTCCCGCAGAAATATTGTTTTCACCACTTAATGGTAAATAAAAAAATGGTGAAATAATTCTAATGTAAGTAAAACAGCAACTTACACAAGTGTCCCCACAATATTTATCAAGTACAGCACTACAAGCGTGGCGGTGTGCAATCTTTACAGTCACATTATCAGGTACGTGAAGTTAGCCACCAGAGTATTTCTGATATGCTCAAATTTGGTGTTAATCGTGTATGCTTCGATGGCAAATTTTCGGTAATATTGGTAATATTGATATATTAGAAAAAATTATTTTTTTTATGAGATTATAAGTTTTCTGCATCATATTATTAAATTATGTTCATAAAAATTTTACAAATTTTTCAAAATTTTGTTATTTATTTTCGAATTTTATTTAATATTCTGGTAATATTCAGTAATACTGATACATTTGCGTGATTTACACATAATTTTTACTCAGTTAACACGCATAATGTGCAATGTAGTCTAAATATGTTTGTTTTTTATTATTGTTTAATTACTAAAAAACTAGAACCACCTATTCTGAAATCCTACCAAAACTATAGCAAAAATTAACTGCTAACTCAAATTTCTAACAAAAAGAAAAGAAATAACACGAATATCTACTTATACAACAAATGTAACAAAAATTTTAACAAATATATTTGTTTTTATTTTGGGTTTTGTAAAACCCGTGGTGTATAAAAAACTAAAGGAATATTTAAAAAATTAAATAGAAATAAAAAACGATACAACAAGTTTTTTTTCTGGAAACAAACATTTAAATCCTCGTCTAAATCGGAGAAGGTTTCAGTTTTACAGAGCGACGAAGAAACAGAAGACACAAAATGCTCGTTTTTTAATATTGTCGACCAGACCTTGCACTAGTCATGTGCAAAGATGAAGGTCCGCAAGATTTGAGTACGCTCACTTTCCAGCTCTCTCCATAGTGAGCGCTTGTTATGTAAAAATTGCATATTGGTTATAAGACCTTTCACTCGCTGCGGAACTTGCTGAAAGCCCCAAAGTAGAAATTGCTACATCTTTTAAATTAATCTTAGAACAAATTCCTCTCCACCACGTAATAGGATCAGCTTTTCGACCTGTGTTCTAGACAAAATTGATTGCTCAATTCTTGATTCATATTTCATCATGATCATTCATTGTAAATGATTTGTAACATAGAAATGTATTTCCTTTATTTTACACCCAGAGGGGATGATTGTCAATTAAACTGTCAATAAACTTCATTGCTTTTACATATTTAGTGTATTTCTTTTAATTACCAAGGTAACAGAAGCTTGAACGTGTTCCATTTAAAAATTGAGTTGTCGAATAGAACCGTTCATTTCTATTTTCCCTCACTCCTCGAGCACTATGCCGGTAGGTCGTGCAAATAAATAGATTGGCAACTGTGACAGCAAACGATCGTGTTCTAGTTAAAACCATTTTGGGTAGCTCTGGAGAGCACCTTCAGAACCCAAAAGAAATAAACTAATTATTAATCTGAAATCGTCGTAGGTCATGCAGTGGCGTAGAAAGTCTAGTTTGGGCCCTTAAGCAAAAGGATGGGTTGATATGGTCGCCACATTTTCAAAATTAAAATAACATTGGGATCCTTGAAGATTTGAGTCCTTAAGCACTGTTTATTCATGCTGTATGGTAGCAAGCAAATCTTCGTTTTTTAATGGGCCACCCTGTATGATTTTCAATAAATGCTGATATGCGCATATCAATATCTTGTTTTCGATATATTTGAATTTAGACTTCCCAAAAAAAATTCAATTAATCTGTTTATTTTAAGCATTAGCTGACACCACGTAAAACATTTTTATTCATGTTTAATGATTCATCTATAAAATTTAAAAAACACCAATTTGAGCCGATCAGAAAGAAATTTTTACCTTGGGTCAAAATAAGCGAATAATTCCAAAATTCAGCAGGAACTAACGATACTTCTCAAAGCAATCATGTCGACACCTAATTTGGGTCGATAAAAGAAACTTTGAAACTAACTTTAAAATAAAGATAAGCGAATATCTACAAATATAATGCAAAATTAGCGAAACTAATCGAAGCACCAATAAGAACTAACGAAGCACTAATGAACGATGCCTAGTTTGCGAAACCACAGAACATAAACAAGACAAGAAAAGACGGGTCACTTGACGTGCGTCGGTATTTTGAAGCCGAGCCTGTAAAGCCGAGCCGCCACATTCCACGCGACAAGCGGTCTAGCGCCGTTTTCTAATATATACAGAGGAAGTTTGTAGGGCTACGTACACGTTACTTCCTGAGCGACTGATACGGGGGCTAATACAAATGAACTCTAGAGATCAGATAAGATTTAAATATTTATTAAACTGTTCAACTGGATTTTTTTTTGTTGAAATAAGACAATATAACAAGATATGTTATCAGATCCATAAAATATAATTAATATAATAAAAATAAAAATATTTTAGAAAACAAAATTTTGTATTTAATCATGTTTCAAAATATATAATGAGGAAACCATTTTTGGTTAAAAAATTGTTTACGCTTTTTATAAAATAACAATAACTTCTTAATATTATATATTACTAGGAAAATTTTGGATATTTTCACAGTGTTTAGAAATTTGGATATTTTAGATGTATTGATATATTATATATACAGCACACATTTTAAAAGTATATGTAAAATATTATTGCTCCATCAATATTTTTCCTATATAGTCCGGATAAATGCTTCACAAATATGTTCCGAACGCTTTTTTAATATAATACTTTTAACTAGTTATTAAATATAAATACAAAACATTTAAAAAAATAATTTTAATAAATATCTTAAAATGAAACTAATCATGTAGAAACAATTTTTAACAGAACACTTTTAATTAATAAAATTGTCTTGATATATTATTTTTAACATTATATGAAATACATACAAAATATGTAAAACGATAATTTTGAAAAACGTTTTAAAACTAATTATTCAGAACATTCTGTAACAGCATTTGAAAGGCTAAAATAACTGTCTTAGAAAATATTTTTCTAAAATATTTCTTTTACCTAAATTATAAAACATGTATAAAATGTTTTAAAAACAATCTTTAAAAAATGCAACCTCTTAGCAAATAAAGTGTACTCACGCATAGTAATAGTACTCGTATAATACACAACAAGTGTTGGAAACGGGAGTTTTCAAACGAGAAGGTATAAATCCTTTGAAATACGAACACTTAAAATTTTTAGTAGAACTACTATTTTTTATATTTTTTAACACTGATATTAAAAAAATTGTTTCAATTCTCGTTTTAAAAAACTCTACCCGTTACGTCAACAGTATGACTTTGATACAAGATGGCCATGCTTTTGAACAAACGTGTTGAAAAATTATTTTTCAACACCCCTGGGATATATAGCACATTCTAGCCCAGTTAACAGTGTGATATTTGTCACTTTTATAAGTGGTCGTAGGAAAATATATGTATATCTATTCGTATTCGCCAAAGTATAAAAGTTAAGAGAGTATGTCCTAATAAAATACATTGTATTACTTTAATTGTATAATTACAATTTTACTAAAAAACATTTTGAGTTAAGAGTTTGAGCTTCGAAGGGTCAAAAATGCAACTGTTTATGTGTCATTTTTTGGTTTTAGGTAATTACTATCTTCTCCAAAATTAAAAAGAATTATTGAAAAGTAATGTTACAAATTAAACTTTCATAATGAGTAATTTAAAGGAGAAACTCCGCCCAAATAAATTGAATTAGGATTCTTAGTCAGGGCCTTAGAAACCATTATTGTACTAAAAATAAAACAATCAATCAAATTGATTATAATACAATTTTTAAATTTTATAAAAACCAAATTTCCCAGTATAATAAGGGTTACTAAACAAGGTAAATGTAAACTATCTTACCTAGATTTCTCTTTGGGAAATCGAAAAAAATGATCTATTCAATTCTTGTTTACTGCTGCAGCCATCTACCTTACACATCGTCGGCATTTTTAATTTACGCAGTTTTAACACAAAACACTGTGTTTTCAACCCATCTCGCAGAAATAATAAAATTCGGTAAATAGCATACGCGTTAGAGAAAAACTCGACACAGCTCCGGCTACGTTCGGATTTAAGCACCAGCAAAGGCAGTAAGTGTGGATTGGGTGCAAAATAAATATTATTTATCCAAAAAAGGAAGCATTATCAAAGCATTATAGTTGTAAGGAAAAAAGTAAAAACACTATTAGGGTGTAATTTAAATTCAAGAACTCATAGACATTTTAATATTAAAAGAAGAACAAAATAATCTACAGCTTGGCCAAATTAGCTAATAAAATTAAAAATTATAGACATAATTAACTATTAAATTAAAAAAATAGGTTTTCCCCAGTTTTGGTTTTTAGATTATTATTATTAATTACTCAAAAAAAAAAAGTAATAGATCTATTAAATGACTAAAATGTTCGTAAATATAGAATCTCATAATTGCTCAAGCACAACATCAAATTAAACGTATTTTTATGTATTGTTTTACGCATGTATTTTCTTTCTTAATGTTATAATTTAAAAAAATTGCATAGTTTAATGTTTTTAATCGAAAGCGGGTGCTTCCCGAATACAGAAAACAATTAAAAATATTTTATTTTTATTAGAATTATCGGAATTTATTACAATTCAGCTTTTGAAGCAAGGGTATGGACAAACTAAAATCATGCCTGCATTTTATATTCCTAACAATATCATTATTTATATTAGTTTAAAACAAACTAATAAAAACAAAATAAGAACCAACCAATATTTCGTCTAAAGTAATACAAAGAACATCTTTCAATTTGCTTTTATGGAATATCTTTGGTTCTATGAAAGTAGCAAGGAAAGCACGCTAAGGAAAGTATAACCAATCCGAGTCGAACGCCAGGTGAATGGCTAGCGCGACTCTTACTGGATATGCTACCCGTCACCGATCGGTTACTATCAAAACACCCCGGTGTATCAGACTGTTAATGCTCTCGGGCTATACATATTACAGCCTGTATATGCGATTCGCCGAACAAGAGCTGAGATTCAGTAAATTGTGCTGTGAAATAGTAGCATCGACGAGCGAGCGAGAAAGGTTACATTTGGGGCGGAGCTTAGACTGATCCTTCTTGTCGTTCTTTATGTTCGGTGGCGAAACTAAGGAAGCGGAAAAAGAGGAAGATAGCTCCAAAAATGCAGTTTGTGCTAACTGCAATCAAAAAGGAGACCCGGCCAGTTACAAGGGCTGCCCGAAATATCCTGCCCCCAAAAAGGCACCTGTTGCCCCATGGGCCAACTTCAAAAATTCAGTTAAGCCTGCAGCCACAAAACCTGCAACTAAAACCACCTTCACGGGAGTGGCCAAAACTACCACTACTCCCCCAAAGGAAAAGAAGGAGAGCTCCCCTCCTCTTGATCTCCAGGCTGCAATCCTGCAAGTCGTCACAGGAATGATGCCCTCTATTGTGGAAACCATAATTCCCACAATAACAAAAGCTGTGGAGGAACAGCTCCGTAGACTAAAGTAAGCGATGCCAGAACAACAAAATGAAACCTTAAAACTCATTTCCTGGAACACCTGCGGTCTAAGGGCCACGGAAAAGTGACGTCCTAGAACTCCTGGAAGAATATCGCCCCGATGTTCTAGGAATACAGGAAACTAAACTAACAGCCGAAATAAGAATGACCTTCCCAGGATATCACATCTACAGATACGACCCTCTTGGTCACCGAGCCATAAGAGGAGTCGCGATCCTGGTCAGAAAAGGCGTTCCACATTTCTGCCTGGGGGTTGAGGATGTGGAATTAGACGCCATCTCCATAGAGGTCAACACTCGTAGAGGACCGATTAAAATCACCTCTGCGTATCGCGCCCCAACACAGGATCTGTTGGATGAGGTTATCGAGCATCTAGCAAGAGGACGAAGAGCCAAAATCATCATTGGTGACTTCAACTGCAAATCCCAAGAATGGCATTGCACCCATACCAACGCAAATGGTCGCAAACTATCCAGACTATACGAGGACCATAGACTCGCCATAATAGGACCAGAACAACCAACACACCTCCCCCGTGGAAACGGGAGGCCAACCGTGTTGGATATTGCACTCCTGAAAAACATCAGTGAAGAGCTGGACATAAACACTCTGAATGAGGGTACATCCGACCACAACCCGGTACTCCTGCAATTAGGAGTAAACCTCAACAGAGTAAATCACAACACCAAGAAGACGACCGACTGGAAGGCCTATCAAAGACATCTGAAAGCTGCAATCGAAATACCTGAGATCCGCGCTCCTCAGGGACTAGATGAGGCCGTAAAACGTCTAGAGACAGCCATCCTGAATGCCTTCCATGAAAACACAGTAGTGGAAGACATAAGCAGGCATCGAAAAATCGAGGAGCTTCCTGAAAATCTCAGAGATGAGATCAGGACCAACAGACGCCCCCGCAGGATCTACGCCAGATCCCACGAGGAAGAGGACAGGACTGCTCTAAACCGACACTCTCAAAATTTGAGAAACCGGTTGCAAGAACACCGAAACAACAAGTGGCAGGAAAAGCTGAGATCCCTAGACACGCATCACCAAACAGCCTGGCAGATGCAACGTGCTCTTCGAATGGACAAACGTCCTATCCCTCCACTCCAAGGTGTAAATGGCCCAATCTACACAGAAGAGGACAAAGCTGAAGCCTTAGCGGATGCCATAGTCCAACAAGGTCAGCTAAACCAACACCCAGAGGAAGACGAAGAGGTCCACGACTCAGTTAGAGACCTGGATGCTTGGATTTTACCTCAACAAAATCCACATCCTGTCTCACCCGGGGAAGTTCGAGACATTATCAGGAAACTGAAGGTCAAGAAAGCCCCTGGAGCCGACGGCATCACCAACAAGATGCTGAGATACTTCCCCAAAAAAGGATACAGTGCGATGGCCAACATCATAAACTCCATCATAAGAACATGGCATTTCCCCAGCATGGAAAAAGGCAGAGGTCATCGTCATTGAAAAACCAGGAAAAGACAGGACATTACCACACAACTACAGGCCCATCAGTCTACTCCCTGCTTTAAGCAAAGTAGCTGAAAGAGCCATAGCCAGAACATTAAAAGATGAGTCCCAAGAACTAGATGCCATCCCAGATGAACAATTCGGCTTCAGAACAGGGCACTCATCTGAGCAGCAGGTACTCAGAACCACAGAGTATATCACCAAAGGATTCAACAACAGAGATGTCACAGGAGCAATTTTCCTGGACATCGAAAGAGCTTTAGACAGAATGTGGCACCAAGGCCTGACCCACAAAATGTCGGTGGCTGGATACGAGAGAAGAAACATAAAGCTTATCAGGAGCTACCTAAATGACAGATCATTCACAGTCAAGGTGAATGACTCTCATTCAGCTCCAAGAGGACTAGTAGCTGGAGTACCACAAGGGTCTGTGCTGGGACCCATTTTATACTCCATCTTCTCTCACGATGTCCCAATCGGAGAAGAGGGCTTAATGGCACTTTACGCTGATGACACGGCCATCCTACACCAAAGCAGAAGCACCTGGATAATGGGCAGACGACTGCTAGAGGACATTGACTTTGACTTTTGACTGAAATGGAAGGTTAAGATCAACCCCCAGAAGTCCCAAGCAATCCTATTCCAACGTAGGAAACTGGCTCCAAGAGCTAGAATCCGAGTTGGAGATGTCGAGATCCCTTGGTCAAACGAGGCCAAGTACCTAGGGATGACCATGGACAGAAGCTTGACATGGAATAACCATATCAACGCAGCGAGGACAAAAACCAGACGAGCAATGGGTAAACTTTATCCACTGCTCTGTCGGAAAAGTGAAATGGGACTGAGGACCAAGCTGCTACTAATCCAAACAGTAGCTAGGAGCCAACTCACATATGGCTCCACATCCTTCGGATATGCTTCTAATTCATACCTTATGAAGCTAAGGAAGACAGAAAACAAACTCATTAGGATGGCAGCTGACGCCCCGTGGTTTATCAGGAATGAGGACCTGCAGCGTGATTTTCAATGGACACCTATTGAAGACTTCATGCTGCAAAAGGCTACCCGTGCCTTCAGGGCAGCAAAAAACCACCACAACGAAAACGTACGAGACCTGGTAGACTATGATCCGCTAGCTCCGAGACCCAACAACTGGACAAGCTACAGGAGACCTAGACACGGGCTCCTGCACTAATATACTCTAGGATGGAAGTGGGCAAATCAAAATTTCTGAGTCTCCGTGCTCCTCAGGAACTAGATCTTGCCCACCGAAACCCTAAGAGTATCAACAAGTGGCCATCAAACTTCAAGAAGAGGATTCCTAGGTACCTCAGCTGGCTCCGGCGTGAGTTGCAGCTGAACCTGAGGTAAAAGAAGAGGATCCCAGGTACCTCAACTGGCTCCGGCGTGAGCTGCAGTTGAACCTGAGGTAAAAGAACACCCCAACTCAGCCTCAACACTGCCGGATCACGGAATAGCAGTGTCGCTGAGGGCACAGAAGAGGACCAAAACCTCGAAGACCACCAGGCACACTGTACACACGTATCGAGAGGTGGTAAAAACATCCTGCCAAGTGAGGACCTCTCCCTCCCTACGACAGCGAGGATCATGTCCTTCATAGGAGTTTCTCCCGAAAGGACGGCATCAACCCCGTTGAAGGATCCTTGGCTAGCCAAATGATGGTCCATCTGATGGGGGCCCGTTGGGGTTTAGTGGGTATTGTTGACTCCGACAGGTGAAAACCTGAGAGAGCAACGAGTCCCACACTGTCTTCCCTTCTACTGGAAGGGAATTCGTGCGTAAAAGCATTCCCCATCGTCACAATAAAAAAAAAAGGAAGCATTAACGAAACCAAATGAAGTATTAAGAAGTACTACTGAAATCCTAACGGTTAACAATAGGGAATAATTTGGGGCTGATCTTCAAACATAATAAACGAATATTTCCTAAATTAAGTAAGCAATAACGAAACTACTAGAATCATTAAAAGGCACTAACAAATCATTAAGGAAAGACACTTAGTTTAAGCGGATCAGAAAACTTAAAGCACTACAAAGCACTAATGAACAACATCTGGTTTGGGCCGATAAGAAAAACATGCCGCGAACAGACAAATATATATATATATATATATATATATATATATCTATATATATATATATATATATATATATATATATATATATATATATATATATATATATATATATATATATTTATAAACATATATGTATATAATATATATATATGAAAATAATTCAAAGATTTTATTAATGAATTTAAACATTTTGATATGATAACTATTCTAGAAAATACAAACTTTAAAATTTGTAACTAAATTTATCCAAAATTTTACGGTCTTCCTAAAATTCACAAACCTAATTTATCTCTTAGACGAATTATTTCCTCAATAAATTCACCTAACAGTATAATTAGTATTTTTTTGTGATATTTTAAGTAGATCATACCATAGTGATAATAGGTACTTTACGGAAGACTCATTTGATTGAAGCTTAGATGTTATTTTACTATTTAGTAAAATACCGTTAAATTTAGTAAAAAAATTACAGAATTAAATTTAAAATAATTATATATTGCCAAAATGTATTTTTAGAAATCATTGAATTTATTTTTAATACTAATATTTTTTCATTTAAAAAGAAATACTATAAACAAATACTCGAAACACCAATGGGATCTTCTATCTCCCCAATTATTGCCCAAAATGTAATGAGCGATTTACTTGACCACTGCATACCTTTACTAAGTTTTGACATGCCTTTTTTAAAAAAAAATTGTTGATGACATTTTTTGTTGTTTGTAATATAATAAATGAGATGAGATTATTCCCATTTTTAAGGATTACAGTTTAAATTTACAATTAAGTTTCCCATTTTAAAATACAAGTGTCATAAAAGTTGAACATAATAAATTAATTACGGATTGGTATATCAAACCTACCAGTTCTGACAGGCATATTAATTATAATCAATTTATTCTTAACTTTAAAAAATAGATTTGACAGATTCGTACACCCCATGTTAAAGCAAAAAAAAAATCAGAATTCTCCAACAAATCTTACTAGATAACTCATACCCAATTAAACTTATTAAAAAGTTTAATACTTCTTCAACACTAGAAATAATAATATCCCGAACGAAAATAATCTTGAAAGGAATCATATAAATCCTAATAATATCTTACTTTTTGGTAAGAAAATATAAAAATAGCACAACGTGGTATTTTGTGTAGTAAATTAAAAGATAAAGATCATGTTTTAAACCAGCATACCCCCTTTTCTTATAGTATACATTTAATATATTTAACCTATATCTATCATTATTTGGTAGAAAAACCATTGGTTTTAAATTAAATAAGAAAGGTATTAATGCAGCAAGAACTATAATATAGTAAAAAAGGAGATTCTTTGAGATTACCGCTAAGACACAATGGAATTTCTTTAACCGTAGACATCTGTTTTTAAGTTGAGGTCAACTAGTTAAGAGAGTAGTGCAACTAGTGCCAAAACTTAACAAACAAAACCATACATGAGTCAGCAACAGGAGCAAAACGGACATTTGTAATTTCCAAGAGAGAATATTTGAAATTTTCGCCAGACTTATACTCTATACCACGGAGTAGCATAAAACCCCCTGTGGCAAAACTCTTAACCACAGATTAATGCTCTCTTATATTACATATACATTCGTTCCCTATTGTCTTTCTAAAAAGAACAGTTTTCCTGACGTTTAGCCAAAATCACATTTTGCATTTTCGAAGCTTTCTTTCTCGCGTCGGACTGAATAATCTGGTATCTGTGACGCTTCCTTTTATACCTCCACCCGGGGCCGCAGGTCATATCTGTGAGGCCGTTGGTCGTTATTTATGTTTTCCGGATGTTGCTGTTGTTGTTGCTCGAGTTTTGCGATTTTAGATTTGTCGATTATTGTCTTCCATACTGGTGGTAGTTTTAATGATTCCTCCCTTTTATTTAAATCACCCTGTTTTTCAATATCTATGGCTTCTCGGATTATTCTGGTCTTATAATCTTCTATATTGGCAATCTCCCTACACCCATTGAAATTTATTTTATGGCCGGTTTTTTGATGATGCAGGAATAAAGCCGAGGTTGTTTGTTTCTAAGTATATGCTCTTCCACTCTTTGCATAAACTCAGCATCAGAAACTCAACATTATATATATATATATATATATATATATATATATATATAAAGTTGGTGGGACAACCCAAAACAATAAATATAGCTGAGGTTCGAATAAAAAAAACCAAATTTATGTTCGGCAAAACCAGTGCACTTGCAAATATCATAGTCTAATAAGACTTGACCAATAAAAACTTGTGTACAAATTTTTTTAAATCTAAGTTTAGTGGATACCAAACCGTTCCGGTACTTTTCATAAGATGCTTTGTTGTCATATCTTGAAAAAAAAAATGAAGTAGGGATTTGATATTATAGGTCCTCATTAATGTCGAGAGAATCGAAATAGAAACACACATAGGTTTCAATTAAAAAAGTTTACTTATTTTCTAGAAAGCTGGCAAATTCAGCAAAATTTTTAATGTCATTATAAAATCGAATATGATCAATAACGCACGAGCATTTAATTTGGCGGATCTAAATGAAGCAAGTTCTGAGATATTTGACCTGTTTGGTTTTTTTAAAATAACCTGTATGCGGAACTTAATATGATTATACTTAACTTTCCATGATAAAAGAACATTTTCAAAGGTTGAAGGCAATTTAACGATTTTCTGCGAAAGTTGATGAATGAGAAAAAATTATCGATATTAAACTAGCGCCTTAAACAAGAAAAAAAAGGTACTAAAAATATAATAACTTGCCATACTACATTTGTACACGAAATATTACCGCCTCCAGAGATACGTAGAAAGCAATTTTCGAAATGCATTTTTCGATTTCTAGGGACGTGTATTCGTATTATTAGTCTTTTTTTGAATATATAATTTACTTTTGAAAACCGAGTTCTACATTCAGACTAATCCAGCGAAAATCTGGGTGTATTTCGGTATCAAATAACAGGAAAATTTCGGAAATCCTAAAATATTAAATCTAAGTTGAATTAAATTCAATTTTTTAGTCTCAGTTATAATTTTTTATGTAAGTTGTCACATATATATACATTTTAATTTTGAAACTTAATGATATTATAACATGTATTGCAGCATTATAGATTTTTGAAGAAGAAGGTTAGTTACAACGACATGTTCTGCCAGACTAGGGCAACACCAGACCTTTAAAATAAAAACTGTGGTTATTAGTATTCGATAATTAGATTTTTAGATAACAGTCAACCTTTCCTAAGGAATAATGAATAAAATTATATTTAAAAATATATAATACTGTAGATTTTGAGATTACAAAAAACGTTCACAACTTCACTAGTCAATATAATTGCAGCATTTTTTGAATAATGTAATAGATATCGGTTGAATTGGTTTATCTAATGTTTCCTATTTTAATTTTACTTGTTACGATTTTGACGCCAATACTCTTCTTATCTAATTTTAGCTATCCTCTAACCTGTTATAATTAATTAATATTTTAACTAAGAACAATTTGACGGATATCTTTTGGTTAAAGTATGGAAGCAAGAAAAATACAAGACTACTGAAAAAGAATTCTATTTATTTTTGTAAGCTAGTTTAAACTGTTGTTAATATAAGATTAACAGTATTTGCTTCAAATTCGCCGTTTACTAAGGAATAATAAATTAATATTTTTATTTCAAGACAGTCGAGGCCAAGACAACACCAGTGTCAGTCTTGCAAACTCCTTATTAAACAGAAGGTTTTCTTAAAGCGAGTTTTCAAGAGTTTATAGTTCAATAAAACTTTACTTTGATATGTAAATGTGTTCTATTTTTGTTTTCATTATTATTTATTTAACTTTGACTACTTACTTTGAAGTTTTCATTTTCTTTATCAGATATACAATATCTGATATATTGTTTGTTGGTTATACAATACCGATTACAAAATAGCATGACGCTAGAGGGGATTGCAATGATGTATTCAATGTAACATTGCGACCAAAAAATGCTGCGACAAAGAAATGTCTTTTAATTTCCTCTATTGTTAGGTAACCTATATCAAGTGGCAGTATTTGATTTGATGTTTTCGCCTTCCCAGCATTAACTGTAGAACAAAAAGCTAAAATTCACACCAGATTGAGGGACAGAAAACCTGTAAAAGATATTGCGACGGAATTGAGAGTAAGCAAAAATATAGTGATGTTATTCAAGAAAACAAGTGAAGAAAACGGGGAAATTAAGAGAAAACCAGGTTTAGGTAGGAGTCATATCTCAATGGAGGATGAAGGTTTCGAGTTGGTCAACTTTCCAAAATTCTTTTAAAATAGCCTTAAATGCGAAAGATAAAACAAATCCCCCCGCTTCTCCAGAACACAAGGACGTCTAATAGGAACGTCAGATATAAAGAACAGAAGTACTTCTAACAAAACATTTTTGACTGATGAAAACAAGCAGATAATAGTAGAATTTTGTAGAGAATATCTCAACCAGAACATAGTATATATAGAATATAAAACTAATTAAAGTGGACATCTTTCAAATAATATTTGGGAATAGTTCAGTGCTAGGGGCCCAGTAGCATTGCAAACTATTCAGGGAAGACTGACGGCTACTGTTTATTGAGATATTTTTCGTCTTCGAGTACTTTTTCCAGCACGACAATGCACAAATCCTCAGGGCAAGAATTACTGAAGAATTCACCTCAATCCTATTCAAGGATTCACCTCAATTATATTGCGAACATTTGGTGAAAAATGACAAAATACATGTATAGGTATGAATTTAGACCGAAAAGCCAAGAAGAGCTCCGAAAGGAGATAGTTAAAGCATGGAATGAAATAACTTCGGATTTAAACTTTGTAATTATTTTGTAAAAGTCAAATTTTTACCGATAGTCATCTTTTTCTTATAGAACAACCTGTATATTAATATATATTTGAAAAGAATCTAATTTTCTGACCTCAAATATAGATAGTTTGATCATCATTAATCAATCCGTTTTGAAAATATGAAATCATGAAGAACCTTGAACAAAAGTATACACCCTATTAAATGTATCTACTTAATCAAAGTCGATTAATGTAATAATATGTAAGTCTTTGAAATCCGAAAATAGCTCCCTTTAAATATGAATTTTTATACATTATGTTTTTTTTTCAAAATTTGTAATTTTAAAATACATTTTTTTCTGAATTTCCCTTTATTGATAACTCATTAAATATCTCTTTCAGTGGAGGTCAATATAACATAAGGCGAGACCGTTTTCATTATTCAATCAAATTAGTTTTTACTCAAACACCATAAGAAATGCGATAAAAATCTAATAAATATAATTATTTGCTAGACATTATTTTTAACAACACAAGGTAAAAAACCATTCATTACAATAATAATAATGGACGTATTTCAACTATTTTTTCAGGCCAAGATCAAGAAAGTTAACTTTGGCTCATTTTATTTAAAAGGACTCTCTATGTTATTTGTAAAAATAACTTTATCTGAATAAATAGAAGAGCACTCGAAAAAGCATTAACATTTATTATCTCAGGATCCATTCAACTGATAAATTTATAAAAGTCAAATCCTTCGTACAAACAAGTTAAGGCAAGTTGGAATACAAAACTTATGCATAAGATGCATAAGTTTTGTAAAGTAAGTAAAGTATAAAGAATATCATAAAATAAATTGAAACGTCGTAACAAATGGAGATATCCAGACCAGAACAGCAAAAGGATTGTAGGCATCTATTCCATTACTTTTTGAAAGACTCACTGCATTTCTGGCACTATAAAATATTGGTTTCGCACATATCTTTTCCTTATTCCAAGATACTGGACTGCGAATTTGGTTATCATTTGGATTTGAATGCATATTTTAGTAATATTAGCGATTTCTTACCTGAAAGATAGAACATACTTCAAGAAGCATATAAAAAATACACCAGCCGTAGGCGAGTGTCGTAAATATCTTGAGTGAATAATAGCCATTATATGCGAATAAAATAGTATAAAAGACTTTATCCACGATTATTATATAAAAAAACTGAGCAAATGCAAAATATACTGTGTTCATTTTAATTACCCAGTTCTGTGACACGTCGTCGCAGTGGCGGATTGTGGTTTTTGTGGACTTTAGGTTAACTGAATTTTTGACCCCCCCTCACATAAATACTTTCAAAAGAGCTTAATTTTGGCATTGACTTAGAAACTAGACTACAACAAAAAAAAATGTCCCGAAATAATTTTAAAGCAAAAATGAATTTTATTTATTAATTTTGGAACTATATAAATATAGGTTCATTATAGAAAGAAACAAACATAATACATTTGAAAGATGCACGATGGACATAGGTCTGCGTGAGGAAATATACTAAAGTAATTGCTATTCACATAATCCAGTTAGAACCAAATACATAAAATAGTTGCCACTGTATGTAACATCAAGAAAATATATTACTCCCAAAAGCCACCAGTATGCTCGATTAATTCAAAATTATCCATTATCCATTTATTTAATATGATTTTGATTTCGATATTTTTAAAAGGTTTGACTTGTTGGCAACAAATTTAAAATCTTAGGACCAATAAATGTAAGACATCTTTGTATGGCATTACAGTATGAATATGGAATGATAAAATACCGTCCAGCATTTGCTCTTGTCATAATACCATGATTGATACAATTATCGTGAAATATGTTTCTACTCAGTGAAAATCTCAAAATAGTTTTTATATATAATTGTCTGATTATAAAAACATTGTCTGTTGAAAAAGTGAATCGTTTTGTTTTAAATATCATAATTTTTAAAATATATTTCTGAGCAATAGTGATGCTGGCAAGAGCATTACTGTGAGCAGATCCCCAAGAAATTATCCCATAACTTAAACATGACTCTTTTCTTTCCAAAACATTACGCAATTCATAGAATTTATAAACAAGCATTTTTAATTTTATTTTTTTAAATAATCCAAATATATTGAGCAAGCCCAGTCATTTGAGTTACAACAATTGCTCAAATGAATCTTAATGTGTTGGTTATGCGGTAAACCCCTGAGGTTCGATGAGAATGTCATAAAATTGGTATTTGAAACATATGAGGTTAGGGACTTAAGATCCATCCACATTTTTTCACACGAGTAAGAATTCTTTCAGCAATTCGAAACGATTACTCCCAAGTAACTCCCTTACAGCATAACACTGTATCATCTGCAAAATATACAGTTTTTGTAAGACGGCACAATCTAGATAAGTCATTAACATATACTGAGAAAAGCACGGGACTAAGCAATGTATCATGTGAAACACCATATTCGACTTTATTTTCCGAACTTATACAGGAGTTTAACGTTTTAGATTCTATTAGTTAGGTAAGACTTAAACACAGATTATGGGTTACACTCTTACATCAATAATTTCCAGTTTTTTAGTAGAATACGGTGGTCCACATGTCAAACGCTTTAAAAAAATCTAAAAAAATAGCGAGAGGTTTACAATTACTATTGAAGTACTCAGTTACAAATTTAGTAACTTCATACAAAGCATTGTCTGTGCTAATATCCTCCCTAAAACCAAATAAGGAATCAGCATATTTAACCATTAATTTTAACCCCAATGATAAAAAATCTTATCTACTTATTTTATTTATTGTTGATTTAGCTTATTAAAAATATGCAATAATTTTGGTTCTTTTTGGTCGAAATTCAGGGAAATCCGAAAATCAACTTACAAATTATCATACATGTTTGGGCAAATGTTTACCGTGAAAGATGAATGTAGGAGGAACAAATTCTAGAACAGTTTCTAAACTATTTTCGTTACAATCATAAGAAGTACCTAATGAGCACAACATTGCATTTTATGCTTTGGATGATGATTGCATTTCTCAGTGAAAAGGAAACATATTCAGATTAACGATCTACATACTTAGTTGGCATAGCATATTTAAACAAACAAAGAATTTCCAAAAAGATATTAAACACCAAATAAAGTTAATAATAATAACAATCTAACAACAATCTTTTAAATTCCTTAAAAAAGTAGAATATCCAGAAGCAAATCCAAATTTGATTAAAGTGATGCCCGAATAAATTAATAAATCAAGTTAATGACTTTGATAAAGTAAAGACCTAGACGGTATATTTGTTTTTATTCGAAAAACTATATAGCCCCTGTGAGGCCACCTTTTCGTTGGGGGCCCTAGGTTTGAACCTAATAGGACAACCGCACCTGCATGATTGTTTTGGCATAGCCGCCTACTCGATAAACTTAAACAAGTAACTACAGCTGTCTTTATCATTGGTTTAGAGTGAATAAATTCACTTCCAGGAGTAAATAATATATAACATTATAATTATTGAAGAAATATTGGTAAAATTTTGCAACAGTTTTGGATAAAGTTTTTTTGGCTAACCTGGCAGGCCACACGCCTCTTGCAAAAAATAATTAAGTAAGCTTAGAAATTTCTTTGTTGATGTTTCTGTAAAATACCTTTAGAAACTAAAAAAACAATTAATTCCAAATCTAATTCCAATAAATTGAAATTGAAATACCAAAAAAAAATGATATGATTGTTTTTTCAAGGTCAGGTAAATTAAAATAAGAAAACTTGTTTTTAAATGTCCCATTTACAATATCAAAACTTAGTAGCAGAAATTAAGAATTATAATAAGATATAATAACGTTGTGATGCAAAATTTCATCCAAATTGAATAACCAACGTTTAATTTCAGCACCATATAAAAAATGTGAATCACTACCATTTAGTAGCACCTAGTATATGCATAGATGTTACAATATGTATTTTTAATTTAGTAACAGCCGTAGGATAAAAAAAAGAATGAAGCACGAAACTCTCAAAAAATTGATAATATTGTTTTTTGGTTTTCTTTTTCGTTTTATTTATTAAACCCAAACGTATTAAACTTTGTTATGAATATATAAAAGAGCAGACTCTCAGTAAGGTGGTGAAAAATATTCTTTTCATACACATTAATCCACATATTTTGCCTTCCAGCTCGTTCAGCTGTTTAAAATATGATAAACAATATTTCAAAATTCCGACCTAGCGGCAGTTTTTGGTTCATTGCTATACATTATGAATAACTTGTTGTGTTCTGAATTCGGGCCTCTCACATGCAGCGATAAAAATCGTTATAATGTATATAGAAAAAGTTAATACAATAATATATATTTTTCTGGCTTTGGAGAATGGAAGCAAGTAGAAAAAAGAATAGTAAAAAAAACTAACACCTAGATTTAATAATATTGGTCTTTTCGTAAAATAAATACGCAACAGCACAAACGGGTGACTAAAATAAAAGTACAACGAATATAGTTACGCAAAAAATATAGAAGAGTTCACCTGAACATTTACACAGACAAAAATGAGATTTTCACAATTTTCTATTGATGCAAAATTGATTTATTCTACCCATGGGTGCTTACCCTGTTTACTGTTACTTTTCACTCTCGAATTTATTGTATTTTCCCTATTCATATTTAATGGTAAACATCTCCCAATACTCACACCATTCAAATGAATAATCAAATGTTTAAGCCTAAGATTCTTTATACCTAGTTGGCATAACTGTTCAGAAAAATCTTCGCTGGCATGACCACATCAGCTCACTTACCACAGCATGTCGTAAAGAAATTGGTTTTCCTTTTCCGAAAATACTTTCCTTTTGCCAACTTGTATCCTACCATTTACCTTCACAGAATCAGACCCAGTCTTAAGTATTGCTCGCCCATATGGAGAGCAGCCTTTCCTTCAATCCTTAATATCCCTGGTCCTGTCCAAAGGAGAGCTATTCGCCTGATTTAACATAATAAGGAAGCAGATAATACTATAGATTCTATTCTGATGAATAATCATTCATTGGTCATTCCTACCAGGGAGACACGAGCGTCGAACCACATGTATCCCTTCAACGCCCAACTGCAAAAACTAAGAACATCCCACTTTTTTCGGTCCCTTATTCCCAGAGTGTCCCAATTAAGGAACGTCTTACCAGCAAGTGCCTTTTACTCTTCCCTTAATCTGCAAGTTTTTAAATCCCACATCAATAAACTTTCTCTGTTTTCACTTAAAGTCAATCACGTTACTTGGTACTTAGGCATTCGGCTCTCATGGTATCTTTGAAAATCTTCTTCGACAATGCCGAATGTGATTTTGGCGAAACGTCAGTAAAATTGTTCTTTTCAGAACAACAATAGTGACGGAATGTACACCCGGAATGAAAACACATCGTATTTTTCCATCCGTGAAGGACTAAGAATCAACATTTTTCAGCGTGCCTGATGATTTTAATAGATCCTCGAATTCTCCTTTTATAATATAATAATAATAATAATAATAATAATGGTTATAATAATAATAATAATATTCCGTGTGGAGTTGCTAGTCTCCCATCGGGCGCCTTCCCACGTGGCAGATAGGGGAATGCTCACCAGTAATGGAGGGTACTGAGCAAATAAAATATTTAGGGTGGACCAGGATCCGGATCGGAACCGTTAGGAAGTCAGACCTGCCAAGGACTCACGTAATGAACAAGGATCACGAGATGGAACCCGGAACCATACGCAACACCAAAGAATGGCTATCCTAGTGTTACTGAGTATGTACCACAGGCCACCACATCACAGGGACGACTGAGGCAGCGGACTATATGGACTGGCGAAGTTAGTTAGAAAATTAAACCCTAGCACGAAAGTGGCTAACGCGGCAAGTGTAATTATCCAGAGTGAAAGCACACGGCGGTTGAGGTGTTAAACTTACTTAATTAAAGACTTGCTGCCGCAGCAAAACGGCTCAAGCGCTATAAGGAGATTAATACCACCAGAAGAGCACAAAATCAACAGTTCGTCAAAGGTGAGCCAATTTTCTATCAGAATCAAACATGTGCTAATAAGACGCCAGAGGACGAGGCAAAAGTTCCCACCACAGAAAATATAAAGCAGTTATGGGAAGGCATATGAGTAATCCAGTAAAACATAATAGAACCAAATAGCTATTTGTGGAAAAAAGTGCTGCCACTAACAGAAGAACCATGCTTGACAGACTAATAATACAGGAAGATGCAGAAAGAGCCATAAGTAAATTCCTAAACTGGAAAGCCCCAGGGCCAGAAAAAGTGTAGAACTTCTAGTACAAGCAATTTAAAACAATAAATAAACAACTTGCTTATAGTTATAATGGATTACTGGAAGACCTTATGTCGCTGCCAAACTTTATGATCAATGGTGTTACTTACCTTCTGCCAAAAAGCGCGCAATATACAGACAACCCGGCAAAATATCGCCCGAAAACCTGTCTCTCTACCATATATAAAATACTTACCTCAATAATCACTGACAAAATGTATGCCCATCTCGAAAAAAAAGAAACTTCTAAACGAAGAGCAGAAAGGATGCCGTAGGGGTTCCAGGGGATGCAAGGAACAACTCATCATAGACGCTACGATTATGTCTCATGCAAAAAAGTCAAAAAGTCCTTTGCACACTGCATACATAAACTATTAGAAAGTTTTGATAGCATTCCCCATTCTTGGCTGGCAGAGGTTTTGGAGCTCTATAGAATTGAACCACATATATGCAATTTTCTTAAATGTGCCATAATACAGTGGAATACAAATCTGTTAATGAATTCACCTGTCAAAACAATAGACGCTGTGAGTTCCCTCGGATTCTGTCTAGCTCTCCGGCCATTAATAAAGATGCTAACATCACAAAACAAAGAGTCTGATTTACCACATTCCACTACACCTATCAGCCACTTATAGTACATGGATGACTTGAAGATCTATGCTCAAACCAAAACAAACCTAGAAGCACTCTTGTCATGTGTCGAAAGGTTCAGCACGGACATCCAAATGAAATTTGGTCTGGACAAATGTAAAGTCAACAGCATGGAAAAGGGTCAAGAAGAGCAATGCAATACATCAAAAAGCTAGACAGTCAGTAACAGATACTTACCTTAAACGATTGCCGGCGATCCTGCGTACGAAATAATCAGTAAGGAACATAGCCAAAGCTATTAATACCTCTGTAACTTCTACCATCTCCTACAGTTTTGGAATCATAAAGTGGACGGACACTGAACTTAATAACTTGAACATTAAAACACATTAAGAATTTAGGAAACATCGAGCCCACCACCCCAGGTCCTGCATCGAAAGATTTCACCTGCCACTTAAGTTCGGAGGAAGAGGAATCCCAGATGTAGTAGTTAGACATCAAAATCAGCTAACAAACCTAAGAAAATATTTCTATAAAAAAGCAGAGACTTGTAATATCCACCGGGCAATGGTGCAAGCAGATAGGAAGGCCACGCCGCTAAAACTCGCAGATGAAATGTTCATCCCTGGCGCCACCATCAAATCGCCATTGCAACAACTGGAATCCTGGCAAAGTAAGCCTTAGCATGGAAAGTACCTAGCCGCGATAGAGAGCAACACCATTGATACGGAAGCATCAACATCTAACTTACGCACAGGTAACATCTTCATGGAAACTAAAGGCTTTATTGCCGCAATTCATGACCAGGTATTTTAGACCATTAAATGGCAGGCTGTACCACACAGGCTCCAAAAGCTTACCTGGAAAGGCACAATAGAGCTGGTAAAATAATTCACCAGAAACTAAGAAAAGTTTACATGGGACTTACAGAGATCGTACCCTCTTATCAGTACGAACCGCCGCCCATCTGTAAAGACCAAAACACCCGCCTGTACTTGAACAGAAAGATTCAAACTGATAAGTCGATCCCAACAACATTCCAGTCCTGGTAATAACGTTCAATAATTAAAAGAACATCTACATTTTAGATTTTGCAGCGAATATTGGTAAAACACACGCTGAAAAAATTAATAAGTACCTACCATTGCGAGAGAGGATCCTTCAAATGTGGCAGATGGATGAGGTTACCATTGTCCCAATTGTTATCGGCTGCACCAGCGAAATACCTAAAAACATGAAAGTAGGGATTAAACGTTTAAACTTAGAATGGGAAATATTTGTACCAATCCAAAAATCAGTATTACTGGACACCTCTAGCATTGTCAGAAGGGTTATTGGCAGTCTCCATCAGTATTTTTAATACACCAATTAAGCAGGCCATCTTGTCTTCAGACCACTGTGTGTGCACTGACTTTAAATACCACATGAAGTGTGAAAACTTAATAATAATAATATTATTATTAATAAAAATAATAATAATAATAGCAATAATAATAATTCATGGTTGCTATTAAAGATCAGGTGGTCAACATTAAAAACTACATAAAGTACATCGTTAAAGACCCGAATATATGAGATGACAGGTAAGAGAAGCGCGAATATGCTGAAACCATGCATATTATTTGCACCGATATACTGAAGTTGCTGAATCATACACCAGAACTTGTGCAGCTATTTAAAATTTTCATGCATCCATAATTATCAACTAACGGCTATGCTAGGTACTGCAAGATATACAATACTTCAACAACAGACCAGACAGTCTAGTACATGACAAATAACTCAGAAGTGCCTATCTAGTTGATATAGCTATCCACAACGCTTACAACGTAGAAAACACTATTGAGAAAAATAAGCAGACATACCAGGAGCTTCGAGACAAGGTTAAAAAATGTGGAAACTTGAGAAAGTGGCAATAACGCCGCGACTCGAAACCAAGAAGAGATGATCTATTGAACCAAACAGTTGAACGTTGTCATTTTGTCTCTATTTCACCATAAAAGACCCGAATAGCGGGAATAAAGATCCGGATCCCTTAGTCGGATCAATCGTAAAGTGCAATATAGATTATGCTCGCAGAAAGGATGTACAAGGAGCCCAATATAGGGGCTGTAGCTCTGTCCCACTGTCTTATTACAGAGTGCAGAAGATAAATGATTTAAAACAATAAAATTGTTAAACTGACTTATAAGGTAGCTTATATTTTTGGTATAAATGCTAATATATAAATTAGCTACCAATGAATACCAAATAATTACTGTGTAAAATAAGTAATGTAAATGGTGTTATTATTTAGACCATTATGCGCAACTGTAATGAATTTTATTATCCATTACATTAACTGTTTGGACAATATAATTGCGCTAAAATAGCTATGTTGTTAATTTAGCTAACAATAATATATTGTCCTTTACATATTGCTACTAAATTAGATATATGTATGTTGCGGTCTTTGACGAAGTTTACTTTTCTGTACTGATCTTTTTCATTGTTTTGTGTGACACACTAACAATTTATTCTTTTGATATTTTAAAGACATATTTTCAAATATATACGTTCTAGTGTTACTTTGAAGGTAATTTTTATTCACTATGCAGTGTCGCTACCTTTCAATGAGACAATTTTTATGTTTTTCACAGTATTGGTCGTGATTACATCTATATAAATCTCTTGAGAATTCTTTACTATCGTGCTATCACATAAATACGTGCCTATTAATAATTTCTTTAACATTGATAAGTTACATAATAAGAAACAAAAAGCTAGGACGTTTTGTTAAGTTAAAATTAAATAAATAATCTGTGGTAAAAATCGGTTAAAATATAACATACATATAATATATCTAACTTATCTTTATCAACAAAAAAAAAAGTTTTGAGATCGGCTGCAAACATAATTTTGTATATACTACTTGTGAAATTTTATGTATAAAGTATGGAGGAGATTAAAGTGCTTATCATTTGCGATTAAAGTATAAGATTCATTAAGGCTAATTAAGTATATAGTTCTATATTTTAGTGTTTCTAATACAAAAATGATTATATATATATATATATATATATATATATATATATATATATATATATATATATATATATATATATATATATATATATATATATATATATATATATATATATATATATATATATATATATATATATATATATATATATATATATCACGGATATATAACCATATATATGTATTTTTGTTCAAGCAACCTACTTGTTAAACATTGTATTAAAGAGCCTTATCAGTAGTTCAGATTAAAAAAATCTTCCTAATTGAATTAATGTCGAGTCCGTAAATATAGAAATATTTTTTTTCAAGAACTAACAATATTTTCAGGATGCATTTTAAATCTGACAATACAAATATAATTTATTTTCATTTCAAACTGTTTTAAGAGATTTAAAAAACAAGTAAAACAAGTATTTCTATAGAATTCCACGACAAGAGTTTAATTAGTATTTGAATACTTCATTCCATTTTCGTTCCGGTGAGATTTTCAAGGGCCTCTTCTGATATTTGGTTTAAGTTGCGTAGCTATTATGCATGCCATTGTAATCTCAGATAAGCCTGTTAAATCTATTCTCGTAAAAACAAAGTACCATATTTTTGCTAAATATGTTTGAAGTGTATGTGTGTGTGTCTCAGTTTCATCTCAACCACAATTGCAGAAATAATATTAAGATTTAAATCAGAAAAACCAAGTACTTTATAAAAAATGGACTGAGATAAATTGCTAAAAAGTGCAACTGATGTCAGAGCTTTCATAAATTAGTACTTAAACTGCCAGCCTAGATAGTGAGAATCACGAATTCAAATTCCAGAGAAGAAAATAATTTCAAAAAATCCCCAAACTGAGGTTTTTCTAACTTTATTTGACCCATACTATTAACGAAAATGAAGTCCAAATAGAATTTGCATTATTGCCTCCGAAAATCTACCTTCTCAGGAAAATGCTCTGTGGATAACCAAAACCTTTGCTTGAAATTGTTACCTCTTTTCAGAGCTTCCGCAAATGTACTTGATATGGGACACGCTTTTTGAAGGAACCTTCTGAGCTTGTCGAAATCCCAAACCTTCCCATTAAACTGTTAATATCTTAGAAGTCATAAAAAGACCCAGTTAATATCATTTGCGCGAAAACCCCAAAGACCGAAGAGTTTGCGCCCCCTATTTTAATGGTAATATATATTTCTTCAGTGAGTATACTACTCGACTTTGTTTTATAAATAAAAACGAGTTTATTTCCGTACTAAATTTGAGCTACAACCCTTTGTGCCCACATAAGTGATTTAAGGCAGAGGCCGCATATGTAAAAATATAAAATTTTTAATTTTAATATATTTGCAAAACAGTAAGGTCAGTTTGTCGGTTAGGAAATCGAAAGTAGAGAAATAGTAAATCTTATAAAAATTAAAGACAATTAAAAGTGAAAAAAGTTTGGCCTCGAGTGAAAGTCGAACCCCCAACTTCTGTCTTAAAGGGATCTTAAATTAGCTAACAAGGAATAGTAAGAAAACTGGCAAAGGGTTATATAAGCCTCCCCACCTACCGCGGGGGTGCTCAACGAATCTCTAAACAGACATCGCTCCTACTGGGTAAGAATACTCTCGTCACGTTAGGCAGGTTTTGTCTGTGTGTGTAAAATTTTCTAGGCAACGTTTCTGCGAGGGAGTCGAACACATAACCTCTATCTTACCGGAGCACTTATAAACATTCTGTAGAGACCCACGCTATCGGGATCAAATAGTCATTTTCTATTTGCTGCAGGGTTACTATCTACTACCGCGCCCTAAGTTTACGTAATGGGATCGTCCCTTTGAAATATCGGAATGAGAACGAGATTTGTTTACTTTAAGAACGAGATTTCTTTACTTTATAGTGTAGGGGTTAGCACGTCGAACTAATATTCGGTAGATCTGTGTATCAAGTATTCGAACTTGAGTGAGGTGCACTGTTTTAATTTCTGATAAATACGATTAACACCTTAAAATATTTTTTTCAAAAAAATTTAAACTTTTATTACAAAGTAAGAACCTATTTTCGACTCAGTTTATTATATTCTTTTATTTTTATTTCCAAACACAAACATTG
This sequence comes from Kuschelorhynchus macadamiae, assembly GCA_030620095.1. Classification (NCBI taxonomy): domain Eukaryota; kingdom Metazoa; phylum Arthropoda; class Insecta; order Coleoptera; family Curculionidae; genus Kuschelorhynchus; species Kuschelorhynchus macadamiae. The sequence continues at coordinate 2,370,057 of JAUTXW010000830.1, forward strand.
AAATTCTACCTACACTTTCTATGTGTATTCAGTTTTCCACTGATATTTTTACTAAATTAATTATAATTTAATAATAGAGACCCAAATAATATATATTCAAATCACATATTAATAGCAAAGAAATACATGCATATTGCAACAGCCGTCGAATAATAGTCCAATTTATTTTTACACACTGGTAAAAAACTAAAACAGGCATTGCCAACAATAGGGTTTTATTTATTTTTAGTCCAGCTAATTTCAGTTTTCCTGAATGAATGTCCAGTATCGTTATAAAGCTGTTTGAATTTTGTTTGTGTAAAATCAAGCTTTTTAAAATGTTTATGATGACGTTGATATTTATGAGAAAGTTGTTAGAATCGAATGATTTATAGATCAATAAAATCGAAATTAAATGTTGTCGAAAAATAAACAATTTAATATATATCTTTCGATTTCATTTTCATTACTGTAATGAAAGTGTTAATAGTATTGTTAACATTATCTTAAATTAACATTTCAAGATAACATATTTTATTTCCGAGTATGAGATTTGATTCATGTCATGCATTCATTTTAACTATATACTAAACACCAAACTTTAATATACGAACATGGTAGTGAAAGCTAAAAGTGATTTTGAAACTTGTTTTATATGTTATTCATATATACTCTGTTATGGTATGTATATTATACTCGGACAGACTTATATTGAAAAATCGGTAAAATCTTCCCTCGTATCGTATACAATTCTACTACTTACAATAAACCAATAAACAGTCTATATACTTAATTTATTTATTATTATTTTTATTATTACTGTTATTATTAATATGATTTGTTTATTTTTCGTAACATTTAGATAGTCTACAAAAAATAAATTGTGTCCGTTATTTTTTCCTTCATAAAAAGAATGTTTTTCTCCCACTAAAAATTTATCAAATTTAACATTTGATGTTTGTACAAATTTTGAAATCTATCCGATAAGTAGTTTTTAAATAATTTTTTTTTACATTTTGTTCCACCTTATTGGATGTTTAGCAAAATGTAACCGTTTCATCCCCTTAAGACCCCTTTTGAGCTATGCCGCATAAAGCCAGAACGACAGTCCGACATTCTGTTCTTTTTTACCGCACATGCAAATGAGGGCAATGTATTTAACGGTCATGTATGTATGTATAATTATTTATTACCAATGACAGGGAAAACATCTGGACCGACGAGTGAGGCGTCAAAGGCATCCAAAATGGCAAAAGGGTATATAGTTGTTTTTTTTTGGATAATTTCTTTCCATATAATATTACAACATGAATTTACTAAAGGGAACTTAAAAAAACAAATTAAATTTTAATATTAATACAAAATTCACGTGTGAGCTAAAAAACTAAAACAAAAACATAAGAGATCAGCTCATATCATATGTATTACGTCAAACCAGTATAATATTCCCATTCATCGTAAATCCCTTTATCCTCCTTTTGAGTCCTATTTCTTTTTATTTCACATTAAGTTACTTTCATCGATTACATTGTTCGTATTTGATTCCTCGGGGAAAAGTTGCCTATACAAAGTTAATGCATAGGATAAAACGAAAAATGGTAAGGTTATAACAGTTACGCAACTAGGAAGAGATTACTCTTTAGCTCGATGGATAATTTGGTTTTTAAATTAAAACAAGTAATATATATATATATATATATATATATATATATATATATATATATATATATATTTCTTACCGGCTATGTCAAATCCAATTCAAAATCTTAGCCTTAGATGTCCAAAGAATGAAAATCAAATTCTTAGATATAAAATGTTTTTATTAAGATGGTTAGATATTTTGATCTTTCGAGCATCATCAGAGCTTAAGGTAAACAAAATTACAGACATAACATAAAAAAGACGAACGACATTTATTTAAAATTATATAAAATATTGTTGTATGTAATTTTAAATAAGTGCCTTTTTTTGTCTTATTCGATTTACATGGGTATTTTTATTTGTCTTAATGTCTGATGATGCGCGAAAGACCGGAATATGTAAAAACATAAATAAAAATATTTCATAACTGAGACTAAGACTTTTACATAGGTTGGCCACCAGCATGCAACAGCGCGGCAGAGCGATAAAACATTTATTTATTCTCTGTTTTTTTTTTGCATATGAACATCGTAATAAAAATAAATAGTAAGTAGTGACAACCCGGCTGAGGATAGAAGGCTTTAATAAAAAATTCACAGATCTTGGACCTTACGCAAGTATCCTACTTATTGAAAATATCTGACATAAGTTTTAAAGTATAATGTTCCTTTGCCAATAAAAAAAGTTGTTAAACATTTAAAATGTACACACAACAATGGTAATCAACCTCGGTCAAATATTTGTTTTTATTAAAATTTGTATCTATAAGCATACATTGCATGTCCCATTTGTTTCTATTAAAATTTTCAAACAACGGCCTCTTTTTTTATATTTCACTTTGGAATGGAAGATGGAAGAAATTTCAGGAAACAGGGCCTGAAATTAAATGGTATAGCCGTATAAAAAAACACCCGATATATTAAAAGATAAAAATCGTTCCAATCCCAATTTTTTTAAATTTTGCTTTTCAGAGTTTATTACAGTTATAGCATTTTAATATTGTTAATAAATATGTATTAAATGTGACTATTGTAATTATGTCAAAAATAATAGACCGTCCTATATTTCTTCTTAATTTGTCGGCCTTCTTCCTCTTCCAATTTTTTCAAAAAACATTGGATGCGATCAAATTCTGATTCCTTTTGCATTTAGATGTTAGAATAATACATGTGAGCAATTCCCTTGCCTATAGCCTTAAAACTTAATATTTATATTTATCTAATATTACTTGAGAATTCCTTACTATCGTGCTATCACATAAATACATGCCTATTAATAATTTCTTTAACATTGATAAGTTACATAATATGAAACAAAAAGCTAGGACGTTTTGTTAAGTTAAAATTAAATAAATAATATGTGGTAAAAATCGGTTCAAATATAACATACATATAATATATCTAACGTACCTTTTTCAACAAAAAAATAGTTTTGAGATCGGCTGCAAACATAATTTCGTATATTTCAGTACGTATTTAATGATGGCTACCTTATTCTAATTAGACTCGAAATTTTGTTTCACACATACACAAAACAATGGACTATTTTGCTTTTACTAAAATTTGTTCATCTATGCATTGGCAAGCTGTATTTACCTTATTTAAATATAAGACTCAGAATTTTGTTACACACATACATACACAAAACAATGAACTATTTTATTTGTATATAAAGTTTTCTCATCTATGCATGGGCAATCCGATGACCTCATATTATAATGTTATCTTATTTATTCATTTAGTGCGTCCAAACTCATAATCTATACATATTATTCTACTGAACAAGTTATCACAGTTCTGGTGTCGGGATTTTGCTTTGTCGAGGTTACAACATGCAGTATTAACTTCACATAAAAATGATTCCAATAGTATCTTCAATACTAAAAAATATCGAAATAAGTCAAGTGGAAGCTGCAAGCCAAACCGGGAAAAATCACTTTGTGTTTTAATTATATTGATTTTAATTTAGCATCCTTTCAAAAGTCAACTTCAAGAAGAACAACAATTATTATATTAGGCATTATTAATATTATTATATTTTCCAGATAACATAACATATACCTTTCAGTCATTTCTGAGATACTGAGAACTGAAAATTAACATTATGAGACTTGTAAAATCAAAACTTTTCGACTTAGATCAAAATCTATTGCAGAATTCCTATCTGAAATTTTGATAGTCATTTTTATGTGTAACTTTGTAAAATATGCAGTGTTTTATGGTAAAGTTATATATTATTTAATTATATTTTCCGTTGTAATGTATGTTCCTTTAGGTCTGCTGATGCCCGTTAGGGCGAAACATGTTACCTGTCCCTAATTTATAAACTTATTTTTGACTGAGATCTAGACTTTGTGTATATTTTTATTGTTACATTACAAAGTATCTTTAAGAATATATTCTCGCAAACGATCTTGAAAATGTCGCATCACTTATTTGAAAATTTGCCCATTAATTGCCCTTTCTTCTCGTATAATTTCAATTCTTCAGGATGATTAGTAACCACTTTCGGTTTAAAAAGAACTCTGGAATATTGAGATCAGGTATATAAATTATTTTACATTTGTGAAAGTACCGTTTTTAACTTTAAAATGGATAAAATATTTGAACTTACAATAATCCTATAAAAATTAAATTTTATAGTTACAAATTTTATTTTATACAGAAGAAATTGCTTAAGAAACTATTTATATTAAGAATTTATGGTTCTTGGGATTGGAGCGTGTCATATTGGAACTACTAGCAGAATTTTCGGGGAAATTAATGAATAAATCCTGCAAAATACTTACCTAGTTTCCGTAAATTGCACTGACAATCAGTGTAAGATATCGTGCAATGAATGATAGTAATCCTAATTTGACGCGGTGCCATCCCAAGACCCATGATTTCTTAAAATGCTTGAATATTATTACTAATAAACTAAGTTTTAAAGATTAATGTTTATAATACAAAATTAATATTCGGTAACCCCAAGATGAAGATTAGTTTAGCAAGCATTAAAATTACGTTAGGCAGTATAATGCTGACGTGAAATATAAGAAAAAAATGCCTCTCTGACATTCTTATTATCCCCTATTTCTTAAGTATGTTCAACTGGATTTGTTGGCTTTATAAATAACTTTTTTATTTGCTAGCCTCTATACAACATATGTTTTCCGCTACATTACATTTATACGAATGTATAAAATATGCAGACTAATATTTTTTTTTGAGAACATGAATGAGTTCATCAATCAAAAGTTTATTTACCGTATCCTGGTAACTTGTGGCGCAGTTTTTCTTTCGGAAACTTCTGATTGATTTATTTAGAAAACTTTAGAGCAGAAATGTTGTCATAATATGTAGTGTAAGTTGTACAAGAAGTAATTAATACTAGCTCAGATCTTTTTATTTTTTCGTAGGTAAAAGTTCGATTAGAATTTTCATTAAGGGTAATTATACGAAGCTAATAGATTGTGTAGAATAATTGAGATAGATTTGTCGCAAAAGATCTGTACGTAAATAACAATAATAATAAAGGTCTTTATTGCAAATAATAATACAAATTTCAATACACTGAGAAAAAGACGAGATTCAGTGTACTAGAGTTCCAATACAGTGTTTTAGATATCCCAAGTGTTTAAATACTAAATTCTAAAATATATAACTATGACGAAGTATGAAAGATAGACAATATCTAGACACGTAAGGCTATAAGTATAGAAGTAATTTCTACACTCTTTAAACCAGTAGAAACATATATACATTGCGGCTCACCTCATATCCGTCGGTCTCTAGCTTCTAAATGGTACTTTTTTTAGCATATTTTATCGGTAAGAGGTACAATATAAAATTATTAAGAACTATCAATAAAATAATAGCATATCAAAGTATAATTCTTTAATAGCACGCAAAACAGTAAATGGCATCGATAATAATTAATATAATCAAGTATGCAACAAATTTTAAGTTTGAAAAGCTTTAGGCTGCCAGTAATATTGTATCTTGATATTCAATATTATACAGGGTGTAACAAAATCAGTGGTAAACTTTTCCCAAATTAAATCGTTAATAAACAGGGATACAACATCATTAGAAAGTAATATATTCTTCTTTAAAATTGCAATAGGGTTCCATATACCTAACTTCGACATTATTAATGATAATTATGATTACTTTAAAAAGTAGGTTCTGTAAAGTTTAATTAGATGTACAACTGCATTATGTTTACTCATACCTAACTTTTGTAGTTTTTCATAAAATAGAGTTTTACTATAATAGTTTAGAAACTTAATTTAATCTTGTTTAATAATCCGAGGTAGCCTTGACATGGCTGTCATTTTATTTTTGTTTAAAAAACATTATTGTTAGTTGTCATTTAGTAAACCATATTTCGTGGTGTATTTAGCTTATTTTAAAGTAATAATTAACAATTCAAATTCGTTAGAACAACTGGTGGAAGTATTAAGAAGAACTGAAAATGTAGCTTATGAAAAAGGGAACCGGCAAAAACTTCTTGTGGGAAATGCGGAAAATTAATTTCTGGTAATTGGAACACTTTTAGAAAATCTTAATATTAGCCAACGCACAATATATCAAGAAACGAGAATAAGAAGAGGTAGCATTGACAGAATAATAAAGAAAGAAACCAAGAACTTTGTGAAATAGACTTTCAGTGGCGAGTAAATTACTATTTATGGGTTTTGGATAAAATAGGTGAAGTCGAAAAATTTCTTGATTTCATGTTATTTTCAGATTAATCGACATTTCATAATAATGAGTTAGTGAATAAGCATAACTTTCACTATTATGCGGACGAAAATCCATATGTTTCGTACACTTGACCATCAATACAGATGGTGTGTTAATGAATGAGAAGGCACTATCGGATCAAGGATAATAGATCCCTTTCTTTATGCTCATTTCAACGGACAAATGTTCCATAGGTTCATACGTTATCACTTACCGGGAACGTTAAAAGATGCTCCCTCAGATATAAGAGAGATAAGGTGGCTGCAAGATGGCTCGCCTGCACACTTTCAAACTAATGCACGGGAGGAATCAAATAAGTACTTTGTGATGGATAAGACGGAAGGAGGGTCCACAAATCTGACCGCCGAGCTAACCTAGCATGTATCGATTTCTTTTTGTGAGAGTACATTAAAAATATTTTGTATAATATACCACCAACAACACCGGAATACATGAATAGTAAAAAAACGCACGCGTTCCGTAAAGTAACGCAGCCAGTGCTTTTTAATGTTAAGCAGTCGTTCGAGAAAATGGTGCGTCCTTGTATTGAACAAGATAAACATGCATTTGAACATTTGTTAAAATATTAGCTTAGTCGTTTTTACCATACCAATTGTCTTTATATTTGCCAGCGCGCGGCATGAAACTACTTTTTTATTTTTTTAATATTAAAATAAGCATTTACCAATTTACTTAGTGTTTTATGCTTGGTAAATGGCTGGAAAATTACGATTAACTGCGTTCGACCTTTCTTTACGGGAAACTTTAAAACGCAAAAATTATTCATTTCTTTTGACAAGAAACCTTAATCAGGATTGCCTCGATTTTTTTTATCCTGATAAGAAATTGTGGCGAAATCCAACCACAATACAATTTTGTAAGCATTCAAGAAATTATTTACTCAAAAATATCTTAATGAGGTTGAAGGTGCAAAATGTATCCGAGATATTAATAAAGTTTCAATTAATGTAACTCCTGATATGATCGAAGAATATAAAAATGTCTATGTACCAATAATGACAAAAAATGTTTCTTTAAAACTGTTTGCATGCGACTATATAAATCTTTCAAGTACGGACGGCAATGCTGTAGTGTTTACATTACTGGTTATCAATTAAAAAATCGGTAAATTTTCTTTAGCCAAACCTTCCCTCGTAATGAATCTCTTCTTTTATTAGGAATAGTGAAGAGTGACCCAATTTAGTTCAGTATAGATAGTCATTACTATCTTTTAAACATTTTTATTGGGTGCCATTTTTTCCATCATATTGGATTCCTACCAAAATTTTACTAGTTTTTATCTATGCCACACTTGATTTTTGGGCATAATTAAAAATAAATTCAGTAAGTACTTTTTACATTGACAAACACCAACGCATTTTGTTACGTCATGTTGAATTCTGCCAGAATTATATCGAGGTTTATCCTTATATTACATTTAATTTTTCTATCAAATTTAATGTCAATTGAATTTTAAAAACATTATTAGCCCCCATTTTGTTCCACCATCTCTAATTCGTGTCACAACTTTACCAGTTTATCTGTATATCACAATTATTGCTTGCACAAAATTTTAATAGTTTTTTCAAGTCGATTTTTTAAATATTTTATTAGGCCACAATTTTGTTTTGCTATATTTTATTCATACCAAAATGTTACCAATTTATTCCTAACACTTTATTTTTGTGCAAAATTTGAGGAATAATTAGTTTTTTAGTAATAGTGTTTTTAACGTTTCACTAGTCCGCCATGTTGTTTCGGCATATTGGATTTTTTACCAAAATATTACCAGGTCATCCCCATTTGACTCTTAATTTTATAAAATGGAAGTTAATCTGAGTAGCTTTTGAGCTATATCGCGAATTGACAGACCGACAGAGAAATTGACAGACGGGCTTTTTGGTGTAATATATTTTTTGGCATCTAGGGACCCTAAAATCTGAAAATATGTAAAACCTGAGAAGGTGATTTTATTCCCGATTACAAATATTTTATTTGGCAGCCGTTTTGTTCCGCCATCTTGGATTAGTACCACAGGTTTACTAGTTTATCTCTATACCACAATTAGTTTTTTATGCTGAATTTTTAAATACCTTATTAAGCCGCCATTTTGTTCCGCCATCTTAGATTAAAATTTTCAACAATTAATTTTCTTTTTTACTTAATTTTTATAAAACAGTACTTTTTATAATTATATTAAGATCTATTAATTAAACAACTCGACGTTTTCCCCATTTTTCTTTTAATACATATACAGCAAAATAGGTCACAATAACAATTATGGATAGATATGTTTAAACTCGTTTTTAAATCACCCCGGTATGAACGTTTATTCTTTTTAATCGCTAGTGGTTTTCATCAACCTCGTAAAAGCATGGGCATCTGCACAGTTGTATGAATTTCTCGGATTCGTCGACGCGTTATTGTGAGCACAACAGGAGGAGTGTTTCACGCTAGGCAGTGGTGCACATGTTTTGAGAAGTGGAACCGCAGTGGGGCAATAACGGCAATATTTTCAGTATTGAGTAGTAATAAGCAGTTTTTTATAAAAATTGGGCAGTGCGTGGCAGTGTTAGGTAAAACCTGGGTAGTAACAGCAATTTCGGCAGTATTTAGGCAGTAATTGAGCAGTGGTCAGCGAAGGCAGTGTCACTCCCACCACCTCTCGTAACACGTGACAATCTTGCGCCCAGTCAGAAAGCTCAGTTATCAACCTTGTGATGATGCTTCTGCCGAAGTGTGCGTCGCGTCCGGTCGCTACGCGATTCAAAAGATGTTTCATGACATCATAAAAAATAACCTATTTATAAAGTATACACAAAATTCACAATTCTAGACATAAGTAATGATTTTTTAGATCATGTTTATTATTTTCTTCTGTATCGAAAACAGAGAACTAAAAAAATACACCTCAAAATATACAGCAGGATCGTTAGCACTAATTTTTATGTGATGATATAAACTCAAGGAAATAATTACGGGATATTGATATTTTAATTAATAAATTAATTTATTCGCAAAACTGTCGTGATCATTATGCAGGATTCATTCAAATTTTCTTTACCTTTGCATGAATAAAGCAATGTATCGTTAATATTTAGTTTTTTATTTTAGTATTTATTGCTTCCCCTGAGAGAGATACATAGAATTTTTTAATTGCACGCTTTTGTTTTTTTTTACTTTACGGTTGAGGTTAATGTTATTTTAACTATACTTTATGTAAAGTTCCCATTTAAAAATAAAGAGGGTTGTTCACCTAGATATTAATATACAGGGTTGCATAAATACATATATATACAGTGTGTTCTTAAGTGTCGAGGACATATTAAAGGAGGTGATCATTTGGATCATAAAAAAATGTTGATATAAATATATGTCCTCAAATGCTTTATTTTCGAGATCAGGGTGTTAAACCTTTTTTTTAGTAATTCTATAACAGTAAGAGCTATTAGAATAAGATTTGGCACAACCTCATAGGTATTTAAAGGTTACATTTTGACAGTATCATCAGTTTTTATGTCAAGCATGTGCTTTGTCGCTTAGCGCAAGTAAAAATTCACAAAAAAAAGCATTTTAATATTTAGCGATAATTTGGAGTTGGAATTCCTCATAACTCTACAATATCTACTAAATACCTCTACTATTCTTTGTATCGTTTTAAGAAAAAACGTTTTTATAAATATTTGTTCTTAATCAAAGGTAGTAAGCTGTGCCAAAGGCGTGCATCAAAATATAATTTGTTTTTAAACCACTTTTCTTATCACAGAATACTGCAAGGCTTTTTCTGTGTATTTTTAGATAAAGCAGATAATTTTTTTAAAAATCAGTGGCAAAAAACTTTTTATTAAGAAAGTTAAAGATAGTTACCCATACCTACGCCCATGGTTGACAAAAAACTATTTGATGCTGTCAAAATGTAGATTTTACATACCCATGAGGTTGTGCTAAATTTTAATCAAACAGCTCTTACTCTTACGGAATTACAAAAAAAAAAGACAATTTTTTTAAAATGTTAACAACCTGTATCTCGAAAATAGGACATATCTAGAATTGGAAGACAGCAACAGCCATGATAGTAAAGACTGCTGATGAAAATCTAAATGGCTTGTTGCAATATGATGAAATAGATGTACATAACTACAATTCATCCTTAAGTAGAATATAAGTTCAGTATCTAAATATTCAACTAAAAAATGGCACTTCAAAACTAGTTAGATATTCAACACTGTGCTGGCTAATTTTTTATAATAAAGGTCATCTTTCCACAGACAGTCTTATAAGTGTTTGTGGCATGAAGCATGAGCAAACACCTGATAAACTAAATAAAGTGATAAAAAAAGAGTTAAGACAACAATCTATAATACAAGTAATACTGTAAACAGCGTAATTTTAATTAAAGTAGAATATTGTGCTAAATTCTATGACTTGACAACAATGCGTGCAAAATACAATTTTTAGAGGAAGACTGAGTATTCAGTATATTTGTCTGGTCATAAACGGAAGATGTACAGGTTGTTAAAGTAGAATTTATTTTTTATAGGCCACTAAAGCTGGATGGTAATGGCCCTTTTCAAATACCTAATGTATTAGAGAAAAATAGCCAAATTGTATAAGAATATTAAACGTACGTAAATTCCTATCTGCTCGAAGTCTGCACGTTAATTTATTTATTTATTTATTTATTTATTTGTTTATTCAGAATATTCAAAATGATATACAAATTAAAAAAAAAAGGTGAAAAAAAAAATTTAGATTAAACTAAAAGAGAAAACTAAAACTAAACTAAATAAGAAAACAAAAACAAAAGAGTTGAACCTAGGATTCAACATAAAGTTAAAGGTAGGATTGGACTAAAGAGGTACAACAAAAGCTTATAAATAACTAATGTAAAATTTATTAATAATGAGACCATGGGGGATACAAAGTGCAAATTAGTGAAATAATATAAAATGAATAAAATGGGTGAATGGAAATAGAACGAATAAAATGATCAAGCTGCGCCGAACTTCAGGAATCTTTTGAGGACAGGAAGACTAATATTGAAGAGGTCGCAGTCACTATAGAATTTATTATGGTCATGAGATAGGCGGCTAATAAAGGAGTTTTGGCCGTAATTGGGGCGGTATCTTCTAACGAAGAAGAGAAAGGTATGTCGCGTTCACCGAGCTGGGCTAGAAAGCTCACCTGACCCAGCAAGGCTGCCGTTGAGCAGCTTGAAGGCAAACAACTAACAGCTAAGTGCTGCATACCACACGGAAGTAATCTCGTACTATAATTAACATTTTGAGGTGGAAAGTGGAATTTGAATAACAAGTAATTAGAGAATTTGCGTTGAACTCTTTCGACTTTCTCGATGTAGCATGTGTAGCGAGGACGCCATATGGTAGAGCAGTATTCAAGGTAACTCCTAACAGAACAGTTATAAAGTGATATGATGACTCTGGTGTCGTTGAAATGTCGGGAGTGTCTCTTGATAAATCAGAGCATTTGAAAGGCTTTGCATGCAATGGAATCGATGTGCTCGCTGACGAGTAATACGCTGCCGAATACTACACCTAAGTCGTTGACTGTGAAGAAGACGCCTAGGAGAAAGTCGTTAATCCTGTACATATTTCGTGTAGGGTTTGGGGATCGTGAGAAGTGAATATAAGAACACTTTGCTATGTTGACAGGTTTGTCTTGTACCGAAAGACAAAACGATTCCGTCAGTCCGTTGGACATAAAGAATTTCAAATTATCAGCGAACAGAAGACAGTTGCTGTTAATAAAGCAAGATGTGATGACGGTGATGAATAGAAGAAATCATATTGATCCAATATGGGTGGATTCTTAACTGTGTCATAGTTCCTGATCTCGTCTAATTTTACATTTTATTTATTATCCATGTACAGGGTAGACTTTTATATTTCGACATCCATTTTCGCAATTCATTTTTTTAGACAAAAAAGTGTAAGTACAAAACTGACAGTTCGTTTTTATATTATCTTGTACCGGTATCAACATTTTAACAAATAAAGTTAAAAAGTTGAGTAAAAAACAGAAGTCATATTTTTTTTTTAAATCATTCTATATATTATACTTTAAATAGAGAGCTCTCTTCTTTCATCAGACACACACAAACCAAATATATTTTTAAAATAAAAAAACACCCTGTACAGGGTATCCCATTTTCGACACTACTCTATATCTCAACTATTAGTAAGATAGCACAAGATAACACTGTCATTTTTTTATGAAATTTAAGATGCCAGAAACAAGATATTTATAGCCCTCTAAATTTTTGTGATATTGATTTGAGTGGAATTTTAAAAATGTTGTTTTTAACAATACCGCGTAACGTATATATGAAAAATGAATTAATAATTTTTGCTTAATCTTCTATTTTCTATATGGTTCATGGACTAAGACTTTCAATCCAACGTTTCGTATAGTTAATTGGGTTAGTTTTAACATTTTAAATAACGGATTTGGATTTTTTATTTCATTTGTTGTATATCAGACTGCAAATCTAGGATTTTCCCATAATAGAGAAACGAAAAACCATAATTTCATAGAATTTATCATAGAAAAACCAATTGTTTGAAACACATGCATATGATACATTATTGGTTTTGGCGAGTCGAGAAGTTAAAGTGAAATAAAGCATCTAGGTATGTATTAAGAAAAAATATATTGTTTCTTATCTCTTGAAACACAAAAGTTAAGGGGTATATTCAAAATCGACGTTTGTCGAAAATAATGAAAATCAAATTAGTTTTGTCCTAAGTTAAACTGTTTAAATTATACCTAGATTATACAGGATGTCAAAATAGCACAACTGCCACTTTTCAAGTGTTATTTATTAACTCGAGAACAAATCAATTTTAACAAAACATGCTTAACCTTTTCATTAGCTTCGAAATATCCAATAAAACACAGAGTAAGTTTAGTCTACAATGTTAAGTAAAGATTACTTAAAAACAGTCTTAAGGTGTCTAAATGTGGTTTAAGTTTTTAAAAACTTGGAGTTTTGATTAAATTGTAAGATAGTGTGGCAGTAACGAGGCAGTGTTAAAACTGTAAAAACGGCAATTTTTTCAGTAAACTGGAAATAATGGCAGTGTAGGCAGTATGTTGAAAAAATAGGCAATATAGGAAATATACACCATTTTTCAGTGATTACTGCCGAAATCGGCAGTGGTGTACATATTTTTAGGTCGTGAAACACCCCTCGGCATAAAAGTTCCGACGGACGTTTGTCGACGGAAAATTGCAGTGAAAACCTCCTGGCTGAGAATATCGAAAGCTTTTGAATAATCTAATAAGGTTTTTTATTATATTTATTTTACTGTCAGTCGCTGTAAAAATATCGTACTGACTGAGTTATTGGAATAATTTTATTGTTACTTAAATACTAGTATAATAATTATTCATAACTTAATCCAATATTTGTGAAAGAGTAGGTAATATACTATAATGATTATTAATGGTTTTTTCCACTGATGTGGAAACATAATGTTTTAAGCAGTAATTTATAATATGGGTAATTTGAGGCAAAATAGGGGGTACATATAGCTAAATTGCCTTTGTTTTAATATTTTTGATTATGTCTAATACTTCTATTTCACTTACAGGTTCAAAACTCAATTTTTCAAAGGACAGGGCAGTAATTTCTAATTGAGTGAAATGAAACTAGATCATTATCCGACATTATATCAGGAACAAAACCTAACGAAATGGTTATTTATGACCCCAACATTACTTAAATTTTCGGGAAAATTGCTAGGTTTTCCTTCATGAATCCCATAGATTTTATACCTACCCCTACGTACTTTTAATTGAGCCTGTTATTAAAAAACTAATTGTAGTAAACTTTTTTCTTTTCTAACTATAGCGATTACAGCATTTCTTAAAGTTTTGTAAGTTTTACTCCTTTTAAATTTTGATAACGCTTTATTTTAGCGGATATGAGGTCTTTGGCTGTGTTTTGCGCCAAAGAGCTTTATTTTTTTGATATTTTGTATGTAAATGAAACATAAAAAAGTCAATTTTTACCCTCGACGATATTTTTTATCAGAAATATTATTTCGTGTAATAGAAAATAAATCGAATTTAAAATTTTCGTCATTTACCCTTCTCATATTTTATATTAACAGAACAATAAACAAGGTAATGACCAGTAATGTGAGGTACTGATACAACCCCTGAATCCATTACTATATCCGTATTTGAGGTTATCTATCTATTAGTTTCGTGGAAAGCACATTAACTCTAGTTGGTTCCTTTTAGATTTGTATAAGTCCCAAGCCATCCATAAATTGTCATGTATATTTAGCCTCTACAAAATCATTATTTAATAGATTAATGTTAAAGCCACCAATGCTAAAACGTAACCTAGGTATTATCTACCATATGTATATATCCAATGCCCTCCAAAACGGTTAATGAAAATACATCTGAGATTAAATTTTGTAGATATCTCCGAGGTTTAAAAGGTCCTTTAAAGGATTTTAAAGCATTAGAATCTTAAAAACTCTAAAGTTAAATTATATATTTTGAATAACAGTATTTTGAATTTCTGAATTTTTGAAGTTTAATTGCGTCAAAAGTAAACGTAACATATTAGTCGTTCTGTACTTGAATTTATTTAGGTTCTCCGTTGAGGCAGCGTACCAAATACGCTAAATAAGTTGGCAATAATAATGTTTATAACGATGTAAAAGCACATAATCTAGATTGTATTTATTATTTATGAAAATATTTTAAATATTAGTGTAAAGTCAATGGTTTACGTTGTTTTATTTCCAAATACGTGTATTCGTATGCAAAAGAATACAGTATATTTTATGGAAGAGGCAATAAACTGTGATGTTTAAATAACGTGGACGAAATATAATATTTCTAGTATATATATCCTGAGTAAGGCAATAAGCAAGCTCAGGAAAAAAGAATGCCTTTTTAGGGATATCATATTTTACTGATTGTAAGCTCTCTCTAACTAGTGCCAAATTAAGATTATAATGTGATTCTATCCGCCGTAAAGTTAGTCGGTGATGAATTGAGGGAGTTAACAATTTTTTTAAGCCAGGATTTACGTTAGATAAATTATTTTAGGTGAACATTCTTGGTTGTAGAATATTATTACCCACACATTAAGCCTCTACTGAGTAATACAAGAAGCTAGCAAAATATGTACTATAAGGTAATTCTGGAAGTAGTACAATTTTGAAAATTGATAGACGTATTAAAAAAAATTCTACATTATAAATCAGACTAATTTTACATTATATTAAAATATTTGCGTATGTTGGCCCAATTTAAGCAACCCAGATGCAAGATAAAAAATCATAATCCTTCAAAAGAGCATTTCATATTACTGAAAGTATCCGTTTAAAAGACATAGACATAGTGTTTATTGACTACATTTGTTTACAAAAAACAATGAAAGTCATAAAAAAATAGTTAAAATAATACGAAGATATAAAATAGAATAAATAAAACCGTACAATTATTTAAAAAAACACACTTAAGTATATACCTAATTAAAACAATCCACTAAAAGTAAGTTGTATAAGATTAATGAAAACATAACAATGCTTAATATTTTATAGATTAACTGAAATGGGAGCCACCATATATTCTGACACGAAATAAAATGAAATTTGGAGTAAGTGCTTCTTGATCTTAGGTTTAAAACGTGAAAGACGGAGAGAGTTTAAGGAGTTTGGCAATTTATTACATAATTTGAAATCTAATGCATTTTTCACTGATTTTTTCTATCTAAATTTAGGAGGTCTTATCAAATTAGCAGATCGAGTGTTACAAGAGCGAAAAATCTGAATCCATATTCCAACAGCCAAAATTCCTATAAATCTCTAAAATTTGGTAGAAAATAACAAGGCAGGGCAAAGGCAACACTTGCAATCTGATAAAATGAGGTTTGCAGTGTATCCTAAGTTCAACCCTTGAGATAATGCGAGTAACTTTTTTGTAGTCTTAAAATCTTTGTTGCAACAGATGAACCTCCTCAGAGGTGGACACCATAGGAGATACGTGAGTAGTGTATTTGAATCAATGTTTCTACTAAGTTTTCTAATAGCGAATATAGAGAAGCACAACTTATTTTGCAAGGAGGACACATGCGAATTCCTGCTTAAGCAGTCTTCCAAATGTATCCCCAGCAATTATGCTGAAGACCCACGAATATGATCACCATTATTTGATAAAACCAATTCTTGTTGTCATTAAGTTTTAGACAATTTTGTATAAACCAGATCCTGGCACGATATTGAACCTCGCTCATCCCGCTATACACTAGATAAAATTCACTGCTAAAGGAAATCAATGTCATATCATCGGCATAACAGACACATCTATCGGACAATAAATAATGAAATAGGTCGTTAATGTAAATAACAAAAAGTAAAGATCCCAGAACAGAGCCCAGTGGCACACCATTTTCTACAGATTTCAACTCGGATAAGTGCCCATTTCAGAGCACAGTTTGTCTCCTTTTCGATAAGAAAGATTTCATTAAATCCAATGTAACACCCCGTACACCATACCGGTCAAGTTTTCTAACTAAGGCATCGTGAGAAACGCCCGGCTCAGGTCATACGTGGTAAGCTCAACATGTAATCCCCTTTTAAGTCTTTCGACAACAGCATCTATAATTTTACTTACCGCTTGAACAGTGCAGCGATCCTTGAGAAACCGAAACTGCGCTGGCTCAAATAAACGATTATTTAATGCTACTGATATCAAAAATATCGGAAGAGTTAAATGTCTTTAGAGCATAAATAGCATTCCACACTTCGGTCTCTGTTGTAGGTAAAAAATTAAAAGAATGAAGTGCATTTGGAATTACTGATATTAAATAGTTCTGTCTGTCGATATCAATATGTAGACTGCCAATTAGGTTACTGACAATGAAAGTAAAAACATTCATTAGAATTTGATTGAATATGATTCCTTTCATAAATTACTACTTTCCAAATATATTTCTGTTTATTCTGAGAAGTATTAATATAGTTACTGTAAGCTGTCCTCTTAGTAGACTTGACTGTGTCTTTATATTGTTTATTCATATTTTTATATAAATCTTTATAAGCAATATTATGTGATGCGCTACTTATTGATTTAACAATGGAAAGTTCTTCTTTCATTATTTTTAGATTTTCATTAAACTGGCTGCTTTTCTGATTTTATAGCCCTCAGAGGAAAATATTTGCATATTAACATTTTGCAGTTAGGTACCAAGAAGGTAGAAACATAGTCAACATTGTTGGACTGGAAAAAGCTATACCAAGCAATGTCCTTTAACCTTTAACCCAATAAACTATTAAAGCCTTCTTTCGAAATACGCTTTATCTAAAGAGGATAAGGAACATTTAATTTGATCTTTCTAGACAGCTGAATAAATTGACCATAGGGGTCAGAAAGGCATGGGTCAACCATACCAGAAGTAAAATGGTTTTCGGAAATATTTGGTAATATATTGTCAATACAACTAATAGAACCGTTAAACACTCTAGTAAAATCAGAAATTGTAGCGCTTATATCATGTGAATGAATCAAGCAAATACATTCTGATAAAATGATGGTTGATGATTTAAAATCGATGTTGAAATCGCCGAATATTATAACATTTGTATAATTGTATCAATAATATCTTCAAAAATGCTTAAAAATAAGTCAGAATTACTCAAACATTATCTATAGACAGTTAAAATTAATATATTAACGAGTCACTCAGAGCAAGTGTGCCATTGGGCATATTCCTCTACAATTTAATACTAACTTAATAACAAACGGCGCTTCCTTCCATTCCCCTTAAATTATTATATCTTCAAAAGCACCAATAAACAGTTACATAATAAATAAAAGATCCAGTATATAATCTCTCGAGAACCTGAAACATGCACGTGGACCCTTAAAACGCAATCTTTTACTGTTCCACCTTCTCAAAAAGGCGTTAGTTTTATAATCTACATCCGTTCGTACAGGACAAATGTTGTATTTTGTACACGTAAGAAAGTCTCTTTTCCTATTTGGCTGCTGGCTCAACTGAATAACAACGCTTAATAAAAACAATTAATATATTTTTGCCACCAGAGTTACCATTTTGTCATCATAAAGATGAAAATCAAAAAAAAACTGCAGACCGAACCTTGAAAGAATTCAAACCGAATTTTATTTTTGTCTATTTTTTAAATAAAAATTACTGACTTAAAATAAGAAAAAAGCAAAATTTTCTTTAAACCTGTCATAAATATACTATTTGACATTCTGATGATCCAGGAAGAATAAGCAGAAATGCTTCTTCTCCTTCTGATTATTTAGTGTTAGATAAATTATTTTAGGTTAACATTCTTGGCTGCAGTGTATACGATGTCGAATAACCAAAATTCCTGTGGTACTAAATTTTCGAGAGAACTGCAGAATATCATTACCCACACTGCACCGTACACCTGTACCGCCTAATACAAAGAGCTGGAAAATCGAAGTGGCTTTTGCAATTTGTAGAGTATGTTTTGTAGGTTAATTCTGCCAGGACTGCAGTTTTGGCAATTGACAGAGGTAGTAAAAAAAAATTTTGGAAGATATAAATAATATACGAATATATTTTAATATAATTTAACATTATATTAATTATATAAAATATTTTCCTATGTTGACACAATTTAACCAAGCAATATTCAAACAAAACTTATTTCTATACCAATTTTTTTTTAAATAACCTCTATTATACAGTAAATACGGACTTCATTAATAAACCTATTTACAATTGCATTTGATTATTTGTTATAGTTGGACTGGCCAGGCAAAAGTCTAGAGGGTCACAATCCTTTCAAACCTAAATTCTAATTTAGAATGGCATGGTATTTTATTTAAATGCTGATTATTTAAATATTAAAGTTATGTAAAAAAATTATTTTGATCATACTTTTTAAGTATAAACAATGACTTAACAGTATAAGAAGTTAATTCTTCGAGTTCATTTATCTAGTACTAATCTTGTGGCTGCCGCCAAACCTAGAAGTTTGGTAGTATATGTACACTTTAAGAATAGCTCTTAATGTCTATCGAATATTTCTAATATCAAAGAACACACCTTTAAAAATAAACCACATCTTGCATCGTTGCCTATATAAAACCGATTAGAGATTTCAGTTCAGTCTGTAACTGACGATGCGTACAGCTGGAAAAAGCTCCCTTTTTCGAACTGATAAATCCCTGGGATATCAAAAATAAAAAGAAACAAAATTTGCGCTTCTTTCCAAATTATGTCAGAATCATTTTAACAGAGTTCCTTTATCTTTTTCAGAAGTTTATTACGTAAACGCACAGTATGGAGATAGATCATACTGTTTACATATACACAATTGCATATGGCTGATTCTATGAAACTGAATAGAGATTTTACTCTATAGAGGGATGGTGCGTATATTAAAAAAACTCTTGATAAATCTTTAAAAGACCAAAAATTAAGAGAAACAAACTATGTAATTTTTATTAGAATATCTTTTGAATATTGCATCGATAGATATAGCTTGGAACCAGTTTACTACACCCTAGATACTGTAGTGCTAAACTAAGGTGTGAAGCAAACTATATTTTAAACATTGTTACTGTTTAACGCTTAAGCAAAGTCATATGAGAAGCAAGAAATTCTAAAATTTTAAAAAACCAAAATAGGCAATATTATAATTCTAATATTAATATGTATTTAGGTGGAAAATTGCCAAAAATGATTCGTATAACACTTATAAATCTAGTTATACATATTACTGAACTTGGCAAGCCAAATAAAATACTAATTAGGTCCAAACTCAATTAAATTTATGTTCTGATAATTTTTCTATTGATTTTGTGATTTATGTTGTTGGCATGAATCTCTGACCTATAGATTTAAAGTATGTAGTCTATTTTTTGATTAGTTCTAAAATAAGCTAAGCTTTTATAAAAATAAATGATACAAGAAATATTTTGTATAAAATTGTATAAAATTGTCTACTAGTTATACGCTTTCATTATAGTTTAATGAATTTTTCTGAGATTGACACTTTCAAAAACTAAATGTTACAGCTAAATTCAATTTAATATTAAAAATCGGTAAATTTCCTTTACACGGACTTTCCGCGTTATGAATCTTTCCTTTTATTAGGAATAGTGAAGTGTGGCTCAGCTTAGCTCAGTACATAGTTATTTAGTAACACATATGTAGTGTCTTTCAAACATTTTTATCGAGTTTCTACCTATGCGACATTTGATTTTTGGGCATAAATTAAAATAAATTGAATAAGTGGTTTTTATATTGACAGACACCGCCATTTTGTTATGTCATATTGAATTCGTACCAGTTTATCCCTATATCACACTTTCTTTCTTTCTTTTTTTGAAGCTGATTTTTTAAACATTTTATTACGACGGCACTATGTTTTGGATTCATACTAAAATGTTACCAGCTCATTCACAAATTGAGGTAATTTGCATAATTATTTTTTTCTAATAATAATTTTTTTAATGCTGTACTAGGTCGGCATCTTGGATTGTTACTATAATATTACTAGGTCATCCCTATATGACGTTTACTTTTTGCTAAAATTCGAAGTCAATCTGGTAAGTAATTTTTAACCTATACGGCGAACTGACAGACAAACAGACAGATCGACGGAATTGATAAAACATATTTTTTAGCACCTAGGGATGTTAAAACGTGAATATATGTAAAACCTGAAAAGTTGTTTCCTACATAAAACTTGATTTGTAGGCAAAATTTAAAATAAATTTTTTTTAACATTTCACTAGGCCGCCGTTTTGTTTCGCCAAATTGGATTTTCACCAGAACCAGGTCTTCCTCATATGGCCCTTATTTTTTGACCAAAATTTGAAGTCGATCGGGTAATTAGTTTTTTAGCTATGCCCCGAACAGACAGACCGACGGAATTGTGAAAACATGTTTTTCGGCATTGAGGGACCCTGAAACGTAAAGATTAAAAAAAACCTCTAAGGGTGATTTTTTCACGATTACAATACTTCCCTTTTACAAGTGAAATAATTTTTTTTTTATTCATTAAAAAATGTAATTTTAGAGGTTTCTTACTTTAAAATGTTGGTGCACAGAAAGATGCAATTATATTTAATAATATTTAACTATGGGAGTATGATTATAGGAGATTGCTTCTTGGTCGTTGCTCTAAAAAGCAAATTATAAATGCAATATTTGTTTTTATATTTCAAACTGTTTAAATTAGCTTACATTTGGAAAACGGCAATTAGGTCGGATCATAAAATGTAACTTATTCCAACATTTCGTTAAAAACGTCATATGCAAGCCTCGATACACCACAAGGGGTGTGTAAAAAATATCACAAAAGAAATATAACTAGGAAAACTCTTGGTTTTGTAGACGTATTAATATATATGTTATAAAAACATTATAGATTAGTTTTATTTTCTAGTCTTCTGTTTCTATTTCTATTTTATAAATCAAAATATTCGGTAGTAAAAAGATTGAGTTATTTATGCATTTTGTTTGTGTCCATTGAATTCTAAAATTCCGACATATGTGAAACGACTTCAAAGAATACCTACGTAAAGAAATCCTATAAAGAGATTTTTCCGAGGATTTTTCTATTCAATCGAGTGTATGAGTGTATACTTACCTCTATTTGAAGAAATGCTATAAGAGATTTTCATTCAGTTTATATAAATTCTATAAAATATGGCAAAGATGACACTGAATTTTAATAAAGAATGCAATATTTCTAACATAACATGAATTTAAGAAAATCTGCTTAGATAAATAATAATATATCACAAGCGGAAAAAAATTGGTTTTATTTTAAAAAATTAAGTCGATTCCCTGTTTGTATTGTTTTCTCCTTCAAAACATTAAAATTATAAAAAGTAATTTTTCACTAAAAAAAAATTCCTTTTAATAAATGCTTGACATGAAAATTTCCTACGGTTTCTCTCTACAAGCCTACAATTCAGGACTTTATGAGTGATACTATCGTCGCACTAGGCAAGTTTATTCTGAGGGGAAAAGCTTCTGGAAAGTACCATGTAAGCAAAATATATTTTAAACACATTTTACATACGAAAAACCACTAATAATGCTATCTACTTATTGTAGTTAGGGGCTTGAAATTCGTTGTGGAAATACTAATGAAAATTACATATTATTTTTGTAACGTATTGTTACCGCAATTGTAAATTGCCATATACGCTATGATAATTTTTGAAAATAACAGACTTGGCATAATTTAAATATGCTGAACAACTCAAAAAAATTGCCGGTATTTACAAATAAATTGACAATAATAGTAAACTCTCAGCATGCCATTAAGTTTCGAGACAGTGAATATACAAAATATATTCATTAAATGCAAAAAAACATATGGACAATATAACAGGAAGGTAAAATATTAGTGTACAGAAAAGCTGAGATCATTATTGCCAAGGAAAAGGAAGCAGTGCGAAAACCAGTTAAATATATACATATATATATATATATATATATATATATATATATATATATATATATATATATATATATATATATGTACATATAATGCAATTCTAGCATTTCGCCGTAGATACATAATTCTTTAGGCTATTTTTAGCTTATCGTTTGAACCCGATCCCTTTTTATTATTGTACTCCATTTCTTTGTCACTACAACGTAGAGGCTACATAATATTTTTTTATTTAAGTAATTTTCTTTGCGGATGTTCTTACTAGAAATAATAAAATTAATGATTTAAACGTCTTTCCCACAATTGCGTTTTTTCTGTGGTTTTATCGCCAATTTTCGATTTATATAGACCGGCATTTTGTTTCCTATGAAAGAGCAGAAGGGCCACATACTATTTTTTTTCATTTTCCGTAAAAAATACGAAATTCGGTAACATTTTAAGGAATTCTCTAAAAATTAAAAAAGTCCGTTAAATTTGACTGAAGTCTTCTTGGACATTGCTTAAAAAAAATACGTAATTCCGTAAAACGGAGTTTAGTAACATTTTAAGGAATTCTTTTAGAAAATACCAAATGTCGTATTTTTTTTGGAATTCCCTAAAAGTTTTCTGAAAATACGAAATTACGTAAAAAAAACAGAATTTAGGATGTGGTCCTTCTACTCTTTCGTGGTTACCGAAAGTAATTACATTGAGTGAAATTGAGTTGGATGTTTAAAAAAAACATGGGCGATTTGCCATATAATTTCCATCTCTACCCTAGTTTTCGACTGCGTTAGGAACGGCAAATTTCCGTTTTATGTGTTTTATATTAATATTATTTTTAATGGTTCATTTACAGTTTTGATTATTTTTATCGCAACTTCAACATGGACGCATTTGAGTCCATGTTGACTATTTACTTGAATATGTATAAACACAAATTTAAATTAAAATAATGTTGGTAGTTAAATGATAAGGATTCCAAGTACTTTTTTTTATTTAAAAAACTTAAATTTAAGTTGTTTAAACGCGTTAGTAATCTATGCTTAATTAACTTTAAATACTCATTGAAAAAATATTTCAATTCCATAGAGGATCTTTCAACTTTTTATTTACCTTGAGTATGGTGAACTGTTGTGCTGTTCTGCTTAGCTAAATAGTCTGCCTAGTAAAGAAAGCGATGCTATTTTCAGAAATTATAACTCAAGATAGTTCCAGGCGCTTTTAGGCAATTTATCTTTTATTATTGATTTATTTATTGTTTTTAATCTTTACTTAACTAGTTTAAGATGAATATGTATAAAAACAAATTTTCAATTCCAGAGACTTAAACTGAAGTTAATTGAGTAACAAGATGAACGTTTAAATAATCAGAAAAGGAAGCATTTTCTTTTTTCTGTATCATAGGAATCTCAGAAAGTATGTTTAGTATAGGTTTAAATAAAATTTTGCCTTTTTCTTACTTCAAGTATGAGTGATTTTTATTTAAAAAAATGCAGACAAAAATAAAATTTTTGCAAGGTTCGGGCTGTAGTTCTTGCTCCATTTTTACCATTATGATGACTCAAAATGATAGCTTTGGAGGTAAAACATATATAAATATACATATATAAACATATATCAAGTTAGGAAAGCATTTTTCTCCCATGTTATTAGTACATTTTCCCTGTACATGCGAATGCAGATTATAAAACTAAATTTTTTATAATAAAGAGGAACAGTAAGAGATTTCTTTTTAAGTGACGCGGACACGCCTTTTAGGTTTATAAGAGATTATCTAGTGGATTTATAAGTTATCGTCGCTTTTTCCTAACAAAAGTCAGGTTCAAATATATATATATATATATATATATATATATATATATATATATATATATATATATATATATTTCCTCTACATGGCTTGAACAAGAACTGGTGCATCCATCATCGAGTCTTATTAAACTGTTTTTTAAGTTTAAGTCGCTGGAATTGAAAATTTGTTTTTATACATATTCATCTTAAACTAGTTAAGTAAAGATTAAAAACAATAAATAAATCAATAATAAAAGATAAATTGCCTAGAGGCGTCTGGAACTATCTTTAGTTATAATTTCTGAAAATAGCATCGCTTTCTTTCCTAGGCAGACTATTTAGCTAAGCAGAACAGCAAAACAGTTCACCATACTCAAGGCAAATAAAAAGTTGAAAGATCCTCTATGGAATTGAAATATTATTTCAATGAGTATTTAAAGTTAATTAAGCATAGATTACTAAGGCGTTTAAACAACTTAAATTTAAGTTTTTTAAATAAAGAAAAGTACTTGGAATCCTTATCATTTAACTACCAACATTATTTTAAATTAAATTTGTGTTTATACATATTCAAGTAAATAGTTAAAATGGACTCAAATGCGTCCATGTTGAAGTTCCGATAAAAATAATCAAAACTGTAAATGAACCATTAAAAATAATATAAATATAAAACACATAAAACGGAAGGAAATTATATGGTAAATCGCCCATGTTTTTTTTAAACATCCAAATTTTTTCACTCAATGTAATTACTTTCGGCAACCACGAAAGAGTAGAAGGGCCACATCCTAAATTCTGTATTTTTTTACGTAATTTCGTATTTTTGTAGGAATGTGCAATATGACTTCAGTCAAATTTTACGGACTTTTTTAATTTTTAGAGAATTCCTTAAAATGTTACCGAATTTCGTATTTTTTTACGGAAAATGAAAAAAAAATAGTATGTGGCCTTTCTACTCTTTCATAGGAAACAAAATGCCGGTCTATATAAATCGAAAATTGGCGATAAAACCACAGAAAAAATACAATTGTCGGAAAGACTTTTAAATAATTAATTTTATTATTTCCAGTAAGAACATCCGCAAAGAAAATAACTTAAATAAAAAAATATTATGTAGCCTCTACGTTGTAGTGACAAAGAAATGGAGTACATTAATAAAAAGGGATCGGGTTCAAACAATAAGCTAAAAATAGCCTAAAGAATTATGTATCTACGGCGAAATGCTAGAATTGCATTGGCGCAGTTTTATGCCGCAAGCTATAAATTGTTACCACCGTTTGGACTGATTCTGCCCAAGCCAGGTGATTTTATACTAAATTAATAGTTGTTAGCTTCGCTAAAATGTTAGCGATATGCTTCAAATATATAATGGTACTTATCGTGGACACACCGCCTCTTTTTTATGAATTATACAAAATACGCAAATTAAATAGGAAATGTTAGCTAGTTACACAAAATAAAAATCTAATAGAAATGAAAGAAGTTGTAAAACTGATTGTATATTATACTATCATAGATCGGCATCCTCAAGATGCTAAAATATTGATAATTTATAGGCTTAAAGGCGAACTAAATACAAAGGAATTCATGTTTTATGTATTTTAAATGATTAATACCCTATTTGATTTATTATAGATATTATAGGTCTGAAACCCACCACATAGATTTTGTATTCATCGCTGCGCGTTTGATAAACTGGCATATGGTTAATTATGACATTTTAATACCGCTCTGAGAATTACACGCCCTGATTCCAGTAGATGCTATAGTGGCGGAAGGTGAAGTTGCAAGAAATGGAGTGCATGTGGACTCGTTGCGCATCTGATATCTAGACTTAAGAAATATAGAAAGCCATATTCACAAATAGGAGTTCAGTCGAAGAGTGAAAAAAAATCTAGGTTTTTATTTGAAAATAGTACTACACAAAAAGTTGCTGGTTAAATAAGATGTAATAGTAAACTTGCTAAACCTTTGCACTTTGAATCTGCAAAATATACAGAGAACAGAGAATAACTTCTAAACTAATTAACGTAACCAGCTGAACAACAAATTGAAAGTTAATAAAGGCTTAAGCTCTTGGTAGTACCGAATCTTGTTATTCAAAGGCAATTTTTTTCACTTTCAATCGCTATTAACTTCGTTATCTTAAATGAGCTGCCCTATATATTTCTATTATTAACTGGCTTGTTTTGGTTCCGAGCCACACAAACCTAATATTATTATTCTTTTAAATGTTTCATATCTGTCTTCTCAAGTTCAGTTTCGTATAGTATAGTGTTGTGGCATTTACTTGGAACTTAAAAATAAAAAAAGTAAAAATTCTAGGCTGTATATTTTGTCTTGAATATAAAATGATAAAATGTGACCTTGTGAGGTTTACCCATGGACATAAAGAACATTCTGCCATTCTTCTCAATGAAGCAAATTGTTGTGATCCTGTAATGGTGATAGCTTCCAACTACTGCAATTTTTAATTTGAATTTAAACACCCTTGCCTGCGTCTATGAAAATTAAGTTTGAGTAGAGAATATGCTATATGCTAATTAAAAAAAACACACCCACAGGATAATTTATTACAAAACACTTTATGCATATCTCATTTTTGGGATACTCCGTGAAAGGAATTAAAAAACGGAAATGAGCATTTTATTTTTTAATATAAATTCGTGAAAATTAATCTCACCACTGTGCAGAAAATATCATTTCAGAGAAACTGCAAATCTTCGAAATCGGCCAAAACGTTTCGTGGGATGATCCTTTTGAATAAAGAGAGGTACTAAGGAATAAGAACCTTGTCTTAAATAAGTTACAATTCTCAAGTAAAATTTGACAAATTTGCAGGAGTAATTGATACACCTCGTGTAATAAGCAAAACAATAAAAACTTACACATTTTCTTATTCTAATTGGATCCAAAAAATGACACTTTTAAACGCAGACGAGATTCTTGTTTCGTCTCGGCTTTTGGTGAAAAACCATCAACTTATAGACAGTCTATATATATTTCTTTCTTTAAACTGTGCTTATAGATATAGTTATATGCCTCTTTCCATTTCTGTCAAGGGATATTAATACATCAAGAAAATTCTTCGGAATTCCTTTACTAAAACGTTGCATTGCAAAAATTTACTGAATTTAGGACTGTTTATAATATATTAGTGTTTCTCAGAAAATTATATGTCTCTCTTATATTTTTTAATGATTTTAAGTTTAAAATCTTGTTTTTGCCTCTCATAATAATACCATTTTGTATAACAACAGGATGTACAGAGTATTCTTTGTTTTAAAAAATGTTTAATACAGAGATTTTGTAGTTTTAACTAAACCGCTAGGACCTGCTAAAAAATAAATAAATGCCTACTGAAAAGCAAAAAAAAATAAGCATGTACTATTATTGTTTCATTAATTGGATCTCTGTTTGCTGAACTTAAATAAACTAGGTTTGATACCTTTATCTTTGAAGATAAGCGAGACATTCACAAAAATCCTACCGTAAGAGGGAATGTTTTGTGGGTTAGAATTTAGAATGTTCTGTCTCCTTCTAACGCATTGCTCCCTATGGCAAGGTTTTTGTGAGTTGTATCTGTTCTTTTTAAAGATTATGGTATTTATCTTTGTAGAATTATAATCAGCAAGAAAAGATCTCTTTATTAAAACCATATCATACAGGGTTTCCTATTAAAAAAAAACAAGTTGATGGTTATTTTTTCACTTTCCAATTGCCATTTCTTTACATTTTTCCTGGAGTCTCAGATAAAAAAAGTAAACTTTTGTTTTTCTCTATGTTTTAAATATAAACAGAAACTCTGTACATGGACACGATAATAAATTACTATCATATAATTTTTAGCTTATTATTTTTTTCTGTATGCAGGGTGGTCTTAAAATTTAAATATTTGAATTATCTTTAAATTTCCATGAAAATTTTGAATTGGAGAAATTTAAAAGTCAAACATAACTCCGCGTAGTATTACCTTTCAAAGCTTCTTTTTGATATGCTCTCTATACACTTAATAATATAAATTTCCTTGATATATACTACAATTATTTGTTTATAATTTTTTCCTCTCAAGGCAAAAAATGGAATACCAATCATGTTTTAGGAAAGAGGATTTGTAGTCCTAAGTTTAAAAAAATTAGAAGTTTAGGTACTTCTTTATTTAAAACAGTAAACATTATTTCAGAATTCTGCCAATATTTGATTGTCCAACTAGTTTTTATTAACTAGCCCTATAAAAGTAATTTAGGTAAGGTGAATTAAGAAGTACTTTTTCTCACGATTGGGAAACGTTGCTTTATTTGTCAAACAAATGAGATGGTTAATTTTTGAACGGAAATGGATAATTTTGTTAAACAGGGGTAGTTAGTAACGTTACATGAAGATATGTCTAAATAATTTACCTTTATTAAAACAGTCTAAAAAGTGAAAAAAAGAAGGGTAGCCTTTTTATCTTGGGTCACTACTGTATCTCAAAAATTAAATAAGATAAATACAAAAGTAACGTGACCGGTGACAGAAAAGAAAATTTTGTCTTTTGTATTTTAATATCTACAGAGTGATTTGTTTTTCCGAGCTGGGCACCAACTTTCTTAGTTTAAATTAAACACCATGTATATCGTTTTATTTTTAGATTCTACTCACAATATCCAATATGTTCTTATATAACTTAATAAGAGGCATTTATTTTTCATTTAAAATAAGATAGTTGATGTCCGCCTTCGAAAAATGAATCACCCCGTAGATATAAAAATACTTTCTCTGCCGAAAAAACTTTTGCATTTGACACTTCTTATAGTTACTGAGCTAAAGTAGTGTCTCATCCCCAAATAACTTTATTCTTCGAATATTTACCGTGAAATGATTGTTGGGGCAATTGTAATCATGGAAATTATTCACCAAATAGAATTATACGGAGATGAAAATACCAGCCCTTAACGTCATAAAAAAATACGGTAACTTGATAAAAACAGAAATTTTATGTAGTGATAAATTATGTATTATAAAATATCAAACAAATGATTTGAACTAATTTTCAAAGGATTAACATCCAGTCAGGTACGACAAAAGTATTAATTTGTGAACACGCGCGGTTCGCTGATATACAATCCCGAATGTGAGTACCTATTTATCGCTAAAATTTCGTCTTCAGTGGACATATCTATTTATTAACCGTGCACATTTATGTACTTTAAAGTCGAGATGAGATTTTTCGAGACAAAACCTTGATCTAATCTCGTCTCAATTAAAATTTCGAGGTTGAGACGAGACGAGATTAACCAACGACGCCTTAATATCGTCAAGTCTCGTCTCGCGGCATCACTATATATGCCTTTTCTTGCAACAAAATGCACATTTTGGTCATGGGCTCCAAAACTATTACAGTAAATTCTGGATTTTCCGTTAACTAAAGTTGTTAAAATTAAATTATTTACTCCTTATTAAAAAACAAAAACAAATGAAATATCTCGATTAGTGATAAGGCTAAGCCAGGTGCAGGGTGTCCCACGTAGATGACCTACTTTCTTATCTCAAAACCGATAACACATACCGAAAAACGCTGCAGACAAATTGCATGGTTTGATTTTGATATTCAAAATTATATATTTTTCGTGTTATTTTTTTTTCAATAGACATTCTGTACATTGACTCGGCTTTTTGATATAAATAAAATAACATGGGTTTACAAATCGGTGTTTCTCACTTATTGACGAGTATATCAGTACGTATCTAAACATTCACAACCCAAAGCGATTTTTTCTCCGCTTTCGCCAGCATGCCTTATTGATGTTTACTGAGAAGGGAAGGAATATAAAAAATCAATACGTTGTGTTTTATTTATTAGTAAAATTTGTTTGATTAATCAAGCAAAAGTTAATATAAATTAGGGCTTGAAGGTATTTTTTACTTAGGATTAATTTGACTGGAAAATAACAGAAGTATTCAAAAATGGTTAAAAAGAAGGGCAATTTTAATGATCCTATTAGGGACAGCAAGGTAAATAGGTATGCATGCAGTAGTATTGAAAAAGGATTGCGTAATGTTACCAGGTACGCTTTTAACATTTTATTCCGCGCAAGTTCAATGATAATAATTTTAACTGAATTTTAATTTTTGATTATTGTTTGACAAAACAAGCTAACTATTTGCTCACAAACCTTTCACAACAAAAACACAAAAAATATCTCTGTCTGAAGGTTGTAGACACTGAAGCATTCTGAATAAAATCTACTTCTCAAACTTTTCCCTTTAAATTTAGAATGATTTACAACGTTTTGATCAGCGATGTAGCTACGATCGTTACATACATAAAGCTCACACTTATTAATGATCAGAGATACATCGCCGATTGAAACGCTGTGAATAATTTTAGATTTAAAGTCAATGCAAATCCATCAAGTGAATTTTATTCACAAAAAATACTGTTGTTTTTTGTAATAATAGACTGCTTAATGAGCTAAAATGAGCGATGTTTCCAGGGAGGATATACAAGGGGCCCAATGGATTTTCCACAACATAATTGAGGCGTGTTTTCTATTTGGATTTCTAGATAAAACGCTAAATTATATCCATGCCTAATTTAACAGGTACAGGAGAAATAAAAAGTTAATATTATGCTATGAATCGTCAAATCTAATTTTTGTGGCTGGGTGCCTTGCTGATATCGATTATTGTTGCTTACAGCAAACTAAAATAGCAAAAAATCAAATTTAAAAATACTAGTCCAAATTACTACTAATAGTAAGTAGAAGTTTTTGTAATGTAGTTTGGGAAATTTGAGAACTTCAATAAAATCTATCACTCTCTCGTCCTAAGATACAGGTTCGAGGAGTATATATATATATATATATATATATATATATATATATATATATATATATATATATATATATATATATATATATATATATATATATATATATATATATATATATATATATATATATATGTATATATACATAGAATAAGAAAATTACTTACGTGGTTTTGCATTTAGTCATTAAACTTTCTGAATCGCAAATTAATTATGAGAATATTTTTTGCTTCTTTTAATAATCAAAATAACCTTTAAATAGATAATTACTTCCATTCTTCGCTTAACAGCACTGCTAATTAGTTAGGTGTAGATCCTTATAATTAAATATTTATATTTACATTATATTTTTAAATTCAGTTTAAATTTTCAGCGCCAGCCCTATCCCTTTGATATATTTCTGGCCCCGAAATTCCGTACATAAATAAACTAATTAAACCTGAAGTGTGTTGGCATAAAGGCAAGACGCTAATTGCTCAAAGTAGCGGAAGTACTTAAGCTGAGCAAATAGGATCATAGCGAAAACAGGTAAGACGGAAGAAAGTTTTTATTGATAAAATAATTTATTTTTTATTGGCCAGTTTAGGAGACATTAAGTTAGAGCTAGGTAGACTGTTGTCAGAATAAGGTATATAATGTCATGTGTTAATAAAAAAATTATTTTATTTTATTATTATTCAGTAAAAAATAATTCGAAAAAAATGTCTTTAAAAAAACTTGTTTTACCTAGCAAATAGGATTTTGATATTGACACCACAATTTAAAATAATCACATTACTAAGAACTGTCTAGCTTTGACATACACCGTGTACCGTAAATAAAAAGAGCTGTTTTAGGCCTTAAAACTTTTTGTTTTTTGAAAAATGCTGTGACACGAAAATTTTCCACTAGGAGACTAAAGTGTTTTGCATAAATTTTTCTAAAAATAATATCTAAATAAAAGAAAACACGTTTGTTTAATTCAGAAATTATGATTCTTACAAATAGACCGTTTCAAAATGGAATCACTTTCCAACTTAAGAGATCGAAACACTGAATGAGCTTGGAGATATTTAGGTCGGATATTTATACCCCTAAATTCACCGAACCGCGACCCGGTGTAATGATCGATTTCCACCTAACTCTATTTAAATTTTTAGGGTCCGTATATAATTAAATAGGTTCTCTAATTTTCTGTTTATAGAATCCCGACAGCGAAGCAAGAACTTTGGCTTCTTGGTTGGGTTTTCTTGAGTGTGTTGAAGATTGTACGCATGTTGCACCGGCGAAGTATATATGGAAGAACTACACTTCCTATCAGTAACTCACTATTAGTTTCCTATCGTGGAATAGAATTATTATTGACCATTTAATATCATTAGTGCAATATCTGTTCCCTTTTAAAGCTTCAAGCAGTGTCTCAGTTTCCGGTTGTAAAGAATTTTGGTCACAAATCACGATGGCTCTGTACCAAAGAATTAATAACTGAATGCTTCTGTGTCGGACAATGATGTGCATTTGCATTTAAGTGTCTGTTGGTACCTGTGGGGTTTTCTATATGTAAAGTGTCTTAAGCAAACATCTCCTTTCTTTTGTACAAGAACTTCTAGATTTTATATTAGGGTGTTTCGATTTAGATGATCAAGAAACAAGGGGAAATTTTCTGGACCATAAGACCATATTGTGAAAAAAGTGTCGTCTAAATATCTGAACACGATTTCGGCTGACATGCTTCAATTAGATTTACAAGTGAGTTGTCAAGATTATTATGGTAAATACGTCTGATATTATTGAGATTGAATCATTAATAAGCACATTCTTATTTAGCGATTATACATCAAAATTGACTAAGATATCTTTTGGATTTAATTGGCTTGCTTCTAACTTTTCTACAAAATGTGTAAAATATTAAATATATAAATGTGTTTTTTCCTGTAAGTTTATTAAGAAGATTTGAAATATGTTTATCGATTTTGTAAGTGGGCGATCCTATTGCACCGACAATAGTTTGAAATGGTACATTAACCTTGTGCATTTCAGGTAGTCCGCAGATCCTTAGATATCCTAGAGCTGCGTGGTCTTAATGTTTTTTTCTCCTCTGCTGACAGGCTGGTTGCGTTTAAAAGGTTGGTTATCTGTCTCTCGATTTTGCTTGTCGGGTCTGTTTGGATTACCCTCTAGGTGCTGTCGCCCAAGTAGTTTTATTTTTTCCACGCCTGTTTTGCTCATGACGACAGTAGCATTTGCCTTGTCCGCTAGAAGAACTGAAATAACTATTGTTTAAACTTTTAATCGCCGTTTTTTTTCCGGGACTTAGAGATTTGACTTAGGCGGCTTAGAATTTTTGCATATCCTCGCTGTGTCATATCTAATTGCGTGAGCTTCATCTGCTCTCTTCTGATTGTGGCTACGACGTTCTACAATTATGCCCTGTGGTTAAGTTTTGGCTTTGGATTGTTCTGCTTTAGTAAGGGCTTTAAAAGACAGATTGGTGTGGTGTTCTGTTCACTAGTTCTTGGTTGTCCAGAAGTCCAAACTTTTTCTACTGCTTAATGGTAACCCCTTGATGTACCCTTTCTACTTGGGAATTGGTTATTTCATCGAAAGTTTTAAGCGTCTATATCCAATACATAACTGGTCTATATCCTTTCTCTTACTAATGCTATGCTGGCTCGTTTGTAGATGTTTTTTGCACATCTTGATATGTGACAGAAATTTTGACACTATGTCTTTATTTTGGTCTAAGGAGAATGGCTAACTTCTCTTTGTCGTTCCTGAAATCGTCAAAAGTTTCGCATTTTTCTTAATTTCCTCTCTATAGAGGTAACACAGAACGGAAACTTTCTTGGCTGCGATCAATTAACAAATCATGGTTCTTGGTATTAGATCGTGTCAAAAAGAAATCAATGTGCGACGTTTCGCCTTCAATTGCACGAGAAATCTTCAGGGTTTTTATTTCACCAGATTGCACCTCTGTCTACCAAACCAAACCGTGACCCGGTGACGCGATCGATCTCCACGTACGAGGACGTATCTCTATTGAAATTATTAGGATGCTAAGTCCGACGCAAGGACTTAAGCTTCTTTTACGTTAATGACATGTTTCGTGGAATGTAAGTGTTTAGATACAGCAGATTTGTTTCTTTCTAATACATCGTTCATTATAGATATCACCACGGGAACAAGGAATTGCATACTCCTTCCGTTGGTAAAAGAATAATGTACTTAGGAGCAAATATTGTCCATTTTTCTTGTATGTATTTAAGATTTTACGTACGTTGCACCGGCAAGTTACCTTGCAATCTTGTCCGTGGTTCCATGTATAAATGAAAGAACTACACTTCCTAACGGTAATTCTTTAGTAGTTGCCTGTCGTGGAGTAAGATTATTATATTTTTCAATTTTATTTACCGCGTAATTAGTGCAATATCCATTCCCTCTTTGTTTAGTTATCAGTTCGTCACATCTGCATAGCATACATGAGGAGTTGACTTAACTAAGCTTGTAATATTACAAGCTCGATAATAAATATTTTTTAAGTTTTTATAAAACGGACAACATATTTTTAATATAAAACAGTAAAATAGCGAAAACTGGTTAAAATAATTGCTTTACGAGTCTTTTGGAGCAGTTTCTCATTAAAAAACACGACGCCACGCTAGTTTTTTAACCAGCAAGTGGGCGGTAAAACCATATCTTATGAAACTAATAGTTTCATATACTATATTACATTTTTAATTTCCTCGTCAGATTCATATTTTAATAGCCCTGTCATTACCTAGCAAAAAAGATTCTAGGACTGGGTGCCAGAATTTAGTAGAAAATACATTTAATTGCAAAATTCTTCAGCTTAGGCTCCGAATTTAGTAAACACGACAGCTCAAACCATATAGCTTTCTCCAGAATTAAAGGGCAGAACGGAATATTTTCTAGTGTGCTTTACCACTGACAAAGACCTGTAATTGTTAGTAACACATACAGAATGAACCGATTTATGAAACATAGGTGATTATGGCTTGATAGCGCTTGCTGATCAGCATCATCTGATTAGCGAACATAATTTTGCCAACTCATTTTTATAGTTATTCTAAAAGAAATTTTTTCATTCCAAGAATGAAATCACCGCGAGCTGCATTTCTCTCCAGGATAGAGTAAGAAATTGCCAGCTAAAAGCAGCGCTGAAAACCCATCAGAGAAAAATCTTACAGAGCCAGATATTTATCCACAATTTTGAAACGAACGTATAAATGGCTATTCTAATAATAATAATAAATGCCTTTTATTATCAAATTGTTTTACAAATATGAGTAGTTAATAGTATATAGTGTTACATTAGTTTACAATTGTTTTCGAGGGATAACCAAGCCTGCTCTAGCGAAGTCTAGCCAAGTGGCTACTCTTATTTAACCAAGTAGCAAGCCAGTTATAATCCCTTATGTCTATTAAAAGTAAGATGAAAACTTAAATGTCACTAACTCATAGTAGAGGTTTATAACAGTCGAAAATGAATATTGCGACAATACATAGCGTTATAAAAACCTAA
The DNA here is from genome assembly GCA_030620095.1 of Kuschelorhynchus macadamiae. Taxonomy (NCBI): domain Eukaryota; kingdom Metazoa; phylum Arthropoda; class Insecta; order Coleoptera; family Curculionidae; genus Kuschelorhynchus; species Kuschelorhynchus macadamiae. The sequence continues at coordinate 2,405,976 of JAUTXW010000830.1, forward strand.
ATATAGATTAACAGAGACCCCAACATCCTCCACGCAAAAAATGAAAGACGATATTTCAACGTCCACCAATCTGCTCATTAAATAAGAAGAGTCGAAGCTTATATTCAAAATTGTTTAAGTTATATAGTGTAAATTCGTCAGGTAAAAAATTATACAGTTTAATTCCGAAAGTTAACATCTGATGTGAAAGTTACCCACCTTATTGATTATACTAATTGTGTATTCAAATAAACTCGCGGAAATCGTTCCTAGGCTCTATATATATATATATATATATATATATATATATATATATATATATATATATATATATATACGGCACTTATAACCGCCAATACTTTCTACAACAAGATTTGAGACCTTAAATAAAAGTTGGTGTGTCACCCAAAAATCGAAAGAAAGTCGTTGACAGATTGGAGCATATAAACTACTGTACTTAATTATTTAATTTAGTTGTGTACTTAATTATATAATTTTGTAATACCACAAGTCGGAAATCTTGCTTTTTAAGAGTACTATTATAGTTTGTTTTTACAAGGTGTAGAAATACTTAAGGGTTTGCTTGCAGTAATATTATGATAGACAAAAATGTAAAATTCGAATTATTTTACGGTCAGCAGCAGTTAAGCATGTATCATAATATCCAGAATCGTAAAGGGTAAAAGTAGACAAAACCAATGAGCCTCACAACAGTACCTAAAGTTTTTTTATGTAAGGCTTGTCCAGTTATATTAGCTTATAAAGACACTTGGAAATGTGCCTGGTAAACTATAGTTATGTCCATCTAGAACCCCAAAATTCTTGGCCAACCCAGCAAATCGTATATTAAGGTCTTCAGTTGATATATCTAGTTTATTTTGTGTAACAACTCATTTTTCTTTCGACCAAACAAAAATCCGTTACATTTTTTTAGGTTTAACGGTAAGCGTTGATCTTTGGAAATGGAAATTCATTGTTCACCATATCAACCAATGGGCTATTCGGAAAAAAAGAATGCAGGACCTGGATATCAACTGCATACAATTGAATATTATTTGAAATAAATCTGTGGAAAGGGTAAATTTTATATATTCCCTGCTACAAAATTGGCTCCCGTATTCCTACAGCTCCCGCAACGTACACCTCTAATTTGTAATTTGTAACTTAACTCTTTCAGCTAAGAAAGTAATTTTACAATATGAGATATTTCTCAATTTTCAGGGAACGCAAAAAAAACTATTTTGGGATAGATATTGCACTGAGAATATTAGACAGGCAATTAAAAAATATAACAATCCAACTCCACGATAGGAAACTCAACCATAGATAAGATCGTAAGGTTACTTCGCCAATCCAACATTCGTACAATCTTCAACGCACACAAGAAAATTGGACGATGTCTGCCATCGCTAAAGGATGTTGTTCTTTTCGAAACAGGAGTATATGCATTTCCTTATTCCTGTGGTAACGACTATATTGGAGAAACTAGAATACACATATCCAATAGGCTTAAGGACCATGAACGATGTTTTAGAACGAAACAAAGTATACACTCTGTTATTTGAACATCAGTATCACACTGAACATGTCATAAATGTAAAAGAAGCCAAAGTACTTGCATCAGTCGCAGCATCTTATAAGTGGAAAATCTTAATTATTTTAATAGATATACGGGCTACAGTCTAGATCATACGTGGAAATCGATCGTTATACCGGGTCACATTCCTTTTAAATTAATTTATATACTTGAACATCAATTATTTCAATTTTTTAAAACTCGCGATGAAATGTGTAACCATTAAGTAGCAAAAAAAATGGAAGGGTCTCTGAACCTCCAAAACGCAGTAAAACAGCCACAGAATTCCGTACTTAACCTGTGTTCCAAAGCCTTTACTTAAGCAGCATAATCCGTTTTCTCCAAAGTCCAAAACTGTATCATTACACCAAATGACATACCCGTAGAAGACATAGTGTCGTCTGTCAAAGCCACAAAAGACTTCCAACCGATGAAGCTGACGTAATAAGGTACGAGGCAACGAAGATCATCAAAAATTAAAAGCCATCTAAAATTAGGATTAGTTTATTTTGCATTAGATGTATCGTCTATTTAAAGTATTATCTTTGCTTTAACTGTTCTCTGTAAGTACCAGATTGTTATCGCGTTGCTGTTAGCCTAGCTGCGATTTCATATGAAATAAAAAGAATGGAAAAACAGAGTATGACTATGGAAACTTTAAAATGAAAGGAAACTAAAATGAAAATAGCAAATTCAAGTTCCACATATTTACTTTTAATTTTATACCGTTTTCTGCAAGGCTTGCGTACACTTTGTATGCAAGTAGAGAAAATATTACAAACAAATAAGTGAAAGTATTTGTCATTTCTCTAAAGAAAAATGTAAAATAAATATTATAGCACTTCTTCAAATTACACGGAAATGACTGGCACTCTATGTGAGGCGTGTTCGGCCACTGAGAGACCTCGTAGGAAATTGCAAAACACTGGAGAACATGAAAGTTGTTCCTTTGATGTTCAAATATATGCCACAATCTTCCTCTCGGCATTTAAGTTATATTTAAATTATTTACGATCTTATCTCAAATAAGAAATTAGGAATTTTGTCCACACATATAAAAACGTTATATCCATTGTCAAGCTTGTAAAACAAAAAGCTTTGAATAATTACCTTTAAATATACATAAAAATTGACAAGCTTTTTCCTTAAAGCGTTCCTTTATATAATGGAATCTTGAAGTGCGCGAAAAGTTAATACCGAAACGAAAAATCTCACATCTTTCTTTGAAAATTAAATGCAATTTAAGCTTCAAAGGAAAATATCTAGTTCAAGCGCTCCTATAAAAATTATGATCCAATAATATTTTTTGCCACGAATATTAGAGAATGGATGAATAGAATAACCATATTACTAACATTACAATTAATTTAGAAGCCTTATTGTAAGAGTAATACTAATAAAATATACTGGAATACTAAATTTATTGTTGGCATATTATAAAAACAAACATTTTTATTGTTTAATTTATACAGGTTTGCTTAAATAGTTCTAAATATAATTGAAAATCAAATATTCTACTGTTGGTTTGTATTAACAAGAAACAGGAAATGGAAAATACATTTATGCGAAAATTCTAAAAATCTGCTTTAAAACAATTCTTTATTTGATCTATATTTTCTTTTGATGGTCCCAACTAAGCATATTTATAAACAAATATTAACGATTTAACGACATTTTAAAGGAGGGCGTAGGTGAACTTTTTTTTATTCTGTAAAACCAATAGAAACCGATATGAAAAACAATAAAATTTCTCTTTTTAACTTGGAATATTAGGCCTTAGTCGAGGGGATCTGCTCCCGCCGTCCCCTCCAGGCAGCGCCCATGAATGTAACGGTAAAATATACCTAAAACCAGTGGCGTAACTAAGAATTTTGGGCCCCCCCGCAAAATTTGAATGTGGGCCTTACATCTTTAACACCCATTCTTATTTTGAAAAAAATCAAATTTCCTATTTATTTAAAAAAAAAATTATGTATTATGCAGTCCATGCCGTTTTTTAGTCACTTATCAAAATTTTGCAGGTAAATTTTAAAAATTAAACAAAAAACAGTAACAAAATTTTAATAAAAACAGCAGTCTTTTTCTTATAATATAATAAACACATAGAATTTAAACTTAAATATAAAAATTCTTTAGAAAAAAAGAAACATCATAAAAATGAACACACCACTTTAGTCCTAAATCAAACTAATAATAGGTAATACAATTAAAATTCCTTTTTTCTAGATTTTTGGTAGCAAACAATTTTATACATTCGCTCATGTCGATATTTGCGGCTAAATCGCTTTCAACAGCTATTATTGACAATGAGTGTAAACGTTCCTGACTCGAAGGAATTTCTTGATGATTTTTAATTTCGAAAATGATCGTTCGGAAGTAGCTACACTCACAGGTAATGTGAGATATAACAAGTAAGTTTGTATTACTTCTGTGAAACTTAAAGTGTTTATCAAATACTTCAAAAAGTCGGGAGTATTTTGAATGCTTTGTATGTCTTCGCATATCATCCTAGTGTTTCTTAATTTTAATTCTTTCTGTTATAGAATTCTTGTAATTCGTCTCCTTTTTGACATATATCTTCGACTGTTGAATCTAAAAATATAGACGAATATAATTAAATTTATATGATCAAATGATTTAAATCTCCTCCGTAACTGTGATGTTATAATGACTATAGATGCATAAAAAATATTAACTTTAAACCTCTCCTGCGTATTTAAGAATCTGTGGTCACAGCAAAGCTCGTCAAAATAAGATTTCACTTTCAGCATTCTTTTTTGAGAAAATTGTGGAATTATCTTCCATTTTTGTAAAATTTCCTCAGCTCCTTTTTTGATTTTTTCATACTGGCCCCTTATATCGCATATGCCTTTAATGGTCCGTTTTAAAAGATTGGCGATGTAGTCCAAATTGATTGTTGAATTTTGCATTTCCTTCGGTAGGTAGATTATTTATTTCCTGTAACAGTTGGTCAAGATAGATACACAGTTAGAAAAACAAACTCAAAAGTTTCAATTCGTTTCAGTATAGATTTTGCTTCTTCTCTTTCGTCTTTTTCATTACATTTTAGAACCAATTTATTTAAAGCTTTGACAATATCTGTATACCTATATAGAGCGCAGTGTGTCTGATCATCGAGTAGGGTTAAGACGTTTCAACTTGATGGATGGATTTTCTGTAAATGTAGAAAGTAAGTCCCAATGAACGATACTACTTCCAAAAGAAGTATATAGATTTTCGAGTAAATTAAAAAACTATCTAACTCTTTTATTCCTCGTACTGCATCGTTGATTACCAAATTTAGGTTATGTGCAGCACAATGAACAAAAATTGTTGTTGGTTCCGTTTCAATGATACGTTTCTGTACACCAGAATATGCACCACTCATCACATTTGCTCCGTCATATCCCTATCATCTGCATTTATGTATATCTAATTTAAAATCTTTTAATGACTTTATTTCAACAAACCCCAGGAAGCTTTTCCTAATGGCTATATTATCCACAAAACCATCGTCTTTTTCTTCAATTTCAAGACATCTTATAACTATGCTCAGTTGCTCAGTTAGTATCTACTACCAGTAGAAAGGAGCTTTGCTAATTTTATCTAGGATATTCTTTTTTATTGTTGACTTTATAGCCAATATGATTTCATTTTGGATTATCGGTGAAAGATATTTCACAGTTCCTTTAGGCCTATTAATGACATCTATCAACACGAGATCCAACCTCCAATCAAGTGTACCAAGGATAAAGAGTTACCATTGTAACTAGAATCTAAAGAGCTGTCCTCATTATGCCCCCGGAAAGCCAACATATTTCTAGCAAGCATTAATGTTACATAAAATAAACGTTCTAACACTTGGCGCCAAAAATCGGATTCACGGTTTATTACTTCTAAGAATTCTTTGTTTACTGTTATATCTTTTTTCCAGGTGTCATAAATGTAGCAATATGTTAAGTGTGACTGTGTAAAGAATGTTTTTTGATTTTGGTTGAGAGTCCTTTCCAGTCGTTTATTCCAGCTATCCAACTAGAATGTCCAAATCTGTTTGTTCCAAACAACCAACATGTTCTGGTAATAAACTTTATAAACTTCTTTGTTTTTGATTCCTTGGAAATGGTCCCTTGGGCCTAGAGAATCCATATTTTATTATTAATTTCTTTAAACCATCACATTTAAGAATATCTATGTTAAAAAAATATCCAAAATCTGTTGGGCAATCATTTTCTAAATTAAAAAGAGATACATCTTCGGTTTTAATATGCGTTCCACCTATTTCAGTTTTTGTTGTATATGCTTTCACTTGTCCGTTGTTACCTATATTGTCCAATGTTACAAAAATCATATTTTCAGTTATATTGTCACAAGCAGAAACAAAACTTGTAGATGGAATCGGTTGTCTTGTAGCATCATCAATTTCATTAGTGGATACTTTTCTAGAGGAATCAGAACTAGACCCACTTTTAAGAAATAAATCTATTTTAGGAATCTTTTTTTTAATCTCCTCTGTTTGTTTTTCTTTCTTCTCTTGGCAGCTCCACTTGTAGAGCTTTTTGATTTCAACATCTTAGCTTCACGATTCATCTCCTGTAAGTATTAAAAAAACACTCAGTAAACTACCTACCGGTGCATTTCCTCTATCCTTCTCTCATTGAGTCCGCTCCATGTCTACGTTACGATTATAAGTTTACGTATGAGCGTCATTTGAGAATACAGGAAGGTTCGCATACTGAAAGTATAAAATAAGAAGTGCCCGAGAACATGCTGCCAGCAGTGTCAGCTCTCTCTAGCCACTGGCCGAAGCTAGCCTTGGCAATATTCTCAAGCTCGATATACAGAGAGACGTGATTACATTTTCGGGCGACACTTTCGCCCGTAAGATTGGGCATGGGCGCAGGAAGAAACATTTCCAGGGGAGAGCAACCATTCTCAAAAATACCTAATGCCTCAAGAAAAAGGTCATCCATATAAAAGTAATCCTAAATTAGGGCCGAAGGAAAGTTAGATTTTGTCCAGGTAAATTTTTTTTTACTATAATGCCATACATAATACATAGTAGTTGCCTTTTCGAGAGGGGGGTGGGGCAAATACCCTCTTTTGACCCACCTTCCGGCGTCCATGGGATTGCGTATCATCCCGTGTGAATTAGTAATTTACGCGGGCGATTTTAATTTAAAATTTCTCGAATTAGTACTCTGTATACTTCTCTCTAGTTAGTTTATATTTTGCCAATTAGTAAAAATGTCGGTAAAATTTTAAACTGATACACTATACTGTTATACATCATGGGTGGAATTATGCAATAATGAATCGACTAACACTTAGATAATCAAAAGTTGATTTATTTCGCTCTTTAGGGATGTTTTTATAATACAACTGGAATTTAATCTACATAGTTTAATATGCCAATTTTGCAGGTTAAAGTCAAGCTCAATTTTTGTTACTGCTACGATGGCATCTCACATAATATTAATCTCTTGATATACACTCGTTTACAAGAACATGCATACAAGTTCATTTTTATCGAAAATAATTTTGATACATCTAATTCTTTTTTCTGTAATATAACAAACTATATTGCCATTTGTTGGCTTAAGACATAGCACATGCATAACACAACCACGTAATATAAACATAGCTGCTATTTATCACTTACCTTACTCTACTACCTTCTTTCTTGCTTAATATTGGTCTGTGAGGATAAACAGATTTTTTTTTCGTAAATATGGCCAATTAGATATTTGTGGTTTGCTAGAAATTTTTGTATTTTAGGGCCCCCCCCCCCACCGCGGGGGCTGGCGGAGGTGTAGTTACGCCACTGCCTAAGACCCAGTTCTTTTTGGCGAGTCCAAGGCATACAAAATATAATTGTATTTTGAAGACTATAAACAGGAAATTCGATTAGTTCAGTAATGTGCATTCGCCATTTTGTCAAGGTTATATTAATGGAAGGATCTTTGGTTTATTTATTGTGCCCATTATCTAAAAAAGGTTTCAGATTAGTACTGAAGTCCTCTTTCAGTTTTTTTTTGTTTTAAGGGCTGAAATTATGGCAGATTACGACCAGCTGCTGTTGGCCACCCAGCCTTTTAGACAAGTCAACACACTTTTATCATTGTTACCGAATTAATTTTCTGGATTGTAATGACTATATATGCTTCCATGTAACGACTGTAAAGTGCCTATAGTAGGCAGGCGACTTATGCACCCTTGTTGGTAGCCAGTAGGATCCGTTCATCTATCCGAAAAATAGACCTTTATTTCAACGTCACGTTCTTCCGTCCATCATCTGTAAGAAATGTCCTTTCCCTTATTTCTCTTAACCGCCAAATGGTCAGTTAGAAATAAGTATATATTACCCTATTACCCTCTACTGACCATGATTTCGTCGGTCATTCTGCCTCCAGACTAGACTTTCTAGACAAACACGCCGTGTGCACAAAAAAGAGAGCTGGCGCATTGCCTATATTATAGAGGCTGCTTATATAATTTTTATATATTATTATATATACGGTCAAATTTTTGTGAAGAATATTCACAAGAAAATTGGAAGTAATTTTAATTGAAGTTTGTAAAACTCACCTTTAAAAAATTACAGTGTTGAACATATAATCATATAATTCATAAGAACTTAGTATAAAATTACATAAGATATTATTTTCTAATTCTTTCTTAGCTATCAAATTGTTTTGTGGCAGAAGTTAAAATTAAGCAATTGTTTTTGAATGTTTTACCCCTAAAAGCTTTGGAAGAAGAATCTTATTAATAATAATTTCTCAAAGGTTTTTTTTCAGTTCAGCTAGATGCCTCAAATAGAAAAAATGTTAAACTATTTCTAATTTCTGGGTAATTTTTTGCCCTTGAACATTTTGAATTGAGTTAAAGGAAATTTGAATATTTTGTTTATATATACACTGTCTTACAAGACTATATTCCAGTTACAGGTACGATCATACAATCTTACCTTAAAACATTGGGGTTGTCATTTAAACGTATTTCGGCGTTAAGTCCTGATATCATTAATTCTAATTTTGGAAAAAATAAAAGTTTGTTTTAGAACATCAGCATCACACTGAACATATCATAAATGTAAAAGAAACCAAAGTACTTGCGTCAGTCTCGGGATCTTATAAGTGGAAAATTATAAAGTTTGTTGAAATCTATAAGCATCTTAATTATTTTAATAGATATTCGGGCTAAAGTCTAGATCATACAAGGAAAATACTGGGTCACGGTTCAGTGAACACCAGACGGGTATAAATAGCCGGCCTAAATATCTCCGAGTATTCCGATGTCGTAAAGTAAATATATCTGAAGATGTCTCGTGCAATAGAAAGCGAAACGTCGGAAATTAATTCCATTTACAGGTACGACCATGCAATCTTACCTTGTGGTTGGAATTTAAACGTATTTCGGCGTTAAGTGCTGTTATCAATAATTCTAATTTTGGAAAAAATAAAAGTTTGTTTACTAAAATGAAAGCAGAACACAATCATATAGTAAAAGAGATCTGCCATGCACATATTTTGCATAATTGTGTAAAATGCGCTACGGATTTTTTGCAAATTGACTGTGTTTGAGGCAGCATTTCACAAAATTGAATCAAAATTTAGTAACAAATGTAAATTTAAGAAACAACTTCCCCTCTTTTTTTCGTAAACTTATTTTCTTTACTTAGTCTATATGAAAGAAGAAATGAAATGAATAATCTCTTTAACGAAATTTCAGGGGTGATATCAAATTATGGTTTTGTTATTTCTCAAGAATTTCTTAATTAAACATTTAAAAATAAATAATTGTTAACATTTTCTATTGTTTTATTAACACCTATCCACCACAACCTTTTAAGTCGTGAGCGAGCCACTGAATGTCGTTCTTCAGTCGATTTAAATGTTAGCAAACCTAGTAGCCAGCGTTGGAGTAGGCACTAAACTAGGATTCATCCAAGTTCCTGAGAGCAGCAGAGTATTGGTGACGAGATATGTTGTTTATTTAAGGATATTTTCACTGATGACAGATTTATTATCTACCAGTGTTTTTCACACTAGCGTGGTAAGTAAAACACTTTCATACATATTTTCAAAAATATAATTGAATATATCAAAATACTAGAAAATCAAAAGAAAATAATTCAGTGGCATATTTCATTCACAATTCAGAAACTTTACCAGGCTTGGCGTTGTTATACTGTCTCATCATTCAACATTATCCATTATAAAACAGGACCATTAATCTGTCGAACACATTTTTATTCCCCCCATGATTTTCTCCATTCTCGCATCGTGTTTATGTTTGCCGAGGAAGGTAGAAACGCTGAACATAATTTGCTTTGTCCCTTTGTAGTTGTCATTCCTTCCGAAATAAATAGATGCTTGCAGTTTTCAGCTAAAATGTAAAAGCTGAAAACGCCCGGAGTGCTGTTTGTCTTTTTACGTTTCCATATCTTTGACCTTTTAATACCTATACACAAAACCAAACGTTACCACGTAAAAGAATCACGATGATTATCTTAAAAGCAAGTTGAAAGGACTATATATATATATATATATATATATATATATATATATATATATATATATATATATATATATTAATATATTTGAAAACCAAATATGCTGCAGGAATTGTGTTTAATTTCGCATGCTGCAGTAAGCTCGTGAGCTCAATAAACTAATTAACATATCGTAACTAATTTTTATACCTTTGTCTTGAAGTGTTCTTCAACTATTTATTTTCCTTAACAAATCGTAAACAAGCATATATTTTATGATGGACGGGTAAAGAGGGAAACAAGTTTGAGAATGTGGTGTTTTTTAAACTGACTGCTGATACCACGTTGAAACTGTAGGACCTCATTTTATTAAGTAAACGATTTAATCACCTTGTTTAACCATTATCACTGTTGTAAATATATATTTTGGAAAATGCAATGTAAAACTTCATCGAACAACATACAGTGTGGCCCATTTAAAAGCTGAACATCCCCATATGTTTTCTGTTTATGGTTTTTGGTTGAAATACTCTTTTTCAATTGCTAAATACTTTACCTTCAAGAGTGTTAGTACTTTTTTACAAAATTTAGGGCCTGCTATGTTTTATTTCTTTTACGAAATTAAAAAAAAAAATTTAAGAATCCCAGTAAGTAATTGGATTAAGTACTCCCTTAAATAGGACAGTACCGAATTTCATAGAAAATATTGCATAATAATATAATGTAATACAATTTTATTTGCAACAATATTTAAAGAAATTATTGTAACTGTCAGAAAGTAGAATCAATGTAAACCTAATTTTTGTTGCTTGCATCCCATTCAATGTACTTATACAACCACTTTTGTATTCGTGCTTAGTTTCCTCGCTTGTTTTAGAACATATTCTGTATGGATTACAGCAGTTTTTTAGAACGCAGTAATTCTAGTGATTTTGCATAATATTGTCTATTACTAATAAAGAAAATGTTTTTTTTGTATTTAAACTTTCATTCCGTGAGTTAACTGATTAGAATATATAAATGCATATGACAATGGATACATTTTAATTTGACCGTAGAAAGATTACTAAACATTATTGATTATGAAATTTTTAATAGGATTCTTAGTCTAGTATACTTACTCAGATTTTCTGTATAAAAATTATTAAATACGATTTTTTAAAATTTCACAAAAGAAATAAGACCTTGTTTATCGGAGAAAAATGTCTTGAAGGTAAGCACGCTAAAATTGAAAAAAAAAATTAAATAAAATTTTATAGGAGTGTTCGGCATTTATATAGGTCACATTGTATATCTGTTTACAAACTTACATCGCATAAAAGATTTAATTATTAAATCAATTAGTTTTAATATGTGAATTTAAAACTTACATATTTTAGAAAGTATGCGTAAATATATGCTATAATAATGCCTAATGCTACGTAAACATAGTTGACTATACAAGACCACAGATATACAGACCTAACTATATGTGCAGAAGTAACAGTTTTGTAATTTTTTACTTGCTAACTCTATTTATCTATTTAAAATACTTCTGAGAAATATATCAATAATTAAAAAAAATATATCTAAACGACAAATAATTAATTTTAATCAATATAAATAATTTACTTATAAGATAACGGAAAAAGCCGTTGGAAGTAAATCTCATAGATCCATCTAACGGAAAAAACAGAGCAAGGCCTGCCGGGCCAGCTAGTTTCGCTTTAAAACCTTATGAAAACCAAGGCAAATATCATTAATTTTACTGTGCAGCTGTGTATATATATCTTTTGTAGTCTATGAGTTAAATATCCCAAAAAAGTTACAAATACTGACGTTTGGATTCTAGTAGATACGTTACTTATAGAAAATGTATCATTAAATTTTTAAAGAATTTGTCATAATTCCACTATATCGGGTTATATTTTGTAAAATTAAGGCAAGATATATCAGCTGAGTTATAAACTGAGTTATCCTATATTTTCTTATCTGGCTAATTTTTATAAAGATATATTATTCCAAGTTAACAAGCTCGGTATTTTTTTCTATAACGTCTTGTTTCTTTTTCATTTTAATATATGTTTCCCAAGTATTCATGTATATTTCTTATCCGCTATCCAATTACACTTTCTATGAACTAAAAAGACCCGCTGAATCTCATGAAGATAAAAGAGGGGCTGTAAACATTCGCTGTTTAGGGTATTTTATGTTAATAAAATCAAATGCAGGTGCGACAAATCACTTTTAGACAAACACAAAAATTTTACAAACTTTATTTTTTTCTCTAAAATTATTAAATTTAGAATAAATTTGATTGTTTTCAGTTTTTTCTTTAATAAGTTTACTTTTCAAATGTGAAGTACATTATTCTTACACCTAATACTCTTTACATAATATTTTAATTAGAAATTCCTTCCGACATGAAGCTTACAACAAAGCTCGGTCGCTAAAACTAGACTTAATGTATTTGCATATAGATCAAACCGCTTATCCACTTTCAGAACATCAGTCTTTGGATATTTATATTCAGCCATGCACACCTTCGATTTCCAGCTTGGAGAAATATTGGCCTGGGTTACGCTCTCAAATTCTATTAAACCATGAATGGCTTACATTTCATTTGTATGTTTTTCTACCGAACAAAAAAAAGTCATTGCATATTTTCTTCCGGATCTTTTGACAGGATTAACTAAAGTACAGAATTTTAAATATTGTACTGTGTGGGATAAAAACCTCTCTCTACATGACGAAAAACTTTAAAATATTATAAGGCTTTTTTGCTACTTAGTGGAAACTATCTGGTTGGAAAGGCTTAACTCGGAAATGCTAGAGTCTGACATTAGCTTTTTTGGACGCTAAACCTAAGGGAAAACGATGTTTTAGTTTTTTTAAATTAGGCATTTAAATATTTGTTCCACTGGGATGGGTAATAAGTTCTTTCTTATTAATTGTGTCTTATAACAACTATCAACATCATTTCAAGGACACTAAACCATATTTCAACGTATACGGCTAGTATTTGTGATAAAATGATATTTAAATTTTTATGCTTTACATTGTTACATATATTAACTAATGTATAACCATACAAAAAATCAGAACATAATTCTACAGGTGTTGTAGGATAATTCTCAGAATGCCATGCCCTGATTTCCATTTTCTTTTCCAGCAAGCTGAAAAAAGTGGGATTTTCTTGAATAAGGAATAAGGAAAAACAATAAGATCTTGCATATACATTAACTATTGCAACAAATTTAATTTTTTGTTTTTTAAAAAGTTAAACTTTCAAAAAAGCCATATGGCTCAGAAAAAAATTTCTTCTAGAGAAGAATACTTTCAGCCAGCAGAAAACCTTCGATATATTCTTACTGAGAAAATGAATTAGACAAAAGTAGAGTGGGACGTCGCAAATTTTAAATTAGATGAACCTCTTCTGTATTCAAGTTTATTGAATGCCGCAGAATACTTCCTACCAAATGTTTTCAACACATGTTTACTTAGGAAGAAGGAGGTGTAGGTTTGAAATAAATACCATTTGCTAAGAAGTATCATAGAAAAAAATATAACTGTTCAGCTATGTTCTCTGTGGATGTATCTAGTCACACAAACAAGAGGCGCTGAATAAGATTTTAGTTCTAGTGATGTTTGGTTTAATGTTTTGACCAAAGTTGCGTGAAATTTGATTTAATTATACAACAGGCATAACGGCGTTCAGGGAAATTTGTTGATGCAGAAATTACGGGATTTTACTAAAGTCTGGTGTAATTACGCATAGCTATGCTTAAAATAGAAAAAAAACAAGATTTTTTATTTTTAAACAAAACATGTGCTTGTCTTTTTGTTTCATCCAATTTTTTTTATTTTAAAGATGTCTTAATCTCCAAGGTGAGTGATGTCTAAAAGGAATGAAATCTATCTTTAAAATATTTGTTCTAAAGTTTTATTATATTGTTGTATATGTTTTTATCGTTTATTATTATTGTTACATTGATGTATTTACTCTATAAATATGTTTTATTATTAGAAAAGTTCTTCAAACTAGTTTTATATTAAATAACTAGAAAAAATCCTTTACTCGGAACTTCTCTCGTTACCAATATTTTTTTTTATTAGAAAAGTGTGGCTCATTTGATTCGGTACAGAGTCATTTAGGAACACACATAAATATACTCTTTTCAAACACTTTTATTGGGCGACATTTTGTTCTTTCACATTGGAGTCCTACCAATATTTTAGCAGTTTCTACTTATGTCACACTGGATTTTTGGGCATAACTTAAAAGCGCCATTTTGTTACGTCATTCTGAATTCGTAACAGTTTATCCATATATCACATTTAATTTAACCATATGACCTTTAATTTTTGACTAAAATTTGAAGCAAATCTGATTACTAGTTTTTAGGCTATGCCGCGAACTGACAGGCAGACAGACAAACGACAGACAGACAGAAAAACGACAGACGGACAGAGGAAATTTATAAAACATATGTTTTAGGTATCTAGGGACGCTAAAACGTGAAGATTTGTAAAACCTGAGAGGGTAGTGTTTTCAGGATTACACATATTTTATTTGGACGCCATTTTATTCCGCCATCTTGAATTGGTATTACAATTTTAATAGGTCATCTCTTTACCACAGTTAGTTATAGTACATAATTTGAAACCAGTCCATTAAGGAGTTTCTCCAGGCAGAATTTTTAAATATTTTATTAAGCCACCATTTTGTTCTGCCATCTCCGATTTATACCAAAATTTTACCAGTATAGTTCTACATAATACTTGATTTTTGTGCAAAATTTAAGATAAATTGGGACAGTAGTTTTTTAGTAATAATCTTTTTTAACATTTTTGCTAGCCCGCCATTTTGTCGCGCCATATTGGATTTCTACCAAAAATTACCAGGTTATTCCAATATAACCCTTAATTTTTGACCATAATTTGAAGTCAATCAGATAATTAGTTTTTTTAGCTATGCCGCGAACAGACAGGCCGTAAATTGTGTAATTATGTTTTAAACACTCGTTTTTAATCAAAATGTTAAAAATATAACAATCCTGGCTGAGCTACGTAACATATATACTAATCGCAGTGCCGTATCTACTATAATTTACTGTTAAAAGTTATTATTTTAGTAACCGTTAAATAAAACCTTTAAAATAAAATAGGATTTTGTAGCCAAAAATAACGTTGTAGCAGATATTATAACGTTTAGGCAATCAATATCAGAGTTACGCTTTAAATAATTTTCTGGCTACAATCATTTTTTTAAGGCCGAATTGTCTTTGGGGATTGCTGAGAATATATATAGATATAAATATGTATATATATATATATATATATATATATATATATATATATATATATATATATATATATATATATATATATATATATATATATATATATATATATATATATATATATATATATATATATATATATATATATAGTGTGTGTGACATAATCGAAAGCAATTCTTCTTGTAGGCCGTTTTATATACGTAGAATAGCAGAAATTATATATTTCTGCTATTCTACGTATATCTTTTCCGGCCAAGAACTTTTGATAAAGGTGTGTGAAAGCGCATTTTTATTGATTTTAGTATCTACTCTCCGTATGATGGTGCTAGTGCATACTTTGCCAAATTCCTATGGGTTTGCAGCCGGAAACCACCGGAGCCCCAATAGGTGGCGCTAAGTGTTATACTTAGCATGTAGTACTGTTTCAGTATGATAGACGTTTCGTTTTCGATTTTGTCATATCGAGCAATCTGTTATTTCAGATCTTGCTGGGTACAAGCCTGCCTGATGAGGGTAAAGGCCCAGAAATCATGATCGCAGGAGGGTACCCTGTGACATAATCGAAAGCAATTCTTCTTGTAGGCTGTTTTGCACCTGCAGAAATTATATATTTCTGCTATTCTACATATATATATATATATATATATATATATATATATATATATATATATATATATATATATATATATATATATATATATATGAAAATAATACAGCGTTTGTAAAACTTTATAAAAAAACAAGATATACTAAAATCGGATCAAATTATCGAGATCGTAAAAATGCTTACAACACTTAATCAAGTTTCAGGTCAAGTGGGTCTAAAAATTAATCTGTCCAAAATTAAATTTACGACTAACATGGTTCTAAATGCTCGAATTGTTATGGATGATACACCAATATAGTAAAATATATGTCATTAGATACGTAGAGGCAGTGATAATTAAACCAGTAAAATCTCTCAGGGAATAAGTTTAGCACGGGCCGCGTTTGGTAAGTTCCGTGATTGATTGAAGTGATTTTTAGAACTGTTATTTCTCTGTGCCTGAAGAGAAAAGTCTTTGATCAGTGCGTTCTGCCAGTGGTAGCTTACGGAATAGAAACTATACCAAAGTTTACTGAAAAAAAATATAAGTTGCCGCACTGGACCGTCGGAACTTTACGCAGATAAAAGGCGAGCCGCTTCAAACCCGATCGACACTGGCTCCTGTTAATTTTTATCTACCAGGGAATTTCAAAAGTATAAATAAGAACTTTAGACAAAAATTATTGAGTTGAATTTTTGTCGTCGGACTAGTTTAATATTTTACAATTACAATTTTAAATGTTATTTAAATATAGTGAATTCAATATTAAATTTTTACTGACCTGCTAGTCGAATTTAAGAATACAATATTTTTATTATAAAAATGAAAAAATAAAGTGTTACTTCAGTACGTAGTCACAGTATATAAGTGTTACATATACTTTTCATTTTTATTGGCGCCATTTTGTTTCATGATATTGGATTCCTACCAATATTTTACCATCTTCTTTCTACCTATGTCACACTTAACTTTTGGGCATAATTGAAAATAAATTCAATAAATAGTTTTTACACTGACACATACCGCCATTTTGTTACGTCATGTTGAATTTGTACCAGTTTATCCCATTTGCACAATTAATTTTTCTGCAAAATTTAAAGTCGACGCAATTTTTTACGATGATTTTTTAATAAATGTATTTGGCCGCGCGCCGTTTCGTTTCGCCATCTTAAATTGAAACCCATATTATCAGTCTTTACATACCCCGTTGGTCCTTTAACATAACAACAAGAAGACCGTTAACAAAAACCATTTAGAAACTTAATATCTGCGAACCAACGGAGTAGATAAAGACTGATAATATGGGTTTCATGCAGGATATATAACCTATATATGTTCTGAAGATGCAACTATAAAGTTGCAAAACGTCGACACTTTATAAATAGAGTCTTGATTTTTTTACTAGATTCTAACCCCCAATAATACACCACTCTAACATAAAAATAAGAGGATCGTTAACGAAAATCATTTAGAAACTTAATATTTGGGAAATAACAACGAACCAACGTAGTAGATAAAGACTGATAATATGAGTTTCGTGCAGGATATAGAATTTATGTGTCCTTATGTGTTTTTTTTTACTGGATCCCAACCCCAAATAATACACCACTCTAACATAACAACAAGAGGATCGGTAACGAAAATCATTTAGAAACTTAATATCTAGGAAATATCTGCGGACTAGCGTAGTAGGTAAAGACTGAAAATGTGGGTTTCATGCAGGATATAAAATGTATGTGACCTGAGGATGCTACAATAAAATAGCGAAACGTCGACAGTTTAAAAAAGTCTGTTGTTTTCTTACTGGATCCCAACCCCAAGTAATACACCCCTCTAACATAACAAGAGGATCGTTAACGAAAACCATTTAGACACTTAATATCTAAGAGATATCTGCAGGCCAACGGAATAGGTAAAGAGTAATATGGGTTTTATGCAGGATATAGAATCTATGTGTTCATAACAAACTGGCGCGATCACGGAGCCTGATCAACTGTGTATGTGCCGGAGACCCGACCGTTCTCCAGAATGTACCAGCCGGGGCCGGACTCGAGGAATAGGTAAATCGAGTCACGTGTTCAAGTGCTGCAACTTATATTTTTATTCAGTAAACTTTGACTTAAGAAGCCTTCTGAAAAAACCCATGTTATAGAGAACAGAACAGCAGTTGCAAATGTTGTGAAAAAAATGTATTTCCTAAATGGAACTGGGCTGGCCATGTTGTGTAATTTTTAAACAGAAAATCGACAAATCGTTTATTGGAATCACGTCCAGGCGTGGAACAGAGACGGCAGAAACCAACAAGATAGTTTTATGATTTTTAAAAAATAATAACAAACTGGATACAAATGGGCAAAGACCGGGAAGAACGGAATAGTGTATCCTGAAGAGGACGGTACAGTAAGATGTTTAACAGAGCATAATCGGCAAATATTGTCTATAATTTACTGTAAATGAATGTATTTAAAACTTAGAGAAAATAGTTAAAATTAGAATATCACATTAACCTTTGTTTTTAAAATAAAATTATTCTTAAATTCAGGTAGCATCAAAGTACCAGTAACATCTGGAGATCAAAGCGCAATAATAAAATTCTTTAAAATAATGTTACTAAAATCTACAGACATTTATATAATATATCGAAATTATTTTTAATATTTTGGGAAACACTTTTTAAGATTATATATAACTAGCAACAATGAGTATGCTCATTCTATATTATCCACATGCTGCCCACAGCAGATACCATATTATGGTTGCACTTGCAGCTACATAGTTTCCCAATTTTAGATAAATAAATCAAGAAATGAGAAAATTATTAACCTTTAAATGAGGACCCAAATTAAGTCATTCTACTTAAAAATGTGATTACTGCTTTTGAAACCTTATTTATCAAACAGCAAACATTAATAAAAACAATTGTTACATAGGTTTTACTTCATTTGCTTACCAGTGGGGTAATTTATATTTTAAATTTAAAACGTAAGCTTTATTAAATGATAGAATCTATATATTTTCTAGTTAAATTACCTTTGCTAACGTGACAATTGCGGTATATTCAAGGTTAAATTATTGGTATGTTTGATTTAATTAAAAATACAGATATTTTGTAACCTTCGAATACCCCACGCAACCGAGAAAGATAAACTTAAAATTAAATGCTTTAATTTGCTTTTTTTTAAAAAAACGTATAATATAAATGTAGGTCATATAATTTCTGCAGGTGAGATATTTCGTAATCTAGATAAATCTACAGCAATTTCAAATATTCCATTACTAATGATGAAGGAAAGATTCATTTTGAGGCATACAAAAATTCTTGCTTTAAAATGGAATATTTTATAAAAATAGCGGAACATTTAATTGGAAAATTGCCAGATTTTGTTTAGTACTTTCCAATATTTTACATTTAATATATTATTAATTATGCACTATAATGCAGTGTTTTGATTTTATTTATGATATTTATCGGAGAACATAAAAATAAAAACACAGATGCATTTTAAATAACGCACAGTTATTTTTACTACCTTCGTAAAATACAAGTATTGTAATCGTGAAAAAATCAGCCTACGAGATTTTTTCAGATCTTTACTTTCAGGGTCTTTAGATGCCAAAAAATATGTTTTCTCAGTTCCAACTGTCTGTGTATCGGTCTGCCTGTTCGCCGCATAGCTAAAAACTATTTACCCGATTGACTTCAAATTTTGGTCAAATAGGGATGACTTGGTGAATGGTAACATTTTGGTAAAAATCCAGTATAACGACCTAGTGAAATTATTATTAAAAAACAACTTATACATTTTATCTCAAATTTTGCCCAATATGACCAAATATCAAGGGTCATATGAGGACGACGCGGTAATATTTTGATAAAAATCAAATATGGAGGAATAGTGAAATGTAAAAAATTACTATTAAGAAATTGCTTATCCAATTTATCTCAAATTTTGCACAAAGATCAAGTATTATGTTGGAATTAACTGGTAAAATTTTAGTACGAATCCAGGACGGTAGAACAAAATGACAGCTTAATAAAATATTTGAATTGATTTCAAATTGTGTGCCATAAATAATTAAGGGTTCCTAGATGCCAAAAAATTATGTTTGATCAATCCCGTCTGTCAGTTCGTGGAGTAGCATACAAACTACTTACCAAATTTTAGTCAAAAAGTAAAGGTCATATGGGGATGACGTGGTAATGTTTTAGTAAAAATCCAATTCGGCGGAACATGATGGCAGCCTAGTGAAAAATATTACTAAAAAAAAACTATCCACTTTACCTCAAATTTTGCACAAAAATCAAGTGTTATATACGAATGAACTGGTAACATTTTTGTATGAATTGAAGATAGCAAAACAAAAGGCAGCCTAATAAAATATTTGAAAAATCAGCCTGGAAATACTACTTGTTAAATTAATTTCAATTTTTGTGCAAGAATTAAGTGGGATATAAAGATAAACTGGTAAAGTTGTAGTACGAATTTAAGATGGCGAAACAAAATGACGGACAAATAAATTTTATTAAACATAAACGTAAAAAAGTTTTGTTCAACTGACTTTAAATTTTGCAGAAAACTTAAATGTGAAAAGGGGATAAACTGGTACGAATCCAACAAAGCTACTTATTGAATTTATTTAAACTATGCCCAAAAATCAAGTGTGGTATAGGTAGAAAGAAACTAGTAAAATATTGGTGGGAATCCAATACGATGGAACAAAATGGAGTCCAATGAAAATCCTTGAAAATACACATACTGAACTAAATTGGGTCAAACTTTACTATTCCTAATAAATGAAAACAATCATAACGAGGGAAGTTCCGGGTAAAGAGATATGACCGATTTTTTTTTATTTAAATTTTGAAGTTGTCGGAAACCATGAATGGAGATCGGAAGCTTTAAATTGTCGAATGCCATCGATATTTTTTATATGCAATTTATATATTATATATAGAGGAAATATGCACGCACAAATAGGGATGTTTATATTTCCCGTGTACCAAAAAAATAATAAATGTGCTGATTATAAATAAACCAGGACTTTTTATTTCTAAAGACAAGTAAGAAAATTAATAAAAACTCTGCCATAAGAAGAATAATTGCCTGCTAATATATTACATTACATAACATAAACGGCGTTTCATTAAAAAAATAACTAGTTGATACAAAAACTTGATATTTTTTACATGCTTTTTTGTTTTTCTCTAACAATGGATCTCCAGTAGAAACACTAAAACTATTTTATTCAACACTGTTATATTAATCTGCAAATCAATGTGATTTGGGTGTCAATAAGCGGGGGTAGACTCTGTTCATTTAGAATTTTTTTTACTTAAGTAGAGTGCAAAGGTAGGGACTAATTACTTTCAGGTCGTATCGTGGGTTAATTTTAATTTAACATTTGATTTTCAGTTCAAAAATCAATTTTTGTTCACCATTCTGGATATCAAGAAAGTGTAAAAATAATTTCATGTTAACTAAAACAGATTGACTTGTCATTTTAAAAGATAGATATCTGTTTCTGCCTTTGTAATAATATATTTCATACTATTACCGATTATTTGCCTTTAATAAAAAAAAAACCACTTTGCTTGGCAAATATAAAACCTATATTTCCAAGTGTCACGCAAAGTTAGTAAATATATAGAAGCGGATACTCGTTGGTAATTACTTCAAATATCGATCGACTGATGAGACGCGTTCATATATTCAAGTAGCTGAATTGTAATAAGCGAGAGTACGCGTTCTGCTACTTAAAAAAAAAATAAATAAGTTAGTTTTCGGAAAATGAAATTATGTATCATAAGTTGGGAAAAACACACTAGAAACTTTGTCCGAATTCAAACCACAGAAAGTTTTAGATTGGTCAAAAGTTTATTTATTCCATAGATAATACTGTAAGTAAAGTAATTAATAACAATACGTAAATTTTGTCATTATAATGATGTCAAAAGTTATAAATTAAATGAGATTAATACGAGTTTATGAAATTAAAGAATAAGAAAAGAGAAGCAAAGCGGCAAATATTTAACGGAGAATCTCAACGACATTATTTAAAAACAATAGAAATCATGCAGTAATTTTTCTTGTTTGTAATAAGCACCTCACCATTACGGTTACGTAATATACTATTTCAGATGTCGGGCGTTGACTTGTTTTGGTTCAATCTCTTTCGATAAACAAAGTAAAGCATCGTCGCGAGCGACTAGTACTTTGATTGAAGTCGTCACTTGGGAAGACCGTGTACCGCCTAGTCATCAAACGGGCTGCAAAACTCTAGGTAGAATTAGTTGTAGCAGCGACATAATATCCACAGTAGATTTAATACCGTGTTCTTTGCAACAGTACCGTGAAGTGCGAATACACGCTTCAATATTTAGACAACGTCGATGGCAACTACGACTCCGCGACCTGTAATACGGGGCGCAATGTCATTAAGGTGACCGCGGTACATTATACTTAGATAGGCCTCAGACGTTTGTACACAGTCCAAACATAAAAAAAGATAACGTATTATTACGAATTACTATACAAACATGCCATCTAGAGCCTCTGTAGAGAAGTAGACGAGACGAGCTTAAGAGTTTAAACTATCGAAGAAAATTCTACAAATAGCACTCAGTGTAAAATGAGTATTTAGATACGTTGTATTGCTTTAAGAGATGACGTTGGTGTACGCTGTAGTCTCAATAAATTCAAAACAATTTTTCTTATAACAGTACTATCAACGCTAAAGGTGATATGATCAATTTACCAATCCCATATCCCTCGCCAGGGCGCTCTTTTTGGTAACTTCATCATACGGGGTTCGTGACTTCCAGTTATCTTCAGGTTTTTTGTTCCTTAACATGTAAGTATGTATACAGGTAGCCAGAAGTGAAATATTTTTATGCCGTGACTTTTTTCTAGCAAAATTCAATAAAATTGTTTAATTTTCAATGCTGCATTAGTATGTGATTCATTTAGCGAAATGAATCTCGAAACGTTTTATTATACAAAAATAAATATGTGAACATTTTAAATTTAAAATATAATAAATGAACCCTTTGTGTGTGACAAATCCATAGAGAAGAAAAAAACCTGTTCAAAGAATAAGTGAAAACAACTTTGGAGAAAAATAATCCTGATTTAAATTTATGTTTTACTGCAAAAACGTCAGTATTTGCAATTCCCTTTTTAGATTCAATTCACATGCAAATAAATGCACTTGAGTGTTATAATATTAATTAACTTTTTTAGCCCCTGAAAATACCGCTGCTTTATATATATATATATATATATATATATATATATATATATATATATATATATATATATATATATATATATATATATATATATATATATATATATATATATATATATATATATATATATATATATATATATATATCTATATATATATATATATAATATATATATAAAAAGAAACATTTGGCCTAAATGATTTGGTTTCTCAGCATTCGGTTAATATTAATCACTGATTGTAAAGTAAGGTTTTTAACTGACTTTTAGCGTAAATAATATTTTTTTTAGGAACTTAGCTTTTGGTCGTAGGAGGATTAACTTCATGCGAGTATAGGTGTTAAAGGAACACATGTCTAAATGTGTTTGAGATAAAAAATCAATTACTTGTTGTTTACAGAATTGATAACATTAGCTATATTATTGTAAGTTGTTTCTTTTCATGATTATCTTGATGTTAATGTGGAACGAATTCCTCAGTCAATCAGATGTATAGAGAGAGGAATGATTAATCTCTCGAGAAAGTTTACAATAACTTTTGCACAGTTCAGTTCCCGATTTTACACTTATGTGTAGTAGTTTCTTCACAACTTTTAAAACTTTAGTCAAATCTTTTATGGCTCAGTCTTGTTCTCCATTTTATAACTTTGAAGAACTGTTGGCAAAACCAGTAAATATTCATCAAAACAGACACAATTATTCTGTATTAATTTTCAAGTTTATTAATTTGTATATTTGCCTTAATATCTTGCTTATTACTAATACGAGGAAAAATATATTTAAGACTAATATACGATGTTTAATCATTTTAGGAAATAAACTTGTATTGGTGACGATTTTACCCTATTTTCTACACTAATAGATTTGCTAATTTGTAGTATTTTTTATTTGTGCTGTTGGACGATTTAAAGATTATATCTTATGCAATTTATTAAATAACAAAACTCATGAAAAGGAACAAATTAACCAGTTTTTTTAATTAAAATAGTAAAAAAGTACGCATAATTATTCCTAAAGTATTCTTTAAGTATCGGCTTTGAAATGAAATGTTCACTCATATGCGCAAAATTAAAACGTACGCTCATTTCCATAATTGCATATCTAGTTGGCAATTCAGTGGGCATTCGTATGCTCTACGTTTAATTTTGCCTTCATTTAATCGTAAAACTGGTTCACATTTATCGTTAGTTGAATTATCAAGGGTGAAGTTAAAATTAAATTTTAAATTTCATTTAGTGTTATCCACTACATAAAAATTATAATCCAAATTAAAATCAAGTAATACTTCACGTTAGTATTATACATTTCAATTATGTTATGTAACAGAATAAATTAAAGCATAAACAAACGAATATTATGTTAGTTTGTAAAGCCGAAAAAAATAGACACGAAGCTAGTAAGGCTTTAAAAAACAAAAAATCAAAATTAGTTGATTAATAATTAATCATTTTTATCCCTTTAACTCACTTCTGATAGTGTAACTTCTTGTTTAAGAGTATACATATAAACTTTGTTTGTATTTTTGTAAAACCGAAAATAGGTAAATCATGCAAAGTGTACAAATATTTCTGTCACGGATTATGTTAAAATATATCTTCCCCTAAAAATTAGAGATACAGTTTTGGATTTTGTCATAATAATTTTCTCGTATAATACACACATTATTTTTTTTTTAACGGACTTAGAACCTGTCAGCTTCCAGAAATGCAGCCTTTCAGTATGGAATGTAACATTTATCTTCGGGAAACACTTCTTTCCCAAAAATCCCAAAATATCTAAAGTACGTATTTACACTATTTGTACAAAACCCTGAAGGTACACAAAATATTTTTCTAACCCTTTTCAATGAAAATAATATAAAAGCAGTCCAGTCTCATAGATGAGCTGGTAATCTCTATTTCCGTATAGGCAATAAATCTCAAAAAGTGTTTTTAACAATAAAAACATAAAACGGGCGAAAAACTTAGCCTATTTCATCGAGTTTTGGTATACCTGTCGATAAAGATGCGCAAATATTGAAGTGCCCCGAATCTACAAGAACCTCAAGTGTTTTTTAAAGTATCTTAAATTGCCTCATTATCTGGAGTAAGAAATTTAGTGTGATTTATATGTGAATTTGAAAATTTGATATTTTTCTATAAGTATTGTTTCCTGTATTTGTATTTGATTATTAAATCTTCATCATTTAACTCTAAATTGGTTTTATTTGATTGACTAGTAGATAGGAAGTTATCAATCGGATTATTATATTTATATTTTGACGAAATACAGATTAATTATAATAAACCATTGCCAGATTAATTAGGCTTTAAAGAAAATTAAACTGATTTTTTAAAATTTACTAAATAAAGTAAAAAAATAAAAGTGATTTGCAAAAATTAAAACAAAAATCGGTAAATTTCTTTTACCCAGAACTTTCCTTGTTATGATTTTTTATTTCATTTTTTAGGAATAGTGAAATGAGACCTAATTTAGTTCGGTACATAGTCATAGTATATATGTGTTAAAATATTTTTATAGGGCGCCGTTTTGTTCCATCATACTGGATTCCTACCAATATTTTACCAATTTCTTTCTGCCTAGGCCACACTTGTTTATTGGGCATAGTTTAAAACAATTTAATTAAGTAGTTTTTACATTGGCACATACCGCTATTTTGTTACGTCAGTTTATTTCGTTTTCAGATTTAATTTTTCTGCAAAATTTAAAGTTAACTGAACAAGATTTTTTACGTTGATTTTCAAAAATATTATTTGGTCGCTATTTAAAATTCGTACCACAACTTTTCCAGTTTATCTTTATATGACACTTAATTCTTACACAAAAATTTTTTGTTTACTTATTTTCGGACTGATTTTGTAAATATTTTATTAAGCCGCTTGGATAATTAGTTTTTTAGTAATACATTGTTCCACCGTATTGATTTTTACCAAAATATTACCAGGTCATCCCCATATAACCCTTAATTTTTAACTAAAATTTGAGGTCAATCTGGTAAGTAGTTTTTGACTTATGCCACGAACTGACATACAGACAGACAGACCGACAGATGGACCGACAGAATCAATAAAATATATTTTTTGGCATCTAGGGACATTAAAACGTGAAGATATGTGAAACCTGAGAGGGTGATTTTTTTCACGATTACAAACAATTTATTTGGCCGCCATTTTGTTTCACCATCTGGAATTATTTATATTATAATTTGAATTCAATCCATTAAGCAGTTGCTTCAGGATGAATATTTTAACACTTTATTATGTTTCTATTCTGTTCCGTCACGTTAGATTCGTACCAAAATTTTACCAGTCGATTCCAACATAATACTTTTGTTTGTGCAAAAATTGAGAAAAAATGGAGAAGAAGTTGTTTAATAATAATTTTTTAACGTTTCACTAGCCCGCCATTTTGTTTTGTCATATTGGGCCAAAATACATTGGATTTGTACCAAAATATTACCAGATCATCCCCGTATGAAGTAAATCGGGTAAGTAGTAAGCTATGCGGCGAGAGACACACAGACAGACCGACGGAATTGATAAAATATATTTTTTGGCATCTACGGATGCTAAAACGTAAATATATGTAAAATCTGAGATGGTGATTTTTTTCACCATTATAAACATTTTATTAAGTCGCCATTTTGTTCCGCCATCTTGAATCCATACAAAATTTTACAAGTTGATTCCAACATAATACTATGTTTCTGCAAAATTTGAGACAAATTGGATAAATAGTTTTTTTATAATATATTTTTGTTAACATTTCATTGGGCCGCTTTTTTGCCTCGCCATATTGTATTTTTACCAAAATATTACCAGGTCATCCCTCCCACACGACACTTAATTTTTTATCAAAATTTGAATCCAATCATATAAGTAATCTTTAAGCTATGCAGCGAACTGAGAGACAGACAAACAGACCGACAAAATTGATAAAACAGATTTTTTGGCATTTAAAAAACCTCTTATCCAATTTTTCTCAATTGAAACGCAAACATCAAGTATTATGTTGGAATCAACTGGTAAAATTTTGGTATGAATCTAACATGGCCGAACAAAAGGAAACGTAATAAAGTTTTAAAATATTCATCCTGAAGCAACTGCTTAATGGATTGGTTTAGAAATTATAATATAAATAATTCCAGATGGTGAAACAAAATGCTAAAACGGGAAGATATGTAAAACCTAAGAGGGTAATTTTTTCACGACTATAAACATTTTATTTGGCCACCATTTTGTTCGGACATCTTGAATTAGTACCAGTATTTTACTACCTGATTCCTATACGACAGTTATAGTATATAGCACACAATTGAAGTCTATATATTAAGTAGTTTCTCAGACTGAATTTTTAAAGATTTTATTAAGCCGCCATTTTTTTCGCCATCTTGGATTCGTACCAAAACGTTACCAGTTGATTCCAAGATAATACCTAAGGTTTGTGCAAAATTTGAAATAAACTGGATAAGCCGTTTTTTAATAATAATTTTTTAACTTTTCACTAGGCCGCCATTTTGTTTCGCCATATTGGATTTTTACCAAAATGTTATCTCCATATGATCCTTAACTTTTAACCAAAATTTAAAGTCAATCGGGTAAGTGGTTTTTTAGCTATGCCGCGAACAGACAGACAGACCTACGAAATTAAGAAAACATGATTTTCTGCATCTAGGGACTCTGAAACGTGAAGAACTGAAAAATCCCGGAGGATGATTTTTTCACGACTACAATATTTACCTCTTACGAGGGAAGTAAAAAGAAAAATATAACAAAAACTAAACATCGAAATTAAGTTTGGTAAAAATAAAAGCAAAAAATCACTAACCTATCGTCAAGGGTATTAAAACAGTTTCACCTGATCCTTCGAAATTAAATTAGTAGCAGGTATACAGATACTTTGTTACCCTCTTAGTACAACTGCCTAATATCCTTACAAACCCCTTTACCTAGTTATCAAGAAAGCACATGGAGACATTAATGTAAAGAAGCATTTACATAAAAAAAACTATTAGGTTGCTTAACCGATAGCCTAGCCTTTTCTTTAAAACAAAATTTAAGGTACCACTCGATTTTAAACTATCAAACCTTAGGAACTGGCACTAAATTTAAAGTTTGTGTTCAAATGGTGCGAGACTAATTTAAAAATTCAGAGAGTCGTAGAAAATTTCAGAACTTATCCGAGATTTTCTTTCTGCCGTGTGCCATTTAGAGAACAAATATAAACTCTAAAAAGTCCGAGTGGAATAAATAAGAAAACTTTAACAACTACTCGGCCTTGCTGCCTTAGATGTGAAAGATTTGGAAACTTTCTCTCGTTTGTATAAAAAATAGTTTCATCGTGCCTTACTTAGCAGTAATAAGGAAGCCGAATTTTCGTGAAAGTAGAGCAATCCAAGCAAGTACGTTCAAAAAAATATCAGGTTTATTGCTTTGGATAAACAGTGAAACAGAGAGTTACTTTTACTAACGTTAAAAAGAATAGTTTGCGAAAACTGACCCAAACAATCCAAAACATTTTAGAGCGTTTTTAAATAATGATTGACTCATTGTACCTGCGAATAAAATTTTTTGTAACTAAAGAAAAACTATTGCATGTTGTCGTTTTATCTCACGAAGTTTGCGGTAGTTCTGAAGCATGTCTCATTCTATTCAGCACAAAATTTAATTTAAAATGCACTTTATCAACACAGAAAATGTACCACAGAAGCTTTGAAAAATATATGTCTAATTAAACAAACATATTCGTTGGGGCATAGGATGGTAGCGTACATCAACAACAACGTAAGAATTTCTAATTTATCCCTTGCTTCCTCAGAAGGCAAACTGGGATTTTTTTTAAATAACGGATAAATGAATTCATTGATTTATTATCATATTGCTAATAGTTTTTTTATAAACAAGACTGACGTATTAAGAAGGGTACTCAATTCCTATCTGAAGAGTAAAGATAAGTTTAAGTGATAAGGTTTTGTTAAAATGTTTCACCTGCGAGTTATGACCCTTGAGATCCCCTTTTGCTTTAAGTTCAATTTCTAGGAATAAAAAAAAAAAGAAAACACGTTCGGTGTTGACGAAGTGAATAGGAAGGGGTGAATGAACGACCATTTACTTGGTAAGTAAAAATTAAAATATTTCTCGAAATAAGCGAATCATAAAGAATATTTCTGATTAAATCTCATAAATTATTAGGTATACTAAAGTTTGCCAATGTTAAATTCAGGTAGTGTATTTCGCACTAAAATCGTGATGAAATTCTAGTGGAAACTTTATCAAAATTTAAAAATAATTTCAGTTTTTACCTGGCAGGACAGAAAGCTCCAATTTATAATTCTCCATCTTGAAGCGTTTTCTAAGTTCTATTATTCTGTTCAAAATGCCCAAATACCCGTTCTTATTTGTTCGTAGATAAAAAAGAAAAAAAACTTAGGTATAATGTTACATCGAATGTACTAAAAACTGTACAAAATAGATACTTAATATATTTTTTTGCATTCAAACTTAGCCTGTATTGCTCGCATTCTTAACTCTGTCCAAAGAAGATCTATTCGCCTGCTTCATAATTCAAACATCATAAAGAAGTCGAATTGTGAGCCATCTGTCTCTTTGTGCAGATACTACTAAATTTTGTTCTGACGAATTACCATCCATTATATCTTCGTTAGCTATTTCTCTCAGGGCACGAACATCGACTCACATGCATCCCTTCACTGTTGAACTTTAAAGACTAACGACCTCTCACTTTATTTATTCCTTTATTTCCAAACTGCCCCGATTATCAAATGTATTACCAGCAAAGGTCTTTCCCTATAATCCAAAGATTCAATTCCATAACACTCTGAAAACCTGAATATATTTTTAAAAAATACCCACTGTTTTATAAAACAACTTTTATGTATAGCAATTTGTTCTAGACATTAGAACAAGAGAGCTACTGGAATAATAGCCCGGGAGCCAGCGTCATTTTTCTACGTTGTATTTGCCCAGGCTAGATTGTTTTCCTAGTAGTTCTTAATATAACTAAAAATTTAACATATTATGACACGTAAAAAAATAGCGAGCCAGGAAAATTTGCTTATAATTGAAATGCATAACTTACAGAAAGTTAAACTTAGGTTGCACTATTTGTCTAAAACTGATTATTTTTTATTGAAATTTGGTTTGACATTTGGACCTAGTTGTTTACAAGATTTGAGTATAGTTACTGTTGTCGAATATAAGTGAAGGTTTGTAAAATACATAATTTTAAAGTAATCATTTTGCAAAAGGAAACATGGAGTTTAATAAAGAGCATTGTCGAGCTGTAAGTTTTTACAATTTCAAGCGTGGTTTAAACCATAAAAATGTTTTGAACAAATCAATGGACTATTTGGTGACAAGTCGTGTTTCTTTAGTTATTGTAAAGCGGTGATACAATGAACTTAAACTTGGTTGACTTTCTCTAAATGACAACTTTCGAGCTCCTAAGCAGAAAACGGCAGATACCGAAAGAAATATTGGCCTTGTACGAAAAAAGATTGAAGAGGACCCGCATGTTATTGTCAGGACTATTCAGGTAACTTTAAAAATTAGTGTGAAAGCAGGTAACTTTAAAAATTAGTGTGAAAGCAATTAACACTATTTTGCACAAGTATCTTAAGTCTTTACGGGTAACGAAAGGTGGGTATACTGCTACGATCCCGAATGAAAAATAAGCAATCCGTAGTTTGGGTCGTTGAACGAATTAGCTTCAACAGAAACGGTTCGTGAAAAAACGTCGAAACAAAAAGTTGGTCGACACATTCTTTGGAATTAGTGGACATGTTACCATTGTAGAACTAGAAGATCGTTATACTGTTAATGCTAAGTGATATACTATAGTTTTCTTACCTAAAGTTTTTCAAAATGTTCAATGTTTCATCCAAGAAGAAGGATCATCTTACATTAGGATAACGCTCGGGAGCACATTGCTCCTCGAACAACTGAATATTTGAATGCCCAAAACATTGAAATAATTTCGCGCAGTAAATTGGCCGAAGACGAAGTCGGCACCTTTAGGAATTAAATCATGTTTTGAAGATTGGTTTTGACGAATGAAAAAATGCTTTGATTGTGAAAGGGAATACTTTGAAAAATTATAAATAATTATGTTTCGTTAATAAATTGTACCTCACTAGGCTCAGCGGAAAGGGAACAGCCCTCGTATTAACAACTACTCTAAAAAATCAAACATAGGCATTTGCATAAATTAGTAATTTATATTTTGTAGAAACAAAGTGCTTGGGTAAAAATTCATATTTCTTGCTAGAGCCAGTACTTGTGCAATCAAAGCATAACTAAATATTTTCCTCCCTCTTTATAACATTTATTATTGGTATAATGGGATTTTTTTTTGATATTCTGTGTCAACAACTATTCAATAAAGAAATGTTTGAGGATTGCATATTTACAACATTTCTCTACATGTCCATATAAGTGATCACAATATAAACGACTGGCTGATAAGTAGCAGTAAAAACTTTATCACACTTCTTTTGTGTTAACAATAAGTGTAAAAATTTTGAGCCTTGCGCAAATACGTCACTTTTCTCTCAAATTCATAACGCTCTGGATAATCTTTAACAATAGAAAAATTGATTTATTCTTCCGCATTTTTTGCAAAAAAAAATAGTGACGCTGCTTCTCGAGCTATAATGGACGGCGCTGCTTATACAGTCTTAAAAAAATCTATACAAATTTTCTCCATAATAAGCAACTTAATATTTCTGTTATATATTTCCTTATCGAATGTAAATCAAACGTAATATATGAACATCGTAATAATTTAATTTAAATGTTACGCAACACCATTGTAACGATTTTTTCCGATAGTACGACGAACCTGCCCGTATAATTGTCAATAGTATGTGCGACTTTTTAAAATGTTATCTAGAATCAAACAAATGTTTTCAATTTGCAAATTCCTGATACAGTTTAGTATATCGTATAACCAGGATTTTATGTATGAGGTAGCGCCACACCTTAGATGGGAACTGCAAACAAATATGAATTTTTTGCTTGAGATTCAGATTTAGTGGGCACTCGGTATTTGAAACAAATCACGATGTTTAAAAATTAAAACTTCTGTTTCTGTAAAATACTCCTTTTCATTTCATAGTTTTTTTAGGCACTTGGAATTTGAAACAAATCACGATGTTTAAAAATTAAAAGTTCAGTTTCTATAAAAGAGTTCTTTTCGTTTCATAGAATTAGTTTGTACACTTAGGTCTGTTTATATTTAGGTTCTGTATTATATATTATTCTCAATATCCACGGACCAGACTGTACAAAAAAGTTTTAACTATTTAGATTTTTGCAACAATAGTTTTTTTTTAATCTGAATCTTTTATATCAAGTTATATTTAAAGAGAGTAACATCAGTTGTGTTCAAGATCTGCGTAGAGTAGTATTAAGATTGTTATAAAAAGAGCTGATAATATAAGATTTGGTATGAGTTCAGAAAGTAACTATACATTTCTCAATATGAACTATTGAGCTATGAGAGACATAATATGTGCTATTTTATTACCTAAATAGGTTAACGTTTTCATTAAATGATACTTATGCTCTTAAGGGTTCTATCAGACAACTAAAAACGTTGTCTGATTTCTTATTGACAAAGTTGACCCTTTCTTGGTATTTACTGAGAGAAAGTGGCAACATTTTTTAACTAGTTGACAATAGCTCCTTCCGTTTTGCCACAAAAGAACTTAGGAATTTCTATGAGCAGTTGGAACAGCTTTCTGTGGGCTAGTGGTTCACTAGCTTTTTAGAGTAAATTTTAAGTCATATCGAAAATCTGCTGGCATTTAATAGAAAAAATATTTGTAAATAAACTAGTCATAATTTTCTACAAATTAATACGTGAAATTTCTATAGACATAATAATCAGAAAAACATGCTTTTTTCAATATACATTACTATCAGGCTTTTACAAGAATTTTTCTTTTAATATATCTTTCAAAAGGGTAACTTTATCAAAAAATGTAGGTTTCTTAGTATTAAAAAATCTTTTTTTTAGTTATTCCGATTTTTCAAAAAAATCTGTTATTTTTCAAAAATATCTTCAGAGAATTACTGAAATTAAGCATGAGGCAATAATATTTACTAAAACATATTCACCAAAAGCATTCACCGTTAAATCAAACACCCTGTATAAGAAAACATTTCCTAAAATATAAATACAAACGCATCTAAGAACCTCCTGTATTTAATTTGTTAAACAAGCCTTTTAAATTCCGAACTAAGTTAGGTTCACGTAATACACGAGCCCCGTTCACATATTTCATTAAATAAAGATATCTACACCTGGCGAACTTTTTGATAAAGATGCAAAACCGTTTCAAGAGCAAAATTTCTACTTTATGTACGCCACTGTAAACAATGGGGAATGGTTGAAAAAGACTAAATAGTTTTAAAAAAATGCTTCATAGAGTATAAATGGTTTAGTTAAAAGTATTCAACCTCGCTAAAAATTAATAACCCTCCAAACGGAATTTTGAAAAATGCAGATTTTTTTTAAAACATCGACATAACTCAAAAAAGAAAAAATATATCCAAAAACTAAGAATTTTTGTTTCTTTTAAGTTGAATTCTCAAAAAATATATTAAAAGAAAAATCTAAAACATTTGTAGAAATCTAGAGGTCATGAATATTGGTGAAAAAAATCATGATTTGCCTATAAACCTTGTATAAAAAATTTACATAGTTTCGTAAAAATTATGACACAATTAGGAAACCATGGTTCTTGGGTTTAGACCGTGTGAAATTGAAATTACTTTCCGACGTTTCGCCTGCAGGGATTTTCACTGCACAAAATCAAAACACTGAATGAGCTTCGATCAGTATCTATACCCGACCTGGTACCACCGATGCATGACTCACTGTGATGATTGGTTTCCACGGGTGCTTGATAATTTCAATTGATTCTCTAATTTTTCGTTTCGTGTCCTTAAGCATTGCCTAATCTTTTTGTGCTTACTAAATATTGTACGAATGTTGCATCTCCACGCAGAATTCTTGCAATTTTATCTGGGTACCCTGAATAAAAGATAAAACTGCACTACTTAATGGTTGATTGAGTATCCAATACTGGTTATGTCTCGGTTTTCTGTAAACAGTATGACCTAGAATGCCGTTCTCTTTCCTTTATACTAACACATCAAGGAAAGGAATGGCACAATCCAACTCAATTCTTAAAGTGATTTTTATAATAGAATGTTGTTGGTTATGGTTATAAATAAATCTTCTTTTCATTGAGAGCATATTACAAAAGTATCATCTACATATCAAAACCAAAATTTAGGTTGTAAAGGAGCAGAATTTAAAGCAATTTCCTTGAAAGTTTCCCTAAAGATGTTCGCGACCACAGGAGATAGGGGAGATCCCATAGCGGCACTCGAGGTTTGCTCATACTAAGGTCTCTTGAAAAATGAACTACGTGGACGTTAAGCATTCTCTTATCAATTTAATTGAGCTTGGATTAAGGTTTTTCTGTTAAAGTAGGTCAGAAATTTTAGAAATTGAATCGTCAATAGGCACATTTGTATACAGGGATTCAACAACAAAATTAACCAAAATATTACCGAGATTTAAAGTAAAATCTTGCGGTAATCTTGCGAGTGAGTGTTGACTTATGTACACTCTTAATACTAGATCATATAAAACTGTTGCAGTTTTTTGTCTCGAGCTCTCCGGCTATTACATATTGCACAAACATACAGGAACTCCGTGCGCCTTTAGGATGTAATTTTCATGGGTAAGTGGATGCTATTAAAATACGTGCGACTAAGTTTATTTGAAAAGAAGGAAAAAATATGAACCAATAAAAGCACCAGGGCTAGCCTATCCTTAGTAATAAAACGTGCGCCAGGGGGATCCCTCTACTATAAAAACTACCAACTGACGTCAATTTACCCACGTGGTATGCGATATAAAACATCTTTTTTTCCCAAAAATGGTTAAACCTAACCTAATATTTTATTGTAATTATTAATTGTATATCATTATCCATTTGCGAAAGTGTTATAATTAAATAACTCCTTCTTCAGCTCGTCTTTAAAAAAATGTATATGATTTATTTTTAAGCTAGTTTTCGTTTACAAAAAGATATTTTACCTAAAGCTTAATGTACAAAATGCCTTAATATATAAAATGTTGTGGTGTTGGGGTCAACACTTAGTTAAATCTAACTTATGCTAACTAAACGAACTAACTAAGTGCACCTAAATTGCAATGGAAAACTTCACTGGCGAGGCTGACCTGGAAAAAGCTCTGTGGTAAAATCTTTAGTCTTTAGATCTTTTAGCTAGGCAATAAGTAAAACGTTGAAAATGTGCCATTATAAAATTCCAGAAGCCCAACTGCATCGCTAATGTATCTTTAACGTAAGTTAATACAAACTTCATTATTACGTCTTGAAACGGAAATTGCTAACCCCTGTTGCATATCATTTTAAACTTTTCAATCTGCTCTGCTTTGAACCTGTTCCTTAAAGAAAGCGGAGCTAGATTTTAACGAGAAGTTATTAATCTCCGAACCTCAGGAACTCGACAGAAATTTTAGGATCAAAATACATGTACTTATAACTAATAATGATGATTGCAATAACGTTGGAATTTGCGATTCAACTCAAAAATAAATATTTTGTCGGGATAGCGTCTTGGCTATACGCCAACCAGACAATAAACTGTTCTTAAATTATATTTTTCATTGTTTGGACGTATTCTTACCACATACAACAGTTGGCAGGAGTCTAGTACATAACTTCGGTTAAATGCACCGTTTAACAACCCATAATCATAGGCCAAATTGCCTCAAGGCTTTTGACGTAAGCGTTAAAAAATAATGTTACAATGTTTCACTCGATATTTTAATTGCCATTTCGAACACAGACACGAGGAAATTAAATTTTACGGGGCAAATGATTCACCTCCTAAAACTAAATATTATTAAAACAGTTTAAGTTATTTTGGATAGAAGTTTAAGTATTGGTTAGATTCATGAACG
Source organism: Kuschelorhynchus macadamiae (assembly GCA_030620095.1). NCBI lineage: Eukaryota > Metazoa > Arthropoda > Insecta > Coleoptera > Curculionidae > Kuschelorhynchus > Kuschelorhynchus macadamiae. The sequence goes on from JAUTXW010000830.1 coordinate 2,442,167, forward strand.
AGTAGTGACCTATAGTGCTTAAAAAATAAGCAAAAAGCCGACGTTTCCTGTATGTATTTTAATTGTAATAAAGAAAATATATAAGAAGCTTATGAATACTTGTGAATTGGCGAATCAACATTTGACATTTCCAAAAATTTGAGCCCCAATTGTCTGGTATTATTCAAGATACGTATGAGTTTATATCTGCTAGTTTCCTGCTTCCTAATAGTTATTTCTACCACACCAAAGATGAAATAGAAACTGATAGAAATATTTTTTCATCAGTGCTAGCCGATTAAATTGTACTTGGTATTGGAGGATTGTTCCCTGAGTATTCCTTAGTGCCATTACTGCCACATTAAGAATAGCCTCGTCCGTATTTTGGAGTATTCGATTTTGAGCTAGTCACTTAGCAACAGAGTGCAAAAAACTGTAAATATATATATATATATATATATATATATATATATATATATATATATATATATATATATATATATATATATATATATATATATATATATGCATGTATATATATATGCATATTATGAAAAACATTATTTCCCTAACGATAGTGTAAAAATAGAAATTTGAAAGTTGCATTGCTGACAGGATACTTTCGGATTAAAAAATACTTATTACGATTGACATTCTTTAAAATGATACCCATGATAGAGCCTTAAGAACATGGGCGATATTTTGATATTTTAGTAGAGAAAAATAATAACACATTTTTAATTTACTAAAGCATACAATAAAATAACAGGTGGTATACATTTATGTTTATTAAATATAAACCTAGTTTAATGCCAACAGACACTCTGTAAAAAGTCGACAAAGCCAAAACATCATGAAAAAAGTTTTTTCTTGTATTGTAATATAAAGTAACTTTCTTCAAGAATATTTACTTCCATGTCAGAAGAGCCAGTATTGCGGGACTCTACCAATGCAGACTACTCTCCCAAATAAAAAAGAACTGCAAAGAACATACCGACTACATAGACCAAACAGAAAAATTTTAAATGATATTTCCTAATTAAATCCTTTGAAAATTATTTAGTAACAGAACTATTGATTAATTTCTTATATTTCGTCGTAAAATTCAAATATCCAAATTTTAACTTTAAAGAAGAGTTTTAAATCACAGTTTTTGTTAATTATCTTAAACGAATAAATTGTAAAAAGATTAGAGCGGTAGTTTCCGATAACGGTGGACTGCAATCACAATTACTGTTAAGAAGGGTTATATTGATAAGTGTTTACCTATGAGAATCATATTGGTCGCGATCGCAGTTTAGTGTTATGGGCTTTAGTATAGATAGGAATTATTTTTCATTTTGTATACAAAACGTTTTAAACGAAAATTGAAAAATTGATTGCGTCTTCTGGAACCGAAAAGAGAAATGGAATATTTGTGGCAAACTCTCAAAAACCTCTTGATTATAAAATAATAATAAAAATACGAAACTTGCTAATATCGACGGGAAAACAGGTATTGCTGAAAAAAGGGCGAAGAAAAACATAGCTTCAATAAGCTCTAGTCAACTCCTAGAAAAACAGAAAATTGGTGTCAGCAAATGTTTAGCGTCGGGTCAAGGGTTTAGAAACAGACTATTTTACACTTTCCCAATTTTCTGTTTTGACCAACTACTAATTAAGACTGCTAAATAAGAAGGTAAAAAAAGTTTTGCTTAAGACAACCGTGTAAAATTTTGAAAATCTATATCTTAGTAATTTTGTCAAATATAGATAATTTCATTAAGTAAGGTTCTTACTATATTTTGGTTTAGATATTTATTTCTTTTTTAGTAATAGTCAAATAATCGCTCAAATCAGGAACAGCTTTATACTTATCGCCACGCCATCCATCTTAATACAAACAAATACCGATTATACTTCGAATTTGTGAAATTACAAATATCAGTCACATCACTACTTTGTGAGTTGTAAATATTTCTTAGCACAATAACACTAAAACCACAAAAACACTAATAAAATAGAACCAATAATGAAACTTCTAATAATCACCTGTCCAACTAATCGATTTTTCTCGTAGTAGCAGTAGTAAGATGTGGAAACAAGCTGAGCAATTAGCCTTGAAAAGTGCTTTTTGCTCACGCTGGTCACAACCTCAAAGCACTAAGCTCTCCTTCTAATGAAGAAGAGCTTCTTAACCAAGTCGAGGTATTGTAATTCTTCCTTGGAGAGAGACTCGACGCCGAATGTATTACAGCTAGTCTTGCCTACCTTTCACACGTGCTGACAAGATGATAGAGACCCTTTTTCACTGACTCAGAAGTAGGACAGCAAGGGATGCCTGCTAATCCCAGCTGGTACATCTGTTTGTTATTTTTAAAGTGTCGTGTCAAAATGCCAATTAGGCCCCCAAACACCTGTCGACTCCTTGACATTAATCAAGTGTCTTAGATCCACGTGGGTTGGGCAGAATTTTTATTTGCCTGTCTGCAGTAGCTCGATCTTGACCAATGTCTTGCTTACGCTCATGTGTTCAGGACCTTCGAGTAATATTGTTTACTTATATTCAGGAAGTATTCTGGGCCTGAAAATTGACGAATCGATCCGCTTTTCGTTGCCTTCGACATCACTATGCCCGGAGAAGCATTTTAATCTCACCACCATAGTTTTTTCCAGCTCACTTAGGGCATCTATGCATTCCTGGACTAGAGCTGAACCCATTCTGGGCTTACGCATGGCGCTAAAAGCCGCTTGAATGTTTAAGCGAGTGCGGATTTTACTCTCCGCTCTGACTTCGTCCTTTGTTACAACCTACAATATCTACGTAGATCTGGGCCTGAAAAACAGTTGTCTTTTCCTAGAGGAAAGGCTTCTCCGACCGGTATATTCCGGACCCGGCTGACCCGGAACTGGCTATCCACGAGCCGTTTATATACCACGATTGAAGATCAGCATGATAGGGTGTCTTATTCTCCTTCCATTGATCTTGTTTAAATTTCAATTTCTCAAGAATAGCTCTCGTGAATAGGAAGGGATCTCCTGGCGCATTATAACGGCGATTTTCCTGTAGGCCGTTCCTGTTGGACTTTTATACCAAGTTCTGTAGTCATCCATCATTTTTCACGAGGCTATGACTTTCCTTTTTATCCATATCGGAAGCTCCAGGAAGCCCAAGAGAATATTCAGTACGACGCCTCATGTAGTTATTATTGCTCCGGTAATTCCTAGTTTCTGGCAATAGGTAACCTTTTCCATAACCAGCCACCAGATGACAGATCCATAGGTGATACTCGGTCGGATGACTGCACTTCTCGAACTAAAAGCGAAACCAGTACAAAAGAATTCAGTCGATCCAAGTACTGACTCAAATAACAAATGGTAGAAAGAAGAAATTGCTTTAACGAGACAAGGACTTTACGTCTTTACGTACATCACTTACGGATGGTATATAAAACCGTATCTTTAGGATTAGTTCTTAGTTTAGATTATACTTTACGATTTGAAATAGCTACCAAAGAAAACATGAAGTAAATCAAATAAAGACAATTTTACTCAAATTAAAGAGATACTAATGTTACGAGTTTACTGATGATCAAGTGAAAGTGGATGTGAAAATAATAATATTTTCCAACCGCTATAAATAATCTCAACACACGTAAAAAATGTGCTTCATACCGCAACATCAATTCAACAGACAGTTAGAGTTTACTGTAATTCGTACAAAACATCAGGCGGTAAGCCACCACTTGCTTTCGTATTCTTTATATGTCGTAAATTCTTGTTAGTAAAAAATAGGCTCCTCACGAATTAATGATAATTTTCAGCAATAAGTTATAAAGCCTACAGTATGTGATAAAATCGGCAAGTTAAACTTATATAGCCTAGTCACCAGAGTTTTAGAGGTTGTCACAGTAATAGTATAATTGCGAACTTTTTTTCGTTAGTAGTATCTCTCCAGGCTGTTTAATATACAGAGTGCTTATACGTAGATCGTAGGTTCACAAAAAAATGGCGAAAAAACAATAAGCCAATATCTTATTATTATTATCGCGGATTGAGCAAAATTGTTTACTTATAAAATGTAGAGCAGATTGTTACCTAAAAAAGGTGTTCATGTTTTTTCTACAGCCCTCGTTGTTTTTGCAAAAATTGAATTTGACAAAAAATAGTAAAAAGTAGTTGAACTTATATTATGTTATGTAGCCACGGATCTATTCATCCAACGCGTTTTGATTAATAAATTAAAAATAATTTTTATTCGAGTTATTACGAAATATTCCTGCGCGCTTGCTAATAAATTCAAGAATTTTTTCTCTTGGTCCGAGAACTAGGGAGAGGAAAATCAATGAAGATTTTAAATTAATTTATCTTGAGAACTATTTAGGAAGATATAGGACAAAAACTGCTTTTTTTCTTCTTTTTGGCCATTTTTTTGTAAACGAGGCAGCCTACGTGTGAGCATCCCGCATATTCTTAAACATCCCCTTATAGCAGGTACCATTTGCAAAAAAAATAGTTCACTTTAGTATTTTGCGCGTCTCCAACCCCCTGATTACTGTACTATATATCAACTTCAAACTTTAGAATTTGTTTTGTTCTTTTCTTAATATATTTTATTTCTAAATATTCCAAGCTAGTCCTTGAAGAAATTTAATATTTTACATGGAATATGTATAGCTCAAAAAGAAATAACAAGAATATACATTGCGGAGCGCGTTAGAAATATAAATATAAGATAATTCCTATCTATAAAGCCAGCATCAGATTGACGAGTTTCCCTTTTTTCAAGGTATTGGTAATTTAATATTCATATTTTCTCCTACAAAATAAATTGGCTTAATTTCTTGATAACAACAATCGTTCTTTAGATAAACGGATGTAATTCATACTCTACAATTTAAAGTAAATTGTATTTGATCATTTTGCAGTAATTAACTATTTGAATTATACCTATAAAGAAAAAAATATATATATAAAACAATTACACTGGCCGACAAGATTTTTCTAACACAGGCCAGCTCATTATTTTTACAATGGAAATACCCTCCCATTAATAAAAAAAAATATTCGGAAAGCCCTAATACGTACCATTTTTTAATAGTCTAATTAGAACCTTTTATATTGGCAGGTAAACAATTTTATTGTGGGGCGGCTAAAATGGGTCCATTTTACAACGTAAAATTACCTAGACTGGGTTGTTTACAACATTAGACATAAAATAAACGTTTAACATCACTCTTCTGTTGAGTTTGGAATTGAATGGTTGTCTGTGTATCGATAAGCAAGTGTATGTGAAGACGAGAATGTCGAGTCAAACGCGCCGAAGTTGCAAAATTTCTCCTGACAAATTTTGTTATATTTGTGGAGAAATCACAAGCCAGGCCATTTTCCGAAATTGTAAAAAAAGCCTACTTTAAATATTTTGGTGTGTTAATTGGGGATCAAGATAAGCGGTGGGCTCCCCATGTGTGCTGTGTTAGTTGTAGTGTATCTTTGGTGCAGTGGACGAAGGGAAAGGCATACTTTTCCTTTTGCAGTTCCAATGGTATGGCGAGAACCCACCAATCATTCTGACGATTGTTATTTTTGCCTGACAAAGACTGAAGGTTATTCCTAAAAGGGAAAGCACAATATAGAATATCCAAATTTGCAATCTGCCATACGATCTGTTCCTCATAATACAAATTTGCCAGTTGCGATTACGCCTTTAAATTTGCAAGCTATTGATTTGGGAGATAATGAAGATAACGCATTATCAGGCAGCTCAGAAGAACAGTGCACCGATCCCACTTTTACCACAGGTCCCAGTTGCGGCGAGATACATTTGATTGTTCAAAGTGAATTAAATGATTTAGTACCTACGTGATTTGGGGTTATCCAAGCAACAGTCAGAACTTCTGGGTTCCCGTCTTAAAGAATGGAACCTATTAACCAAAAAAACAAAAATTACGAATTTCAGAAAAAGAAATGCTATGTTTTCTGAATTCTACAGTATGGAAAATTCGTGGATGAATGAAAATTATGAACAATTATTTAATGAACTCTTAGATGCCTATAAAGCGCTTGGAGCCACAATGTGATTAAAAATTCACTTCCTCCATTCCCATCTGTCATTTTTTCCTAAAAATTTGGGAGCTGTTAGTGACGAGCAGGGTGAAAGGTTTCACCAAGATATCAGAACAATGGAAATTCGGTACCAAGGATGATGGGATCCAGCCATGATGGGTGACTACTGTTAGTTTTTAAAGAGAGAAGATAGAACACCTCATAAACGGAAAAAATAAAGTTTAATTAGTGTTTTAAGTTCATATTAGATGTATGGTATGTTTAATAGGTGAAAACTGAAAACATAGTCAATAAACAGGGTTAAGAATTTTCTGAAATCATTTTTTCTATAGATATTAAGTATCGTAACATTCGATATGATTCTACAACTTTAACCAGAAAACCCTACGTGCTACAACTTTCTATATGACATTTTCGTATTTGGATGGGTCCATTCTATTAGATTATGCTATTCTGATTTGTGTTACAACAAAAATTTTTTTTGCCGGCCAGTATTATTTATTTACCTTAACATGAAGGAAAACCTAGGCACTTTTTTAACCAAACATTTAGAAAATACTTAAGGGCAAAATATAAATTATTCACTTATATATGCAAAAAACACGAATCATGGATTGGACTTTTAAATAATATACTAAACACACTTTTCTGATAATCAACCTAAATAAAGTTATAAAACCAAATAATGTATAGCTACCTACAATGTTTTTTCTCCTTGAAATATTTTTTCTTTAAAATGCAAATCTATATTATTTTTATCTTTAAACTTTCCACTTATCTTTAAACTATATATTGTGAAAAATGTTTTAACAGCTATCTTCGTTAACTATTCATTATTCCCGCCCGAGCTCTGGTCTATTTTCAAATTGTTTGTAAAATATTGTTTTTATTTTGACACTCCTTATAAATTTCTATTTGTGGGCTAAAAACAAACCTTCAACCCAATCAACAAATAGTTTCTTTAGATATAATAATAGCTGCATTTAAATTATTATAGACATGTTCCCAAATCTACAGGTAACTCATATATGCACAACACTCGTAAAGTTAGTAGTAAAGTTGCTAATGAAGTCAAAGCGTTAGTATTCTCGCATCCATTTTGCAACAGCCTGTAAAATATACTGAATAATGAAATAAAAATTATTAACAAAGCAAGTACTGAAAATGAAATTATTATCAAGAACGAAACGCATTTATTTGAAAAACTCTGACAGTTGACTCCACTGCATTAACAGCGGTTATTAATATATTGCTGGTAAACATTAGAGCAAATGTCGTTCTTTGTGAACATTTTTGTTGTTTCTGGTTTATAATGCATAGTATCAAATTTTTGTAGACAGGGTGGTAAAGGAATTAATCTTTTATTTAGTTTCCCATTACAAAGAACAAAAGTGTCTATGGTATTTAAAATAAAAAAAAATTAAAAATCAAAATCAGAAAAAGATGCATTTAATATAATTCCAAAGAATTCTACTTTAAATACGATTTTATAAAAAGCGGTGCCGCTAATGGTTTGCTTATTCAGTAATTGCTTTTCGAGAGTTGGTACCTTACTTACAAATTATTGATCCAACTATGTTGTAACGATGTCCTTTTGACATCTTTGCGTAAATGTGTTGTGAACAGTATTAATTAACAGTATTGGTAAAGTCCGGTAACAATGTTAGGCAGATCTAACATTTTAATAAGTCTTGCTAAAATTTGCGGGATATTAACGTTACTTCTTATCACAACAAAATACGATGTTTCGTTGATTAATACGCAGAGATAAGGCTATTACGAGTTTTTCGCCCTTTGAGATATAGTTTATTTTTTACTCCTGATGTGCAAAAGAAAAAACTACAGGTTTACCAAAATACAAAAATAAAACGAAGATAGACCAAATATCACTCATAGCAACAAAGGTGGGGTACGAAAAAAACGATACACCTAATTTGAGGTGGTGTAAGCCTTTCTATTATTTTTATTTTGATACAGCTAGCAGAGTGAGAATTGTCTAAAAACTGTCGAAAATCAACTTAAAAAGAAAATAGTCACTTGATTTACCAAAGGGGGTTTCTAATTACATGTATAATCAGGGTAAAGTCATTCTAATCCGCTTATAAGGGACAAACTCGTGTATATTATACTGATCTGACAAAGATCATTTCAACAATAAAATAACAATATATATTTTTAGAAAACGTCGTTTTGATATTAATGCGCTTATACATTTAATAAGTGTCGATTAAATTCCGAACATTCAATTATTGGTCTAGAGCACGTAAAGTTGCAGTTTAACAAGTTTCTCTAAATACTATTTTTATCTATCAGCAGGTTATTTGTCTTGTCTAGTGCTCGCTGCACATGAGGTGGGAAATTACTGTCAAAAACCAAAATATATATAGGGGTAAAAAATTAGTTACCCTTATCTTAGATTTCTATTTTTAAACTAAACACAAAGTACTTTTTATCATTGCGTTTGGAGCTTGATCCTTTTTCGAAAAACATTTGTTTCCGCTTTGGGCTATAATTGTGACAAACATATCAACGAATGCTAGGAGGACGATTACTAATAGTTCGAGTTAAGCGTTAAAAAACACGGTTCGAAGAACAAATAATATTTTTTTAAGTTACTTTTATTCATATTGTTAAATACTATCTTTAATTGTACAAAAATGAAAGAATATACGCTTTAATATAAATTGAATGTTCTTATTTACTTATGAGATTTCTATGTTATGTAATTTTAAACATATCGGTTTCTAAGCCGATACTACGCGAAACCAACAAACCAAGGTGTACGCTTTTTTTATAAATAACTTCTTTCAATTTCGCCAGCAATAGAGAAGTAAAACTGAAAAACTCTACATTGATACAAAAATAAAGGCAATTTAGTTTATGGCAATAATGTAATGGTAGAGATATCGCTAAACCGTAGATATAGTAAACCTCTTATAACGAAATTGTAGGCGAAATTACTTTATTAGGTATAGTAGAGAACGACAGTAATTTCCCACATCATGTGCAGCGTGGACTAGACAAGATAAAAAACTGCTGAAAAAAAATAGTATTTAGAGTTGTTAACTTGTTAAACTGCAGCTTTACGTGCTCTAGGCCAATAATAAAATGTTCGGTATTTAATCGACACTTATTAAAAACATAAAAATATACTGTTATTTTATCGCCTTTGAGATGATCTTTGTCAGATCAGTATAATATACACGAATTTGTCCCTTATAAGCGGATTAGAATGACTTTACCCTGATTATACACGTAATTAAAAACCCCCTTTGTCAAATCAAGTGACTACTTTTTTTTAATTTGATTTTCGACAGTTTTTAGACAATTCTCACTATGCTAGCTGTAAAAGTGTGTGTCAAAATAAAAATAATAGAATGGCTTACACCACCTCAAATTAGGTGTATGCTTATTTTAGTATCCCACCTTTGTTGCTATGAGTGATATTTGATCTATCTTTGTTTTGTTTTTATATTTTGGTAAACCTGTACTCTTTTCTTTTGCACATCAGGAGTAAAAAATAAACTATATCTCAAAGAGCGAAAAACTCGTAACAAATTTATCTCTGTGGATTAATCAACGAAACATCGTATTTTGTTGTAATAAGAAGTAATGTTAATATCCCGCAAATTTTAGCAAGACTTATCAAACTGTTAAATCTGCCTAACAATGTTACCGGACTTTGCCAATATTGTTAATTAATAATGTTCACGACACTGTGAGACCACCGTAAACCGATTACAGATCAAGGCGAACTTGTTAGCAAGCAAAGTTTGGTAAGCACATTTACGCAAAGATGTCAAAAGGACATCGTTACAACATAGTTAGATCAATAATTTGTAAGTAAGGCACCAACCCTCGAATGCAATTACTGAATAAGTAAACCATTAAATAGATTTTAGTGCCACTGCTTTTTATAAAATCATATTTTAATTTCTTCTCCACTCCATTCGTATTTAAAGTAGAATTATTTAGAATTATAATAAATGCATCTTTTTCTGATTTTGATTTTTAAATTTAAATACCATAGACACTTTTGTTCTTCATAATGGGAAACTAAATGAAAGGTTTATTCCTTTACAACCCTATCACCCAGAAACAACAAAAATGTTATCTTTATTACTGTTTTAATTTACTAATTTTAAAATTTGTTACCTAACATTATTTGCAAATGTTGTTTTCTAACTCTAACTTTGTTCTAAGAATAAAATAAGAAACTGGTGATTTACATTTATTATAATTGAGAGAACAGTATTTCTCTAACTGCTGTTATTGCAGTGGAGTAACTGTCAGAGTTTTTCAAATAAATTAGTTTCCTTCTTTATATTAATTTCATTTTCAGTACTTGCTTTGTTTATAATTTTGATTTTCTTATGCAGTATATTTTACAGGCTTTTGCAAAATGGATGCGAGAATACTAACGCTTTGACTTCATTAGCAACTTTACTAGTGTTTTTACGAGTGTTATGCATATATGAGTTACCTGTAGATTTTGGAACATGTTTATAATAGTTTAATGGATATATATAGTTTCCGGTAAGTATTCCCTGAATGTATGATTAAAAAAGCGAAGGTTTTCCTTCATGTTAAGGTAAATAATCGTTTTATATATTTTTTTCCTTAAATGTCTAATTTAAATAGTTAATTACTGCAAAAAAAATCAAATACAATTTAGTTTAGAGTATGAATTAGATCGGTTTATTTAAAGAACGATTGTTCTTATGAAAAATAAAACCACTTTATTTTGTATGAGAAAAAAATGTTTAACAACCTCAGGATATTTGATACGCAAATATGAATAGCTTAAAAAAGGGAAACTCGTCAATCGGATACAGGCTATATATATATATATATATATATATATATATATATATATATATATATATATATATATATATATAGGAATTATCTTATATTTTCTTATTTCTAACGCATTCCGCAATGTATATTCTTGTTATTTCTTTTCGAGCTATAGATATTCCATGTAAAATATTAAACTTCTTCAAGGCTTAGCTTGGGGTATTTACATATTTAAGGGTCTCGAGAAAGACAAGAACAAAACAAATTCTTAATTTTGAATATGATATATAGTACAATAATCAGGGGTTAGAGACGCGCAAAATACATGCCTATATAATCAGTAGTTAAATATTCTTTTAGCTATGCCGTAAACCAAATACATAGACAGACCGACAAACATCCAGACCGATGAAATTGAGAAAACATATTTTCCGGCATCTATAGGAACCTCAAATATAAAGATCTATGAAGATCCATGGTTGCAATACTTTTATCTTGTAAAGTAAGTTAAAATCAAAAATCAAAATAAGGCGAAAGTTTATTGTATTTAGTCGTGTTCTTCAAAACTTATATATATGTATATATATTTTATATATATATATATATATATATATATATATATATATATATATATTATATATATATGTATATATATTTTATATATATATGTATATATATTTTATATATATATGTATATATATATATATATATATATATATATATATATATATATATATTAATTTAATTTCTTCTTCTTTTTATTTATTTATTACAATGAAATAATTAATTTATTTTTTAAAATATATATAATATATAATTAAATGATAATAAATTAATATTATTTTAGACATAAATGGTGCATGTCCTATCGCTTTAAGTATTTAATATTTTCCTATTCATAACGCACAACGTTGGTACACCCCCTTAAGGCATTCCATATTCATGCATCTCATACTATTGATTGGAAGAGAGACGACAAAGTGTCGTTCCGGTACTCGGTATACTCGGTATTTTAGACAGGAAAATCCTATCCTTCGGGACATTTAACTTAGTGACAAATGAATTCGCCGTTCCACAGGAAAAAGCAGCCATTGTAAGAGGAGGGCTCTCCTGACCGATGAACTGTGCCTTTTTTACCTTTTTTGTGCGTTCTTTCTTAGTTCATTTAACCACTTTTCTACCCTTGTGATACAGTCCATATACATGCGTTTCTGCATCATTTTTGGTCCGTCTTCACAGGATTTGAATTAGCATTTCACATTATTTAATTCTTTTATATATTGTTAGGGATTTGAAGGGATAATCCACTATATTTAGGTACTCGCAATTTAGGGGGACATTTAAGAGCCTTAATCTAATTTGTATCGAAGCGTCAAAATAATATATTGGCGTATACTTGGTAAATGTTTAAACTTGAATTTTTTAGCAGGATTTGGGAAAGTTTAATTATTTAAGTAATAATTATAATTTTATTTAGATCGATTTTCTTGTTTTTTCAATTGTCAATAATTTAATTTTATGATGTCGGATAAAATTGCGAAATATAAATTAAAGCGAACTACAGCATATAATACGTTAAAAGAGACATATGAAGCCGGACTTGAGGTCGCAGAAGACAGTTTCAAAAAATCTACCTTTCTCGCAAGGGTCGAAGGAATTAACAAAGTCTATAATGATTTTCAAACAGTTCACAATCAAATTATTTCTTTAATCTCGGACGATGAATTTAGTAATTACGACTCATTACGAGTTGAAGCTGATAAGGCGTTTTATGGCACAAAACGATAAAACACGATCTCTTACTGAGCGATTTATCAGCCAATTCACCTTTAAATAATTCTTATACGAGTGTGCCGCCACCTAAATCAAACGCAAGATTGCCTAAAATAGTTTTACCTATATTTGACGGAGACTTTAAGAAATGGTCGGGTTTTTTCGATTCGTATAGTCTTAAACACCAAAACATTAAACTTTCTAATGTAGAAAAATATCAGTACCTTCTTACATCATTGGATAAAGAACTATTGTCTTTAATAAAAGGTCTCTATCAGTCACTGATAATAATTACATAGCAGCCTATGAAATAATTGAAAAAAGATATCAAAATAAAAGATTATTAACAACACATCATTATAATGAAATTTCTCAAGCACTTCCTGTACAAAAGGGATTTTCTAAGGAACTTAAAAATATTTTAAATATTTTTTTCAGAAAACCTGGCTGCCCTTCGCACGTTACAATTCGCAGTAGACCAGTGGGATTTTCTTTTATTAAATATACTTCTTCAAAAATTAGATGCAGGTACTCGAACTGACTTTGAATTACAAAACACTTCTGACTTTCCTACATACTTCGAATAAAATACTTTTTGGAAAATAAATGTATACCTTTAGAATCAGTTCAGTTGGCTGCTCTCAATAACAATTCAAGTATTAAAGTAAATATTAAACAGAATAGTTTTCATTTATATTCTAAAAACAAAACATTTTAGAATAAAAATTCTCTTCCAGCATTTATGACATCAGCAAATCAAAATAATAACATTAATCACAATAATATTAACTATAATACTTTGAAATACGTTATGTGTTCTTCATCACACGCATTATATAGGTGTTTCGCATTCGTTTCTAAAACTCCAAAAGAAAGGTTCTCTTTTGCAAAGCAACATAATGTATGTACAAATTGTCTTGCTTCTCAACATCCTGTTGGTAAATGTAATTCTTCATCTAAATGCAGGGTTTGTGGATCAACTCATCATACATTACTTCATGTAGACAAAACTTCGGAGTTATTCGCTCCTGTCGAAAATCAACCTGCTGCAGATTCAACGTTGCCAAGTTCTGCACAATCCCAGACAAATAAAGAGTCAAACATTAATCCTGCCATTAATACTATGACAAGTACAGTTATTTCTCCTCAGTCTATTTTACTTCTTTTTACAGCCATTGTAGATGAATTCAAAATGTCGAATATGGGGATAACCCATTGTATTATGAAACTTTGCGATCAGTCAAATCCTAGATTTTCCTATAACGCTATTATCTTATCAAAGATATATTCGGATCAACCGAAGATTAATGTCGACCCTTCACAATGGTCACATATTCGCCATCTAAAATTGGCAGATAATTCTTTTCATACTCCTAGACTGATCGACATGCTAAGTGGTGCAGAATCAGTACCACTAGTTTTGGGTTCTGATCGCGTATTTTGTCAACCTGGTCAACCTACTGCTCTAGAGACCATATTTGGCTATATTCTTCAATCAAATTGTGCTATTTTGTCCGAATCTCATTATAGCTTTATTCAATTGTCCTACCTCTGTAGACACTAATCTTGATATGCAACTTAGAAAATTTTGGAAAATTGAACATATTTCTAAAATATCGCCTTTGTCCCCTGACAAAGATGAAAAAAAGTGTGAACAAATTTACAAATCTCTTACTTATAGAGAAACTCGTTTTTGTGTGCCCTTGCCATAAAAAACAATAATCCCATATTTAGAGATACATATTCCCAAGCTTATCATTTCTTCTGTATTCTAGAAAAGCGATTAGTTAAAAATCCTTAACTCAAACAATCGTACTCGGATTTCATGTAGGATTACTTGTACAATGGAACACATGTCTCTTATTGCGGAGACCGATTACAAGTCACCTAAAGCATATTACATGCCTCATCATTGTGTCATCATGAATGAGATGAAATTTTCCTAATAGGGAATACATATAACTCTGAGTTATATCGTATTACAGAAATAAAAATTCCTCGACGGTTAACAACTAATAACCTTCAGCGCATTGAACTACATAGATTCTGTGACGCCTTACAAATAGGCAATGCAAGTGTTGTCTACTTTCCATTAAAACGTTTCTCGTTACTGAGAAATGTAAAGTCGCTCCTCTAAAAACCATTTCCATCTCTCGTCTGGAACTTTGCGCAGCTTTTGGCAGATTTGATCTTATCCGCTAGAAGTGCAATATATTGTTGCCTTTCTCGATTCATACGATGTTTTCGATGCAAACCAAAATCTTACAATCCTTGTATGGCGGATTTACCTTCTTTGCGTATCTCTCAGATAAACACATTCTCTTTGGTCTGTATTGACTTTGCAGGCGCCTTCTCGCTTTTGATGTATCGTCACCGCAAAGCTAAAACCTTCAAAGGATACGTGTGTGTCTTTGTATGTACAGCCACTAAAGCAATTCATCTGGAAGTTACTTCAGCTTTTAAGCGTTTTGTAGCTCGCCGTGGTAGATGTTCACTCATTAGCAGTGACCAGGGCACTAATTTCAAGGATGCAAGTCGGCAGATTTTGGAATACTCTTCCATTGCAGCTGAAAAACTCTCCATTACTTGGAGTTCAATCAAAATCAGAAATTTAAATACTATATAGGCGGTATATACAACCCTGTATATACCAAAATATTTTAGAATTAATATTTTTTTCCTAATGTTAAATTTTTGCATACATTTTTTTTCGTAACTCTTCTATGTTTTAAGAAATGCCGACATCTCTTCTTAGTTGTCCACCAGATACATTTTGATTTTAGGTGAAAATTTGCCGAATAAAACATACTATACATTGGCGAGACTTTAATTCTTATCAAATTTATGCCGCGAGTTTAATAAAATTCATAATTTGTCACATTTCTAGGTAATTACTAAACTTTCCGCCATCCAGTTTGGCTCAAATTATTCGCTTGTTGAACTTAATTTTAAATTAAATTATAGGCGAGATTTTATATTTTCTCGCAAAACCGGAAGAATATGCATCGTCGTCAATTGCAATTTTACGACAAATTCACATTCAAATTACAATAATTTTAACGTTTGTATAAATGTGTGGATAGAGGAACATGATGGCGAGATATAGTTATAGTTTCTCCATATACGGGTACCCGTGGGTTTGCAGATTTACTTTATATGTATTTATGGGATGGCCAACGAAGTTAAATTCAGAACGGGTATATATATATATATATATATATATATATATATATATATATATATATATATATATATATATATATATATAGCATTTTACGCTATAAAATGGACAAGCTGCTTTTATTGATCCCGGTATTGTTAAGATTTATTAGGTAGCTATTACTTAAGTATGTAAATGCTTAAAACTGAATAGCAGTGAAATTGCTAGGCATAGCTTTCTAAGACTGAGTGCCTTAGTGCAAAGAAGGCATAGATTGTGCCATGAGTTCGGATTTAATCAGTTGCTACACATTTATTTATGATATATTTTCTAATGATCTCTTGGATCTTAGTATATGTTAGTGCTGGTCTTTAAAGACGTTAAAGTGGCTGATTGATTATTTGACTACCGTATATCATTAATCTATAGATAATTAAATTCAATGTAATGGGTAAATTTAGCCAAGCGTCCTTCATTTTAAAGTACATAGTAAGTATTATTAAAATGGCAGATTATATAGAAAGTAATGGAATTTGGTGTTTTGTTACATTTTATATAACAATTCAGTTATCGAATATTAATGAATATTTACGGCTAATTATCGTGATATTTTCAATTAGTCTTCAAGATAAAGCGAACATAAAAATTGGACATTTTAAATACCTTAATAATAATTGTACTAAATAAATAAACACAATTTAAGTGCTAGATATTTACTCCATAAAATCCTTGACTAGATTTAAGCTGACATATTTAATGATGCTGTACACAACAAAATAAAATTCTTGAGTGTAAGAAAAAAACAACTCTTTTAACCGCCTCTAGCCAGCGATTCGCTGTCAATAAAGGCACAACACAATTATAAGCTGCTTACTTATGAGGCAATAAATATAAACGTATTAAGTCATTACCGAAGTAACTTTTAAACTAAGTCCAAAACGCATCCACTCTTCAACGACTTATTACGACAAAAAAAATATCTCGAATGTTGACTCTAGACTTTCCAATATTGTTATAAAATTAATTTTAACTTAAAAAAAAACATGAACAGACGCCTAAAGCGTTTTTTAAGATCAAATACCATATTTTTTATTTGGAAGATTTCATGTAAATGATTTGCTTAAAATTTCAAACACAAATTAATATATAAGAAGTTTGCAAAAAACTGTGAGTATCCATCTACACT
Organism: Kuschelorhynchus macadamiae; assembly: GCA_030620095.1. NCBI lineage: Eukaryota > Metazoa > Arthropoda > Insecta > Coleoptera > Curculionidae > Kuschelorhynchus > Kuschelorhynchus macadamiae. The sequence continues at coordinate 2,459,110 of JAUTXW010000830.1, forward strand.
CTTTAAATATAAGTTTTATTGTAACAGTTGAAAAGTTATTAGATCAAACATAACGTTATAATTAACTAAAGTACATGGAAAGTTTTAAACCACACAATTTGCTTCACTTTAATTAAAATGTTAAAAAGTTTGATATTAAAGAGTTATTGTTCAAGCTTTAAATGACGTCAAAGCCTTTTTCCCCGTTAAACTGTTTCATGGCAAAATACAAGCTTACATATAAAATGGTTTCCATACTCGGAGTGAAATATAAATTATGTAATTTGGGAACAGACCATTTTTTTGCGGGAAAAAAATTATTTTCTTTCGTTGTATAATTTTAATTCAAGATTTTTGTTTAATTAACAACCAATTTAACATCAATTATTTGATGATACTATCTAAGGGATTGTACAGATATTAGATTAAAATGGACTAAATGTATGTCACCCCAAATATTTTTTTAATAAAAAAGGATTTTTATGTGTGATTTGTCTAAGAAATATCCGCAATAGTTCTTTAATTGTCAGTGGGAGATTCTGCTTGAGGCAGATTGTAGATCTTGTTGAACTATTACCGCCGTATTCACTAAAAAGGTTTAAAAGTTAGACCAGCTCGAGTTGCCATGGTACTTAAAACTCTTAGTTCGCCAGTTATGTTTCGCTTATGTCACTGTCATTTTGTAATTGTGACGCTTAGAAAAATTATTTGTTCATTTGTTAAAACTGTCATCTTAAGCCTATGACTGTCAAGTTAGACCTGGTCTAAATTTATACCTCTTTATTATACATTTTTTACAAAAAGAACGTTTAATGTTTTTCTAAGATTTTGTACAAAAACAACGTTTTAAATGAGTCTCTTAGTTTTCCTCTTATATATATTATTTTATCAGATCTGTGTGCTGCGTTGACCATAAGTGTGGTTCTTTTGCAAAGTTAGCAACTGATTCGGGGCCTAATTAAGCGTATGCTGGTATTTTTAAGTACTCAAGCAACTACAGAGATTCTATTGTTGTCTCTAATCTGTTCGTTAATTCTAATGTTTATCTAAAAGATGTAGACAATAAAACATCCTGAGTAAGATTCAAATGCAAGACTTGCATTGCCTAAGGTGCAAATTAAAAGCAAGATTCAGTGCAAGTGTTTTAAACGAAAAAAGAAATTTTAAAGAAAGAGATTTTAAAGAAAAATGTTGCATGCTTAAGACCAGACAAACGGACTGCATTGGATCAGGATATCCTTTCGAAGACAACATATCAAGAATCGAAAAGAAAACAACAAAGAGAAGCCGAAGAGACCAAAAGACTGCAAGAAGAACAGGGAGTATTAAAATGTGTTCAAGATTTGGAGTTCAAAAGACAAAAAGAAAAACAGGTTAGCATCGAGAAAATTCTAAATGAACAAGAAACCAAGAGGCACAAAAGAAAATAGGAGGAAGCTAAGAATCAAAAAGAAAAACAGGAGCGGCTTTTGAAGATTCTTAAGAAACTAAATGCCAAAAAGAAGCTAAAAGACAAAAAGGAAACAGGAAGAAGAACTCGAAAAAATTTAAAATGAAAAAACCGGATCAGCTCGAGAAGGTTATACATGACGAAGAGGACAAAAAGGGAAAGAGGAGGAAACAGGATCGGCTTCAGAAGATTCCTATTGAACAATAAAATACCAGGCAATACGAACTACATCGAATGTATGACCATGTTGTGTACAGGAAGTTGATGGCTCAACTTCCTGGACTATGTACTTGCGATAGTTTGAGGCTGCAGCAACAAGGCATGGTTGGAGCGGGGAAGAAAAGGTACTTCTTTAATAATCATATTATTAAAACGACTAGCACTTTATTTATTACAAAATATGCCTGCGAGTTATAAAATTATATCAATTACTATGGAAGAATCTGCCAATAATACGTAAAAATGTACGAAAAAAGGATTTGAGGGAGTTCTAAGTGAGACACAAAAAAGTCAAACCGTTAAGACCCATAAACAGCAAAATAGACAAATAAATAGAACGTTTTAGTTGCCAGACATAATAAAGATATTAAAAATATCGTAAAAATATCCAGTCACCCTCTAGAGAACCAATTTCTAGATCACAAGGCAGATAAAGGCAAAGTAGCCTCAACTTCAGACATAAATGCGTTGAAGTGATCATGTAAGTAGTTGCTACGCACTGAAATATCTTTCCAACTATTGTGGAATGTATATTTTGTTGACTTTATATTATGCTAATACTCATTCACATATTCATTGTAGCTTTAAACTGGGACACAAGAATTGTTACACTCTTCAAGAGTATTTGGATTCATGTAATTAGTCACATAAACATATATCTTTTTAAGGCTCTTTTGTTTTAGTGTTGTATTTTTACTTTTTACTTGTAGTCTTTCCTATTATTGCAATTTTTATGATTTATGTTTTAATTTGACAGGATGACTTTTTCTTCAGTTATTGTATGCCCATTTATATTTACTGAACTGAAGAAATAAAAATTTTTATATTATTTTCTTTATTTTATTGACTTCACTATGTCCTAGAACGTTTTTTTTAGCTTCTTACGACATATAGAGTATGAAATTCGAAAATAGTATGTATTATTATAATTTCATTTTAATGCTTTGTCAAAGAAAAAAAGTCTCGGAGGTGAGCCACTTATTTATAGTATCAGGTATAGGTATAATATTAAACCCCTTAAATCGTGGGTTGTGCAAATATGCCAAAACATTTTTTTTTATTTTGCAATCATAAAAACGTCTTTCAAGTAGTGCCGTAATGGTGCTCTTTTCGATTGCACTTTTTTTTTTTCATTAAAGTTGGCAATATTGAGTCATAGCCACTGTATATGAAACCGGTCAGAATTTTAAATTGAAAAACAAAAAAGCGCGCATGTAATTATTACTTTTGGCATGCACTATTACCAATTTGAAAATGTTCAACAGTAAATAATCTTTAAAAGTTAAAAATAATGCACAAAATAGATAAAATAGTATAATATACTCGTTACATAAGACATTTAATCACTCGTTCTTTAGAAAACAAGACGCAGCCGAGGGGCTTGTGATATAAAATTATGTCATACGAAACTAGTCTTTTAGTGTACTAATTTAGGTACTAAACGTATTAAATACGAAACGATTAAAACTAATTAAAACTTGCCAAAATTATTAAATTGTATTTAATATATCTAACTGACATTTAAAATTACGAAATATTATTAAAAATACTAGAAGACAATTAAAATATTAAGTACAGTAAGGTTGTTAAATTGGACTAAAAATGTATTAAAAAAAACAGCTACTTCTCTTTTATATTTGGTTATAGTTTTAATAATGATTTCCTCAAGATCTAAAAAAATAATGATTATTATATTTATTTTCACTTTGTGTTTAATCGGAATGCCAAACAATAGTTTTGAGTACAAACATATGAATACCGACCTTATGAGATTTTTATATTTTATCTATTTTCACAAAAAGATTTCTATTTTTATTCTCAACTTGCGCCAAGACATCTCGGCACGCGAATACTAATTCTGAACTTATAAAATAATGTTTTTAAAAGGTGAAAGAAATATCGTCTTAAAATACCATTTAGTTCAGGAGTTTAAAAAATAACTAAAAATTGATGCGGAAACAATTTTTAGATGATATTGTAGAAAAGTATAAAGACATTTCACTTCTCAAGAGTGGGATTTCGAAAAATCAATAAATGCAAACAACGTAATCTAACCCTATAATTATTTTTAAAGGCAATTGAAAAAAATGGGCTTAAAATCTCATTAATTTGAATAGATATTGTAAAAAAATAAAAACCACAGTTCTTATATAGGAGAAATGTCGAAAAATTCACATATCCATTCATAAATAATTATTTGTGAAAATGATTAACGAATTTCTCATCTTTAAAACTCATTTACTTGGAGCCATATTGTAAAAACCTATAACATATTTTAATTCTTTCTCTATCTGGCAGCTACACACAAACCAAATTTGGACGTTTTATTCTTAACGGTAGATATTCATTTGAAAAATGCCCAAATATATTTTTAGGTTATTATTTTTGAAAGCCACTATTGATTTAAGAAGCCTCTTAAAACCTCATACATTTAGTAAATAAGTATAAACAAATGTCAACTCTTTTTCGCCAAACTAAGGGTAAAATTTAAAACGATCGATAAATTGACTTTAAGATAATTATTCTGAAAGTCATTGAGGAAAGAATAGTCTTAAAATCCCATTTAGCTAAAGAAATTCATCAAAACATCTACGTAACTATATTTTTTCTCAATTTAATTGGAATTGTAGCTAAGTGTGGCTTAAACGTTCCTAAAATGATTTTCAAAATCCCCTATCCAATATTAATAATATATGCATAATACCTTTTTTGTATATAGCTCATATAGTATAGTTACAAAAAGTGTCGTCCTATTCAGAGAGACAGTCCCTCAGCATATAACCATTTTTCGTTTTCTATAAATAAGGATTTATTATATAGACTATACATATGGAAACGTGATCATTGGCTTTCCTAAATATGTAGGTCTATATTAGAACTTTATGGTACTCTTTGATTGTCTACAAAAAAAAGTGCGTACTGTATCTAGATATTTAAAGGAAAATTAAAAATGTACTGAAAAAAATTAAATGTATTGAAAGGTATTAAAAAATATTAAAAAGTACTTAAGGAATATAAAGCATATTAAAAAATTAAAGAAGTATTTAGTAGTATTTAAAAGGTATTTAAGAGTGAGGTGACTTTAAATCGACAAATGACTATTTGAAATGTAATTTTTGAATTTGAACCATTTTTTTAAAACCAGTTTTATTTATTTCACAAAATAAGTCTATTAGTACTTACACAAGTTACTAACCAAACTTTTTTACATTTAAGTGGTTTGAACTTAAAACGTATATTAGGTGTTTGAAAGCGTGGAAAGCAAAAATGTAGTTAGACTAAGGCTACTAATAGGATTGAATTGCACCCATGAAGGATTCTGATAAGAAAATGATCGACCTAATTCGTTCTTTTTGTAAATTAAACAATGTCTTTTCTATTATAAGATTCAACATTATCCTGATAACGACTGTAATAAATCTTTCTATCAGCTCAGTGAGTATGAGAGTATGAGAAATTTCCTGCTTCTTTTTATTTTTTTTTTAATGTTAAACCTTTGTGTTATAACATCAACAGAAACATAGTAAACTGAAATTAAAACATTTCATTTGGACACAACGCTCGTATTTATAAAGTAAGCAGTTACCGAGGACGTTGCTTTAAATGCCTGTCGCGCGATACCAAAAAAGTTGGAAATGGCTCAAAAATGTAAATAGGCTAAAGCACATAAACGTAAAAGTAGATCAACGAGTGACGAGAAAACATTAACTGATGATTTAACCGTGTCCTACATTTTTCACATCTTACGCGAATAGTTTTACAGTGTAGTTTAAAAATATAAACAGACAAAAGGTACCTAAAAATATAAAATTAATTAGAATAGGAGAGTATACGTTAAATACCTCTTTAAAATTAAGCATTCCAAATAAGGTACGGTTGTTATACAAACTGTATGCATACTTGTACAAGGAAGACGCACTTACTAAAATTGCCTCGAATCTTTAGTAGATATACTTTTTACTAACCTTGTTAATTTTAAAGAAATGTCTAATGTAAAGGCAATAAAATAAAAATAACAAAAAACATATTCTTACGTAAAAAAACAAAAAATACTGATGTGACTTCTTGTTGCTTTGGTAAATTCAAAATATCGGCAAAGTCGCCTTTGCTCACTCAGACAGAAATTTGCAAGCTACATATAACACAATTTATATATGCACATAATTATTTCGTAATAACTTTATACACATTCTATAAACTGTGATTTATTACAATTTTTTTTATTTATTTATTGATATTATTATAATTATTAATTTTTATAATTTTATAGACTATAAAAACTAACCTACGTACTTTATAATTTTCCTTTATAGAAAGAAGGTTTTATTCCAGACAATGAAATCTTACCCAAAGATTAAACATTTTATCAGGGCGCCATTTTGTTTTTCCATATAGGATTCACACTAACATTTTACCAGTTTAACTCTATTTCACATTGGATAAAAAGTTTTTGGTACAGAATTTTTAAAATTTCATATATTTTGCCATTTTGTTCCGCCATAATAGCTTATACAAAAAAAGAACGGCGGCGATAATTCGACTCGGAAAGGCAAGCCACTGCCAATAATAGAAAGCGAGACAGAGAGTGCCAGAAGGAAGATTGAGATAAACGGAGCAGGCCAGGTAACCCCTAAAAGGCAGTTTATTGATAGAATGTCAGGAGAAGAAGGGCACGATCAGGCAATTTTTTCACTGAGTTTCTAGTATCCATTCGAAACTATCCAATATACACACATGACAAATATCCTTTGAGAACATGGAGTAAAAGTTTAAGACTCACAAGACTGCAGAAGAGGCCACTTAGCAGAAAATGTGTATATCTATGGGAAAGAATGAGACTTTTACATTTTTCATTTGAAACAGCCTTTTTCGCGTCACAGACGTTTGGAAATAATCGTAACGCGCTTTTCAGTCGATATGAAATATTTTGCTCATTTTTGCCTGCTGATTTTAACCAAGCGGCTGAACCATTAAAGATAAAGGAATCACGTCGCAGAATTTATTGCTCTTTAATTTTAATAGGAGTGAATTTTTCTGCACCAACCACCCTTTAGACGTTATGTGCCAAAAACATAAAAAAGTGCCAAAATTTCGCTTTTTTGGCTCCGAAAACTTTCGCCTACCTCACATACCATCGCAAACTCATATTATTCTTATTTGGGATGTCCAAAGTTAAATAAAATCATTTCCAGCTTTTTAGAACTTAATGGACACCAAAAGTCTAATTTTACTTGGCAACTAGGAAATCTCGCCCTTTTACGAGAATTTTGATACCTAGCTGATGGTTGCAAAATTACATCCTTATTTTGCAGAAAAGTAAGGGCTGCTTTCACCTAGGCCCCGTTGGACTCCTTGTACATCTTCCCTTGGAACAACAATTCACTATGGTTTCTTAAATGTAGCACCCTGTATATTATATGGCTATTAAATGTCGCGTTTTGCTGATTATCAATATTCCTACTTTGATACCATTTATCTTCAAAGACACTCAAGAAATTTGACAAACCTACCATAAGGTGCGATGTGGTTGAGAGAGACGAAAAGCATTTTAGTGCATAGTGGAGTCAATTGTAATACATTGCTTCTTATGACAGGGTTAATCTCAAATTTCTCGGGTTTCAAACCTAGTATATTTAAAATTAGCAAGACGAGACCCATTTAATGGACATGTAATATACAAGATGCGTTATTTAAGAAAACAAAGTTAATATTGATTTTAAAAAACTAAACACTCTGTATATTATCAAACTGCACTAAAAATAATTGTATAATTTGAAGGCATTTTGTATTTTACTCTTTTATATATGTAAAAATGCGATCGTTAACATGTGGATACATTTAAAACAAAAAACGCTGTACTGGCTGATGTGATTTCTTTGGCTTCAAAGAAACCCCACAAAAAATAAAAATTCTGCTTTAAGCGGCACCGTGTGAGAAAGAGGCGGGCAAACTTCTACTACATAGCAGATTCCTTAGGCCCTTAGGGTAGTTGCATTTAATTATCGAAGTGGAAAAATAAAGAATGCGTATATAACAATAACTAATAACTGATAGATATCTGAAGAAAGAGCATTTCGCAATATAAATTTGACCAGCAAGATTTAGACTTTGCCTTCGATTCTTATTTCCCGAAGGCAAAACATACTAGTACACGAATGATTTTTTTATGGAGTATGTGAGGGTTACAAATTAGGATATTTTACTTTTTCCCTTACACATTGCATTGCCTTGATATATGCCACGTAGAGGCTTACTGTCTTTTACAAACAAACATACGAACTCTGTTTCAGTAATCGCCCTCCGAGATTTTTCAGATCTTTACGTTTCAGGGTCCTAGATATCAAAAAAACATGTTTTCTCAAATCCGTGGCGGCATAGATAAAAAACTTCTCCCCCAATTGTCTTCAAATTTTGATCAAAAATGAAGGGTCATATGGAGATGACCTGGGAACATTTTGGCAAAAATCCAATATAGCGAAACAAAATAGCGGTCTAGTAAAAAGTAAAAAAAAAATATTTCTAAAAAACTGCTTATCAAATATTATTACATCCCAAATTTTGCACAAAAATGAAGTACTATGGAATCAACTGGTTAAATTTTGGTAGGAATTCTAGGTTCCAGAACAAGATAGTGGCAAATAAAATGTTTGTAGTCATGAAAAAAATCACCCTCCCAGGTTTTACATATCTTCACATTTTAGTGTCCCTGGATGCCAAAAAATATTATTTAATAATTCCACCGGTCTGTCTCTCTGTCTGTCGATCTGTCAGTACATGGAATAGTTTAAAAACTACTTACTCGATTGAAATTTTTGGTAAAATTCCAATATGGCGTATTAAGATGGCGGTCTAGTGAAACGATAAAAAAGATATTACTAAACAAATAATTATTCAATTTACCTCAAATTTCGCACAAAATCAAGTGTTACATAGGAATGACCTGATAACATTTTGGTATGCATCCAAGATAGCAAAACAAAATGGCGGTCTAAAAAAACATTTAAAAAATCAGCCTGAAAAAATATATTTATTGGATTAATTTCAAATTTTGGGTGACATAGAGATAAACTGGTAAAGTTGTGTTAAGAATTAAAGATGGCGACACAATTCATGGTGGCCCAATGAACTGTTTAAGAAATCATCGTATAAAAACCTTCTTATTTAACTGACTTTAACTTTTGCAAAAAAACTAAATGTGATATAGGGATAAGCTGCTACGAATTCAACATGACGGAATAAAATGGCGATGTGCTGCAAACACTATTTACTCAATTTATTTTTTTTTACCAAATAATCAAATGTAGCATAGGTAGAAACTGGGAAAATAGTAGTAGGGATCGGATCTGGTGGAACAAAATAGCGCCCAATAAAAATGTTGGAAACGATAGTATATATGTTTTACTAAATGACTTTATACCGAAGTAAATTGAGTCAAAATTCACTATTCATAATAAAAGAGGATATTCATAAGGAAGGAAGTTCCAGGCAAAGAAAATTAGTAGGTTTTTTTCCATTGCAAATAATATATTTATTCGGTCCAGTATCTTCTCCCGGCTATTGCAAATTTAGATTTTATTCGCAAGTTCCATTTTACTTTCGGAGTGAATTTTCTGTTGTTTAACAAGTAGCTAAAAGCCTTCCGCTTAGATAAGCAAAAACCATGAACCCTGTCGATCCTTTAATATTAAATTTAAATGGAAATTGTGAAAAAGGTATACTTTAAGAAATGTCTGTGTGTACAGATCCTAAAAGGAAGTTTGTTTTGTAATTATTAAGAAAAGATGTCTTAAGATGAACTCTTAAATACAAACAAAAAAACCAAGACAATTTTTCCAGTAAATTTTAAATGGTCGAATGAAACTTGTTTAAAAACTTGCTTTTTGTACGAATATTATTTTCATTCTTCCTGAGTACCAGATAATCTGTTTTAATTATTTATTAAATTAATAAATAAATTGTATTTGATAAATACAATCTCTTGTAAATAATAAAAATATTCGGGATCACCCAATCTGTTTTATCACTGAATACCTAAAAATAAGTATTTGAGGAACACATACTTTAAATACCTCTTTATTTTCCTTCGTTCAAGAGGAGAGAGTACGTAAATGATATTCTTGAAAGTACGTTGTAACATTTTATTATATTGTCAATAAATCTCTAAAAGCATCATTATTTTACAAAAGACCTTTCCGAAAACTAATATAAGTATTGTTAAATGAACAAAAATGGTGTCCAATATCCAAAAGGACAATAATTAAGTAAACGCCTTACATAGGATAGTGGTAAAGACACATAATGCTTTTCCAGTTAAGGAGCGCAAATCGTAAATACATTCTTTACGGCGTTTCCCGCAGTCGCTGAGTCAGGCCCACGAAATTTGCGTAAAAAATGAGAAGTGTAATCTGTGGTACTGCATCCATCGGCTGATTGAACAAGTAGACGTTTCTAGCAACAGCAAACTAAATATTGTTGTGGTATGTGGCTAAATTAATAAATTACAGTTGGATAAAATATATCAGAGGTAATAAGCATAATTTAATTAGGTCGGGTATTTTATTGGACTCTAAATAATCTAAAAATTTTGTATCTGAATTCAATACATTATTATATCTGAGCGTATACTTGCCGAGATTTATAAAGTGTTTGCTTAGTAATAAAATATAATAATTTATAATCTTTTTAAAAAGCATAAAAAGTATAATAAATTGGTTAATTTATATTAGTTACATAAGTTCAGTATCAAAATCATAAAAGAAAGGGGTATTAAGATTAATAGATAAAAATAAAAAAAAAGACAAGAAAAATTTACGAGTAAGCTTCAAGTAGTGGAATAAAGTTTTACATTTAAAAACCTCTGACAATAGTGAAGAGAAACCTGTCAAATCTCATGACATCAAGAAAGATTTGTAAATATGTCGGTTCCACCAAATATTTCGACGAAGGCAACAAGGGCTTGATAAGACGAAAAATCTGCATCATCTACGAAGAGCAATGTGCACCTACAATAGAAACTTTAAAGCAACGGCTTCCTAATAATGAAATTTAATTAAGCTAGAGCATCAACTAGCCACTGGACAGTACTTATATCGGTACTCATGGAATCCCAGCTATTACAAAAATGGTGTCTATACAACATCGAGATGAAATTACCGTTCCATAACTTACCTCGAAAAATCGTCCAATAATAATTTGCCTCGTTCAGACATGGCTTAACAGGCATGAAATACCAACCTAAGGATGGTTCGATGCTCCCGGCACGTGTAAAATAAAAGCTACGCCAGATAAAGGCAAAAAGATAACCATTTATATGCAGGGTCAAAAAACGATTGGGTTCCAAAGGTCTTGTAGCTCTCGGCAATTAATAGTAGAAACTCCTGCGTGGACTACCATGAAGTATTTTGATGAAGATACAACGGTAGAACATTTTGAAGAATAGTTCAAAGATTGTCTTTTACCAAACATTCCAAAAGCGTGATAATAATAGATAATACGAGCCAATTACATAATGCTCCAGGCTCAAATAATGCGAAATTGGAGATTCAAAACTACTTGGCGGTGGTGTTGCAAAATAAATAGAAAAAAATGTTTATGATATTCCCCCATGTAGTTGGAAAGATTCAGCTCATCACGTAATAAGTGTAGAAAATTCCTATGGTATTCTGGATCATATAATTAATTATAATGAATGCAGAAGAAGATCGCGACAGTTGTACAGAACTAGATATTTAAATAACATTATAAATGTAAATATATATGAAGATATTATTTTTAAATTTGCATAATTTATTTTTTTTTATTTGATTAAATATAAACATATACGAGTATCATTAAACCTCAGAACTGCATCAAATACATAAATATCCAAAATTTGATCCCTTATTACAATGCCTACACAATGAAACGACTCACGTAGTTTTATTGGAGTCCTTCAGTCAGAACCATTTTTCGTGAAACTTTGTATAGGCTATATTATAAATAAAATTGCTCTGAGCCTCTCAACTGATATCAAAATGCTAGTTGATCTGGTTTTTTGACCATAGCAAACAACATTTTGTTTAAATGTTGATAATGTTTAATAGTTGTTAGCTAAAGTTATATATAAGCCTTTACTCTCGATAACAATATAGATTTACTGGGACCCAAAATTGCGTACCTAATCCTGAGATTGAACATGCTACCTGCTAGCAAATATGTTGACCTATCTGTCCAAAGCACTTCTCTTTTTGACGGTCTGTTAATTTTACGTACAAGGGTTAGCCTTGTTTTAAAAACTATATATAAACTATATATAAAACTATATTGTGATAATTATTGGTCTGTTGTTAAATAATTGAAATAATATGGATTATTCAAATGACGAGAAAGTAGATATTCTGTTTGTTTTTGTGAGATCCATGCGTAACGCAGATAATGCAGCTCAACTGTACCATCATATGTATCCCGAAAGAGCCGTTCCCAGTGTTCGCATTTTCTGTAGACTAGAAAGATTTACGACAACATGGATCTTTTCAGAAAAAGCAAAGCCATACTCAAACTGTAACAGCCCAAGGAGGAGTTGGTGAAGTAAATGTATTAGGTAAGTCCTCTTTGGTGTAAAAATTGTCGCCTTTTAATTTAAATATTGTTTGATCCTTCGTAAATTATAAAAGTCATGACAATCAAGAGGTATCCCTGCGAGAAATGAGAAAAAAACCGGTGTTAACAAAGATTTGTACAAAAAGATTTTACGTCGGCAAAAATTTAGAAACTATCTATTTCCGTAAAAGGTGAATTTTCTGTAGATGGATTTTCCGAAAACATAGGCTTGATTCTGATATTTGCAGGAAAATGATCAGACGAGAGCCGATTTTGTAATGATGGACACAAGAAAAACCAATATTTTTTTAGAGAGACAGCGTTTCAAGAAAGGTTCCGGATTAACGTTTTGGTTGGGAATTTTGGATTCTAAAGTTGTGGGTCCCTAGTTCTTTAAGGATCATTTAATTGGTGACATGTAGTTGAATTTTTTGACAAATGACTTCCAATAAATGTTAGATAACCTGTCCTTGGCTGTGCATAGAAATTTTGAGATTTTTCAATAAGATGGTGCTGCAGTGCATCGTTAACCTCGCTGTACCCGATTCCTTAATAATTTTAAAGCTAACCACTGGATTGGTAATAACGGTACTATTAATTGGCCATCTCGTTCCCCGGACCTAACTTCAATGGATTTTTCCATATGGGGCTACATAAAGGACTTACTATATTTAACGACTCCTGCAAATTTGGATGATCTTAAGTCAAGAATTCAGTTGGAATGTGATAAAATAACACCAAGAGTGCTTAAAAATATTCAGAAAAGAGTTATCAAAAATGCTAGAGAGTGTTAACGGCCGACATTTCCAACATTTCTAATCGTTACTTGTTATTTTATACTGAAAGTAATTAATTTTAAAACCTAAACCCTTTTAATATTAGTAGGTATTTAATTGTAATTTCGTTTGTGATGAACCGTAAAAAATCTTAATTGTATTTTCCGGGATCCACATTATTAAATAAAGATATTTATGAAGGAGCCTTTTCTCTCAGTGAAAATCCAGAGCCGTACTAGAAAAAGGATACATGAAGATAAATATAACAATACGAAACATCGATAAAAATATTCTTGGTGTATGTTGATTTACTAACTGTAAATTTGTTCTTCAAGAAAATGAAGAAAAAATGCAGGTCCGTATTTAAAAAATAATTATGGTGGATTGAAAATCTGAAGGCGCCTTTTTCTAGAGAACATCAAAGTAAGAACTCTAAAGTACAAACTTTTTGAGATATTTAATAAAATAATTTTGGGCAATTTTTGGAAAATCCCCGGTATTCCAGGAACAGAAAAAAAATAAAAACCTCTAAACGGATTATTAACGTCCTCCATAAAGGACACTTTTTCTCTAATTTAACCAACACCGTATCTCTTGCCGTTTATGAGATAGCAATAGTGGTATACCCTAAAATAGACATATGTATATATATATATATATATATATATATATATATATATATATATATATATATATATATATATATATATGTTATATCCGTTTCCCATGACCTTCCACGTGCCTCCAGAATGTCGCCACATATTATCACACAGTTGCGTCATTCACAGAAACCAACATCAGCAGTTTCCAAGAATTGCGACAGTACGCTCAAACACCGTCAGCAGTCTCCATGGAAGCCAGCGGATGCTTGCCGGTTTCCCACGTACCTCAGCAAGATTTTTAATATAAATAGACTATGTAGATTTTATTAAAAACAGTATAATATTATTCTTTTAAGTTGTAACAATAATTAATGTCCATTTGATTTCCAAAGTTGTGAACATATTGTTTTATTTTATTTTAATAAAAAGTGTTTTTTTAAAAAGTGAATTTTTCAAATAGTGAGATAACAATTTGGCGCAGTCGGTAGGATTCGTTTAAACGCTATTAGAACAAGAAAAAGGTCTAACTGGTAGCGGCGGATTCCAATCCCTTAACGGAACAAAAAAAACCTGAGAAGTCCTCACTCGTAAAGCTTGGAGCCACATCGAGAACAAGACAACCCAGATGCAGATTACGATTACGTAAGAATCGTCTCGTATTTGATTTTATTTTTCTATACTGTTCGATTTTTCAAATAGGATTTAAACATATTATTATTTCCCTTAGCATTTGTTTTCTTAAATTACAAAAAGGAAAACTATTTATTATTTTTGTTAAGATATTCTTAATAACTTAACGTTTTCATTTTACTCATTTTTGATAAAACCTTTTTATTTTTAACGCATCTACATTTAAAATTCAAAATGTCTCTCGATAATACCCAAACAACCATTGAAATTGAACCTTATAAATTTTCTGAAATTTTTTCCATTGTACCCGAATTTGAAGGTGATCAAATTTCTTTAAGCAATTTTATAACCGCATGCGATTGTGCATACGACATGGCAACAACGCAACAAAAAGTGTTTTTAGTTATTCACATAAAAAACAAGCTCCGTGGTAGAGCAGCTCAATTAATTAGTTCAAGGAATCCAAGTTCATACCTTGAAATTAAACAATTGTTAAATTTACACTTCGGTGATTCAAGGGATCTTACTTCCCTTATACACGATCTGCAGCGATTAAGACAACTTCCTAATGAGTCGCCCCTTACATTCTTTAATCGACTTCAGGTCCTGAACGCTAAAATGCATGCCAGCATACAAAAGTCCCCACTCCTACATTCAAAAGAACAAAAAGATGCTCAGACCATGTTAATTGAAACTATGACTCTTAATACACTTCTTACCGGTCTAGAGCCACGCCTAGGACAACTTATCCGTGCTAGTAATCTAACGTCACTTTTAGAAGCACAATCAAGAATTCGGAGAGAACTTCAGCTTTCGTATTTCGAAAATCAAAAAGTTAATAAACCAACTATTCCGAAACCCAGTCCTCAGTTACCTAGACCACACCAGCCACAACAATTAAAGTGTTCCAATTGTAACAGAATTGGTCATACAATATCTCAGTGCAGGCAACTTTCTTCTAATTTTCCCCAAAATAATAATTTCCAACGACCCATAACAAATTCTAATTTTCAAAGACCCGCAATAAACTCGATTTCTCAAAGATCACAATATCAACCAAATTTTTCGCAACAAAATAGACCAAAATACAAACCAAGCACAATTTAGGCCATCAATAATTCAAAGAAATCCCAATTTTCAACCAGCTAAGACGCATCATGTTAATACAAGACAAGAATGCTCCTCAGAGAATTATTTGCCCGAATAGGATCAGTACACCGCCGAAAACGGCAATCCCGGTTTTTACGATTTTTTCCAACCAGAGGAAGAATCTTATCAAGATATAAACTATTCAAATGACACTAGTAATTACCAGGATTTTCTTACACCCCTTACGAATACCGACCCTCCAGACAATTCACCCCAGAACCCAATGACCGAGATCCAATCGAGAATAGAAACACTAAATCTAGAGAATATGGATCCAAATCTCAATTTCCCGGAACAAGCGTTTCTTTAAGTCCTCTTCTTACTGTAAATTCCAAGAATCTATATTATATCGATGACGCATCAAAACAATTCAAACTTCTCATTGATACCGGTGCAGGCATTTCTATATTTAAGGAAAACACCGTACAAAAATTTCCTACACGATTTCCCGAAAATGTCACTATTCAGGGAATTACCGATGAAAAACTTTCAATATCTCAATCTACACTCATACCTTTTACTATTGGTGATCCACACAAAGTGTATATCTGCAATTTAGATATAGATTTCGACGGTATATTAGGATTGGATTTCTTGGAACATTATGAATGTATTGTAGATCTGAAATCAAAACAACTTATTACAAATTTTAAAACTATGCCCCTTCACAAAGTAACCACAACTACAGCCATATCAGATGTACAAGAATGCATTAAAAACCGTAATAAAATTTCTATAGAGGCTAGAACTGAAAAAATTTTCAAACTCAAGTTCGAACTATTTAATACGGATGCTATACTTCACGCATATGTCAAAGAAAATGTTAGATTGCCAAATGCCCTGGTTAAGGTTAATGAACGCGGTGAATTTTTTACATCTATAATTAACTCAAATGCTATAGAAAAAACAATCGACTTTTCAAATTTAAATATCGAACCTTTTGACCCTGGAATTGATACTGAAACAATTTTTAACTTAAATACCTACCCTATACAAAACGCAGTTTTAGATAGGCGCTCAATTATTAAAGACCAGTTACGCACCGAACATTTAAACAACGAAGAAAACGATTTAATAACTAACCTATGTCTCGAATTTTCCGATATCTTTTATTTAGAAGGCGATAATTTATCTTTTACCAACGAGATCAAACATTCTATAGATACTAATAATTCAAGGCCCGTATTTACCAAATCATATAGATATCCTCACATTCATAAAGAAGAGGTAAAAAGCCAGGTAAATAAAATGTTAGAGCAAGGAATTATTCGCCAGTCCATCTCTCCATGGTCCTCCCCGGTTTGGGTTGTTCCCAAAAAATTGGATGCCTCCGGAAAACCCAAATGGCGTGTAGTTATAGACTACCGCAAGCTGAACGAGCTTTCTATAGCTGATAAATATCCTCTTCCGAACATTTCCGACCTTCTCGATCAATTAGGGAAATGTCAATATTTCACAACCCTCGACTTGGCTTCTGGTTTCCACCAGATCGAGATCAATCCAAAAGACATCGAGAAAACTGCCTTCTCTGTTGAAAATGGCCATTACGAATTCGTCCGTATTCCATTCGGTTTAAAGAATGCCCCGTCCACATTCCAAAGAGTCATGGACAACATCCTTCTCGGTATTCAAAATGAACGTTGCTTAGTGTATATGGATGACATCATCGTGTACTCTCCAACAATACATGAACATATTTCAAGACTAACAGAAGTCTTCAAGCGTCTCCGCAAAGCCAACTTAAAGATCCAACCTGATAAATGCGAATTCCTTCGAAAGGAAGTTGCTTATCTAGGACACCTTATTACCCAAAGTGGAGTAAAACCTAATCCAAGCAAAGTTGAATTCATTCAGAAATTTCCTATGCCAACAAATCCTAAAGAAATAAAGTCATTCTTAGGTCTTGCTGGATATTACAGACGCTTCATCCCAAATTTTGCCAAAATATCAAAACCCCTGACCAAGTTATTACAAAAGGACGTCCCATTCACATTCGACGCGGAATGCAAAACCTCATTTTCTGACCTGAAAAAGGCACTTACATCGGACCCAATCTTAATTTACCCCAATTTCGAAGAAACTTTCTTGCTAACCACAGACGCTAGCGCATTCGCTATTGGAGCCGTCTTATCTCAAGGTCCCATCGGAAAAGATCTTCCGATAGCATATGCATCTCGAACTCTGTGTAGTGCTGAAACAAAGTATTCTACCATAGAAAGAGAATTATTAGCCATTGTATGGGCTGTCAAACACTTCAGACCATATCTTTTTGGTCGAAAATTTGTTTTGGTAACAGATCATCGCCCTTTGACTTGGCTATTTTCAATTAAGGACCCCGGCAGTCGCCTAGCTCGCTGGCGCCTTAAACTCGAGGAATATGATTACAAGATTGAATATAAACCCGGCCGAATAAACAAAAACGCAGACGCCTTATCACGTATTAAAATTAACCATTTTAAAAATTGCTCAGATTTTCAATCAACCATCGCTATTTACGCCTCAAATGAAGACGACTTTAATAACAGACCCTCGACCAGCAAACAAAATTCATTTTCAGAAATAATAACCGAAAACGATCTAGACGATAATGAAATAACCGACGAATACAATAGATTTGTTAATTTATACAAGACAAAATCAATCATCGATTATTCCAAAATCGAAATTTCCAATGATCAATTTTTGGACAAATCAAACAAAAATATTGTCACTTTCTTTTGGCAAACTAAAATGGAAGATTTTCATTTTAAAATTATAGAGGACCTATTTGAGGAAAACTATGATTTTGCCCCGCTTACGGTAAACACCCTGTCTAGTAAGAGTGTAAAGGACCGCAAATATTTCATAATACCCTTGTCGTATAATACTGATACCGTAGTCCAGCAGCTTTTCTATATTATCTATAAATGTCAAGATAAATTCGATCTTTCTAAAACCTATTGTATCGAAAATAATTTACAACTTCCCATCCTCGAAATATTTTCATTCATTTTCTCTGATAAAGATATTAACTTAAAAATATGCCATAACCTCGTAAGAACCCCAGACCCGGATGAAATACCCACAATTTTAGATCAACACCATACTGGCAAAAAGAATCTTCATCGCGGTATTAATGAAACTGTCAAACGCATTCGACAAAAATACAATTGGACCGGACTAACTAAAGATGTCGAAAAACTCATTCGAAGCTGTGAAATCTGCCAAAAAGTTAAAATCTGTAGGAAAAATCTTAGTACGCCCCTAGTCATAACAGAAACTCCAAAAACTGCATTCGAAAGAATCAATATTGACATCTTCGAGTATCCAACTCGTAACTATGCCCTTACGATCCGAGATGAGCTAACCAAGTTCACACAGGCGTACCCAACATCGGATAAAAAAGCCTCAACGATTGTCAATACACTCCTGCTATTCTTTCAACATTATGGAACTCCCCTACGGATCCACTGTGACCATGGCCGTGAGTTTGATAACACATTAATGAAAGACCTGTGCACACTCTATGACGTCAAGTTAACCTTTTCAAGTGTTAGCCATCCGCAATCAAATGGATCGCTCGAAAGATTCCACGCCACTTTAACCGAAATGATTAGGGTTCACACAGCAGAACATCCCGAGGAACACCCATTCAATATCCTCCCCTATTCAGTCATCTGTTATAATAACACAAAAAACAAAACTCATGGATTCACCCCTTATGAGCTGATATTCGGCCATACGTCTAGCCGACCCCCAGAAACCTTATATAATCAAGAACAACTTATCTCCAAATACATCCGAAATCTAAATAATAAAATGGAAACATATTACAAAATCGCACGAGCTAGAACAAACGCCCAAAAGGAAAAATCAAAAATCAGATTCGACAAATCAGTCTCCGATAAACAACCCGATTATAAAGTTGGTGACAAAGTATATGTCAAAGAATCGCAAATTAAAGACAAAAGTGAAAATAAATTCAATGGCCCCTTTCAAATTATCGAACTTTACCAAACTTCAGGTAAACTTAAAAACCTTTCTACAAACCAAATTTCCAAAATAAATTTTGATAGGCTAAAGACATACTATGACTAGTCTATTTTTTTTTCCAGACTCCTTTGGCTTATTCCAGCCGTCTTCTCCCAATACTTCTTCACACCAATCAACAATACCGTTGGACTATTTTACCATGAGGAAAATTTTGTCAAAATTACTAACGATAAGTGGACGTTACTCGTATACAAAGATTTACAACCCCTTAAAGAAACTATAGAAAACAAGGACAAATTACTTACTACACTCAGTGACGTGTTGAATGACCCATCCCCTAGAACTGTATCTTTTAAAATAGAAATTAAAACACATTTGAGCTTATTAACCCAAATTTCAAACGCAGTTAATCAAAAATATAGAGAAATCATGGCAGATACAAAAAAGTTATCTTATAGGAACAAACGCGGATTAATAAACGGCATTGGTAGTATTTTTAAATCTATCACAGGCAATTTAGATTCAGCCGATGGCGAATATTACAATGCATGTATAAACAAAATCACGCGAGATGAACGCGAACTTGAAAGCTTACTTAAAAACCAAATATCGGTAACTTCATCTGTAATTAAAAACTTCAATTCTACCATTCAAAAGATTCAAATTGATGAAGAAACCTTCAACCAAGACATAGATATTATACAGAGCGCTATCATGAACATATCTGATGACTTAGCGTTTTACGAAGGGCAAATTAAAACTCTAAATCTTTGCGAAGCTTTAATGGAAAGTTATGTTTTTCTAGAAGATTCTTTAAACGATATTATAAATGCCATCACATTCGCTCGTTTGAAAATTCTTCATAGTTCTATAATAACTCCAGGAGATTTGATCACTTCTCTCCAAGGGATATCGCGTTCTCTATCAAAAAATAATCTTCCTCTCCCTATATATTCATCAAATATTGCCAATTATATTGACTTAATTGAATTAGAATCATACCAGTCCGATAATAGGATTGTGTTCGTTCTTAAAATTCCTCTAACTGAACCAGAATCATACACTTTGTATCGAATTTTTCCTATTCCTATTATGGACAATCGAACAGGTCTTTTTCACATAATACCAACAACAAAAAAATACATTGCGCGAGATGACGACGCCTTACTATATGTACTACCACAAGACATCTCCAGCTGCAAGCCACTCGAGACGCACACTAAGATCTGTTCAGACCTTCTGCAATATCCAATCGACAGTGATGCTATCTGCGAAGCACAGCTACTCAGGCAGCAGAACATACTACCGAAAACCTGTCAAACATCGATATTGCTAGTCACCGATTACCACGTCCAAGAGATCTCCACGAACTACTGGCTTATCTCAGTTTCCGAGCCACTTCCTGTAACCGTAAAATGTGGAACCAGGAATATAGAAACCCAGATCCTGAAGACGAACTCCCTTCTTAAGTTACAACCAAACTGTAACGCTTTTATTGGAAGCACAAGAATTCATTCCAAGTACCTGGTGGAGGAATATAAAAATGTAACCTATAAAAGCCATCCTGTTCAGATTCCTTTCGAATGCTGCAAACAGTTCCCAGAACAGTCTCAAATCCCAAAGCTCAAATCCTTGAAGCTCAGCAACATCAATGCCGATGACCTGAACGTTGCTCAACACCGCCTAGACCAATACTCAGAAGAGCTAGACAAGTTGATGAAAGAACCCTTCATAACCAAACATATCCATTGGTTTACGATACTCACAATATCAATGGTCGTTGGAATGGCAATCCTCTACATCCTCTGTAAGTGTAGACGTAAGAAGCCACTGAAACTGTCCATAACTGGTAGTCAGGATCCTCCATCACCTCCCAGGCCTAGTCCGAAGCGCTTTGCCCCATACCAGTTGAGAAGTCTAATACCAAAAAGGCGAACTAGCATCCATCCAGAAAATACACAAGAAGAGGAAGAAGCATTTGAACTTCAGTCCTAAAAGTAGCTGCAAAGCACCAACTTTTCACTAAAAAGGGAAGCTGTTATATCCGTTTCCCATGACCTTCCACGTGCCTCCAGAATGTCGCCACATATTATCACACAGTTGCGTCATTCACAGAAACCAACATCAGCAGTTTCCAAGAATTGCGACAGTACACTCAAACACCGTCAGCAGTCTCCATGGAAGCCAGCGGATGCTTGCCGGTTTCCCACGTACCTCAGCAAGATTTTTAATATAAATAGACTATGTAGATTTTATTAAAAACAGTATAATATTATTCTTTTAAGTTGTAACAATAATTAATGTCCATTTGATTTCCAAAGTTGTGAACATATTGTTTTATTTTATTTTAATAAAAAGTGTTTTTTTAAAAAGTGAATTTTTCAAATAGTGAGATATATATATATATATATATATATATATATATATATATATATATACATATTTCTATTTTTAATAATAAAGTTATGAGAAAGGTCAAACTTTTTTTCTTTTGAACGTTTATATCTCTATTTTGGACGAACCGATTACATTGAACTTAATGTCAGAAAAACGTTCTTTTTTTGCTCCTCACGTAGAGCTATTAAATGTACGGTAATAATCCTATAAGTGACCACTAAATGGCGTTTTTTTGTAACTCTTCAAATAAAACTGATTTTCACAAAAAAATCAAATGATATGATAGGACCTTTTTGTCATAATTTAATTTAAGATTTAAAAAGAAATCGAATAGTAAAAAAAGTCCAGGTCCATATTTAAATTAAAAAAGTGTTTGATGGTCGGCAGAATCGGAAACGCTGGATTGAAAAACTAATCTGACCAATTTGTCGAGGAGAAAAAGTGACAATGATAAAGTAAAAATCACTAGATCGCGTTTTTTTATCATTGTCACTTTTCTCATCTACAAATTGGTGGAGTTAGTTTTTCAATCTGACTTTTCGGATTCGGGCGACTATCATTAACTTTTTTAATTTAAATACGGTCCTGGAATTTTTATTTCACCATTAATAAATAACCACCTTAAATTAAACAATGACAAAAAAGTCATATGATTCCATTTCATTTTTTTTTGAGAAAATCCGTACTATTTGAAGAATTTAGAAATAAAGCTATCTAGTGACCACTAATAGAATCATTGTCGTACAGTTAATAGCTCTACGTGAAGAGCAAAAAAGGCGCTTTTCTCTGACATCAAGTTTAATGTAGTCGGTTTATTCAAAACAGAGATATAAACGTTTGAAAGAAAAAAAGTTTTATCTTCCCTAAGTCCTTCATTATTGATTAAAAATAAAAATAAAATCATAAATAACAAAAAGTTGCATAATTGCCTGAAGAATACAATGCTTATATTTTCGACAAACCTTAATTAAGAAAATTCAAGAAAAATTGGCATTTCCATGTTTGAATAGCTCTTACGCCCCCTAGCGGCCACTTTTCGAACTTGAAAATAATTTCTGTGAGCCGATTTACCTACAAATATTTTTTCAATTGTGTGACCAGCGCGGCAGCGGTTACCGAGTTACGGACGGAGGCTATTTTTAATGGATCAGCCTGCATGATGATGCCTTTTCTAAAAGTTGACAATGAGAACAACTTAGAGTTAGGTGTACAATTTGAAGTTAAATGTACCTATATTTTAATTTTTATAACAAAACAATAATATTTCCCTACGGTTTAAGCCTGAAGCATTGCTAGCTGCGTCACAGCCTACCAGCCAAAAACGCGTCATTATATAAAATATCTCAAGAACTATTAGAGATAGGTTTCAAAAAATGTGTTTTCAATACATTATTTCAAATTAACACTTTTTTTTCGATTTCACGTTCGGGTAGACCGAGAAAGCCACATATAAGTATTTTATTAATATTTTATTCCGGTCCAATATTAGAACAAATAAATTGAATAAGTCAGTTAAGAACGTGGAATACTGTATTATCCCATCACCATAATTAAGTCTAAATTTGTTTGCCTAGTTAGAATATATTACGATGATAATTTGCTCCATCTAAAATAATCCAATACAGCATACATAATCAAAAATAACTATTACACATTTTTTCTCTAAAGCATTCAAATTAGTTTTAATTATTACTTTTTTCAAATGTAAATTCGAGCGCTAATTATTTCCCAATATTTAAATAGGTCGCCCACTATAATTTGCAGTATGTTTACGCTCCACTCTAATTAGCTGCTCTTTTATTTTTGTATAAAAACTATTTAGCAAATAAAATTCAAAACTTTTAGCGAAACTAACATTATTTAGTTCTCCATTATGTTGTTATTTCTATTTTGGGCATATATTTAACAAATTAATTTATTTAATTAGTAACCTCGGCGACCTACTTATTTTACTACAAGCGAAACTAATTAATTTGTTAGGGAATACTTAATAATAAAATTTCCAGCAACGAAACAACTCAAAGACCTATTTCTCAGATTATTCGTATAATTTACACATTACACATTTACCTTTATAGTGCAGCAGCAATCGGTCAAAAAAGCGGTTCCGTGGGCGTGGAGTGATACAAGTATAGGGTATTTTTTTCTGTTAGATAACATGTTAGAGACAACGAAAATCTTTGTTGGCATCCCTGTTCTCGTATCGTTCTTTCCCCACCCATTAATACCCAAAAGGGTATTAATTAATTGTATACGCTGAATTTCTGTATTTTGCGATATTTTTTATTATTTATTCATTCTACAAAAAATTTATATGTACTGAGTGTTACCTCATTTTGGGTGTCCTAAGTAAACATATCATTTTTAATGTTATACACGGCCCAATAATTTTGAACCTATTTTGAACTAGACTTAATGAAAGGTAGAAAAGTGAGATTTGTATACTTGCCATCTATAACATCAAAAGTCTTTTTTGTCGCACCTCATTGTAGCTTGGGAAGAAATCTGTCACTCAAATCAAGGTATATTGATTTACAAACTAATCAAGAAGAAGCAGACACCAAAATTATTTTGCATTCTACATACATTAAAAAAATGACGCTACAAGTGAAAGATACTATTCTTTTCTCGCTATATTTATTCTCTCCCGATACTGACGTATTTATTTTATGTTTAAAATTGTATAGTCTCTTGCCTAAAAATGTATGTTTTATAACTGGATGCGATAGATGAAATGTTAAGTTTAAAGCGAGCCACTTTACCTGCACTACAGGCCATATCTGGTTGTGATTCGAACGGTGGATTTTACAAATAAAGGATAAATTTGATACTAAGATATATATTTCTTTTGAAGTAAAATTCGTATCAACTTTCATTCTGGAAAGCATTCCAAGAAGCCAGCGATGATGAACTATTGGCCCTCGCGAATTTGGGAGATAAAGATATGATGGGGGAATAAATATTTATCAAGTTGGAGACCCTTATTTGCAGAGTTTATTCTCAATCGGGCCAAAATAATTCTCTGGAGCAAATAAGATGGTCGCCTTTTCCCAAAAATCAATTGGAAGGGGAACTGTTGCCTCCAACAAAATACAGTTTATATCCTGCACTAAAACGGGTTCAACTTATATAGGAAAATGCAAATAATTGTGAATCGCCAAACATTTTACCTCTGGATTATGGAATGGTGCGAAACTTTAGCCGGTTGTCTTCAATCTGTGACCAGCACACATAACTATGTACCAGAGAAAATATTAAATTTAGTTAAATGTGGCTGTAAAAGACAAATTGCATGGCGAAATATTACAAATGTGTTAGATATGATATTAAATATGAACTATGTCAGTGTGAAGAATATTGTGAAAATATAGAAATAACTGAAGGAGGCGATGAAAGTGATGAACAAGAATATTAATTACTTTTCAAATAAAGTTTTACATTTGTTTTTAAAGTTTTATTTATTTTTTAGTTTTAAGCCTATAATGTTCATTCAAATTTTACCTAATGTGTTTATAAAGGAGGCGGAGGGCAACTTTTTTTTGGAAAGTAAATAAAACCAACTTAAAAATATCGTCCCATTTAGTCAATTAATAACCACTATGGACACGTGAACTTGTATTCGTCTAAAAATGTTTTGTTCTATAACTAAAAAGTGGTTAAACATTTTGTAACCTTATATGCACCTTTTTTTTAGAGCAAAAAAAAAGTATTTTCATAGCTCACTTAGTTGCCGAGATATTGTC
Source organism: Kuschelorhynchus macadamiae (assembly GCA_030620095.1). NCBI lineage: Eukaryota > Metazoa > Arthropoda > Insecta > Coleoptera > Curculionidae > Kuschelorhynchus > Kuschelorhynchus macadamiae. The sequence continues at coordinate 2,484,605 of JAUTXW010000830.1, forward strand.
AAGAGAATATTTTCACTCCTTAGCAGGGGTGGGAGAAGAACGAGGCGCAAACGTGGGTGCCAACAACAGTTTTGATTATCTCTGATGGATCGCTAAACAGAAAAAACATACTCCATACTTGTATCATTCCACGCCGTTTATGTTTTCCGAAATTTTGCGGACCTGGTTAAAAATTTGTGAGCATATTAAGAAGTTGATCCCTCATCATATGAAAAAGATTGCTACCCCACACCTGTACTGCATCTAAAAACTCCCGTAGAGGGGTTGCTACCTCACACCTGTACTGCATCTAAAAACACACGTAGAGGGTACACAAATCGATTTCCCCCTAAACCGCGTAAAGAAAAAATCTGGTAACTGGCTTTACTCCTGCAGAGGAAAAAATGTATTCCATCAAATTGGGAAAAGGACATAAAAATCAGAATTATTCCTGAATAAGTTTCAACGATTATTCCTTCCGCCAAGGTAATTATGCACGCTTTTTTGGTGTGATATATATAACCTCTTGTTTCTACAAACCTCGGAAAAAGCATATTTAATTTACAGTTTATAAAAACAAATTACCGCGTACTGCTAAATTCAGTCAGGCGACTGACATTTTCACGTGCCTTTCGATGGTTTAGAAAGCTCTATAAAAAGTCACGTATATCAGCAGCTATTAATTTCACTACTTTGCAAAAAAAAACGTCAAAAAAGTTAACTTAGCCAATTTGCGGCCCACAACTGAGGAGGCGTGCCGTAAGTAGCCAAGCGAATGACTCAAATCTCGCGCTCCAAATTGTCTCCTGCAGATGATCTCATGGAATTGTGCAAAGGCTTGCAAAAAGCGTTTTAGAGTGTTATCTAGAAAAGCAGGCTTATAATGTTCCATATGACTTTTAATAGTAACTTCTCACCACTAATAGTTGACAATGATAAAATTGAGTCAGAAATTGTAAGAAACAAATGGATGAAACAGGATCTTTTATTCGTAAGATTAATTTAATATACTTTTTATAAGTTGTAATAAATTACAGGGCTTGTATGTACAGGAATCCCTTGGATAGTTGTGATAAGAGAAAATTTACTTACTAAAAATATGATTTTTCGAGGAAAAAGCCACTGTTTAGAAAGGCTAAAAAATACGATTTGCGTTGTAAATTCTCGGTTTTGACATATAGTTGCACAAATGAAATAACGTCTAGAGTGAATTAACCTTTTTTTATTTTAACACCCAATTTGCATTTTTGTGTTACTATTAGAAAACAAACAACAGTATTTCCAGGAATATGGGTCTCTAGACATGGACGCAACTGATTTACTAATATTCAGAAAATTTTCTATGCTGTGGCATAACAGATAAAATACATAAAAGTATTTCAAATAATAGAAGGCCTTGCGATTACACGTGATAATAGAAGCATAGTGCTTATAGTCTTGTAATTTTGTCTATTCGAACATTAATTTTTTCTACAAACTTTGCCAGCTTAAGTGATAAGTGCAGCAAAGTTGGTTTATTATATTAAGTTTTATTATGTTGTATACTAGACAAACTATTTAAATTACTTGTATGGAAAATGCTATTAACGATAATAAATGTGTGTTCTTTAAGCCATAATATAATAAAAAGTAATATATGATAAAGTAGAAAATAGTTGTCACACTGTCCCTTTAGAATCCAAATAAAAATAATAATAAATAATTAAATTAAAATCGTAAAATCCGAATATTTTTAAAATAGTTCAGAGGGAAGAAAAATTCTTATATATCTATTCATTTATAATAATTAAAAATAAAAATATAAAAAAAAATATAATAACATTTTAAACGACCCTTGTAGTCACGAAGTCGGCGTCAAACTAGTAACTTATGTTATAAGACCATAATATGCCTTTAAATTGTATGAATTCTTAAGGAAAGCAACTAATATTCTATCTACTTCATGCGCCATCCCATTAACGCTAATTGACGTCGAATGTGGGTGGATAGGGATTGGTGATGCAGATACACACTTGTCAGTCGGTAGGTCACGTGATTACGGCCACACCGTAATTCAAAAGTTGACAGTTTGAGGGTAGGGTGTGGGCCGAGGATCAAGAGTAGACCGAGTGATATAAAGATAAAGAAAAAACTTGTAAAATTGTGGTAATAATTTAAGATGTCCCGGGTTTTACATGAACTTCATGTTTTAGAGCCCCTAGATGCCAAAAATATGTTTTCTCAACTCCTAAAAATTACTTACCCAATTCATATAAGATTGACCTTGTAAAATCCAATTTGGCGGGATAAAATTGTGGCTTGGTGAAATGTTGAAAAATATTAATACAACACTAAACATACAATTTATGTCAAACTTTGCACATAAATAAAATGTTACATAGAAATGAACTGGTGAAATTTTGGTATCAATCCAAGATGACAGCCTAATAAAATATTTAAATAATTAGCCTGAAAAAAACTACTTAAGGTAATTCCGGGTTACATGCCCCACCGGTACAGATGCCCCGATCGGCAAATATTCGGGCTTAATCGTTAGTTGGCGCCATAAGTATGGTGGTTGTTTACTTGTTGTGTGTTTAGCGAGAGGCACAATTAATAATCCAATAATATCTCTTCAATCGTGAAATATTTAAGAAAAACAGGTAAGAATTGATAAATTACTACTATGATCTAATTTAGGTGAGCACATATCGCAGCGAAAAATGTTTTCGTTTAATTTTTACAGCTGTATTCTTGAATCCTTGTTTGAAAGGGTCTATTGGCTTACTTTAGAATATAAAATGGTTGACAAATTCTTTACTGGTGCATTTTAATATACTGGGGCATCTCTCCCGTACAAAAAGGATAGATGGCCAAAAATAATACGGGATAGATGCCCCATATGAATGTTTGTATTTTGTAAATTTAGATAGTATATTAATGACTAAATTTTATTTTAGATAATATGCCGACCCGATACAAACGAAAACAATCTGCTAAGCCAAGAAAACAGTGGCGTGAAGAACATTTAGTAGCTGCTATTGAGGCTATAAATTCTGGTGAGATGGGCACTAATGAAGCTTCAGCTGCCTTTGGTGTACCATCTAGAACGTTGCGTCGGCGCATCAAATCAGGAATTACCAGGGATCTTCCTCTAGGCCCTGAAGGATGCTTAGGCACTGTAAATGAAAAACGACTAGTAAAACATGTACAGAAATTGGAAAAATGTGGTTTTGCGCTTGATAGAGAGTCACTTAGATCCCTTGCTTATCAGTTTGCTGAAAAATTGAAAATTAAGCACAGATTTAATCGTGAAACACAAATGGCAGGCTATGACTGGCTTAACTCGTTTTTGCGACGTAACCAAGAAGTGAGTGTTAGAGCAGCTCAAGGATTGTCTATTGCTAGGGCAGAAGGTATGGATCGTACGGAAGTAAATAAATTTTTTGATCTGCTTAATGAGGTTTACACGGAATACAACATGTTTGTAAAACCGAGTAATATTTTTAACATGGACGAGACCGGTTTTCAAATCAACAACGAAGCCGGAAAAGTTATTGCAACTAAGGGAGCCAAAGATGTCCATGTACTCAGTTCAAGTGAAAGAGGTGAGAACGTAACAATAATAGCTTGCTGCAATGCCGAAGGCAATTTTATACCACCAGTGCTCATATTTAAAGGAGTAAGAGAAAAGCAGGAATTTAAAGATGGACTTCCACCAGGGTCAACAGTTTTTATGAACAAAAAGTCGTCCTATATCTCATCAGACCTCTTTCTAAAATGGCTTCAAGAACATTTTGTTCCTAAAAAGCTTCCTGGTCCAACTATTTTAATACTCGACGGACATTCATCCCATAGGAATTCTATGGAAATGCTCAACTTCGCAGAACAAAATGAAATAATTTTAGTGTGCTTACCAAGCCATTGCACCCAAGCCATACAGCCACTTGACAGATCATTTTTCCGGCCCTTAAAACATTTTTTAAGAAAAGAAGCCAGACAATGGATGATAAATCACCCTGGGAGACGTCTTACTCGCCTGCAAGTTGGTAAAATCATAGGAGCTGCATGGGGTAAAGCAGCTAATGTTGAAACTGGTGTCTCTGGGTTTCGAGCATCAGGAATTTTCCCACTTGATCCGGCGGCCATTCCTGACCATTTTTATCACATTTCGGATAATATGTCTCAACATACAGTGGAAAATTCTACAGGTAAAAAGAGCTCTTCTTTAAAGGAACATCAAAACCCAAATTCTGTTTTAGAGGCAGCCCTGGAAAAAGCTCAGTCCGACAAATCTATTTTAGAAAAAGTTAGCGTAGAACAAGAACCGGTTCCAGGTACAAGCTCAATGATAGTACCAGATGGTGTTCATCCAAAAGAAACCCCTTCAAAATATCTGCAAGATATTAGTCCGGTGCCAATTCTTCCAAAATCAATTAAAAAACGAAAGAAGCAATCTGCCGAAGTTTTGACAAAGCGAAACCCAAAATCAAAAAAAAATATTGAAGACGATTTTTCCTCCTCGGATGATGAACCACTTGCTGTGTATGTAAAAAAGGGTAAAAGGTCCCCATCTACAAGTTCTGCTAAGGAATCAGAATCTTGCATAGAATGCTGGGAAAATTATTATGAAACAACTAACAAGGCAGATTGGTTAAAATGTTTGGGATGTGACAAGTGGTTTCATGAGACGTGTACAATATATGGGGACCACTGCGTCACATGTGGACGTGAAAAACTAAGGGCTGCAAATCATGACCGTGCCAAGAAAAAAGTATTCTTATAAACTGAGAGTCTTTGTCATATTATTAGAAAATAAGTTTAAGTTAAAAATTTCCTGTTATTTTTAATAATCTTATTTATGTATGTTAAGATGATAAAAATAATGAAAGTTCCTTCTTTTCCTTTATGGGGCGACTCTCCCAGAGTGGGGCACCTGACCCAAACTGCAAGGGCAACTCTCCTTAACTGCCGGGAGAGATGGCCAAAAAAGTTGTTTTTGTTAAAAAATTTTTACAAAAAAAAAATAAAAATTTTAAGTTTTTTAAACATGTTATGTCGTGTCTAAATAAATATGTAATTTTTTTATCATAGGCTTTTTAATTTAAAATATTATTTGAATTTTTAATCACATATTTTGCTTAAGTGATGCATCTAACCCTGATTTACCTTATTTGATTACGTTCAAATCTTGCACAAAAATTAAATGTGATATAGTTATAAACTGGTACGAATTCAACATGACGAACCAAAATGAGGGTCAATCAAAATCAGTGTAAAACTACGTCAATTATGCCCAAAAATCAATTGTGACAGAAGAAAACTGATAAAATATAGATACGAATCCAATGACGGGACATAATGGCGTCCAAAAAAATGCTTGAAAAGGCATATACCGAGGCATATACATGTTATGTATATATGTTACTAAATGACTAAATGTGGAACTAAATTGGGTCACACTATTCCTAATAAAGAAAAAATTCATAACCTCGAATGTTTCGGGTGAAGAAAATTTAGCAATTTTTTTAAATGTGTAAACTATATATGAATAGGCGAAGTATTACACTAGTGAATATTATGATCTCTGAGTCTTGAAAACGCACGAAACCTTGGGGTCAATTTTGAGCAACCACACAATGAAAAACTAAGTCATATTATGCTTTGGCATAACGAATAAACAACTTGTTAGTTTAATACGAGTTTTAATATAATTTCTGTTGAAGTAGGAAAGTACTTTTAGAATCTGCAATAGTATAATATGCTAAAAATTATTTTGCTATGTATGCGTTTTGAAATGTAAAAAACGCAAACCGAGCGTCCCGCGGTATTTTGACGTATTGTAATTGTAATTGCTTGAAAACGAACTGATGCAGGGAAATGCAGTTTTCACAGATGCCCTTTATTTTATGAAAAATATTATGCTGGGATGATGAAATTATGATGCTGTGCAGGGTGTACCAAGAATGTAACATGCGAAAATTTAGGTATAGAACAACTTTGTTATTTAAAATAAAACACCGTGTACGTTAATTACCAGTCATGTAACTTTATCATTAATTATTTTTGAAATGAATAGTTTGCTATATCAGTTTTTAAAATCAAGACACTTATATGAAGTCAAACTGAGTAATACTTCTAAATAAAGCGGTATTTTCACGCTTATTCGATAAAATAATACAAGTTCAGGGATCTGTGGAAAAGAACTCCTCTGTGTCCGTATGGAAGCATGCCCAAAACAACTTTTCATCGAAAAACACAAGATCTTAAATTAAAATCCTAAGTTCCAAAGTTTGCATCACACTTACCAAAAGTAATGGGGTTTCGAACGAGGTGCACATATTTAGTGCATTTTCATAAAAGCTTGCCAATTAAAAAGCTTTTAAATGTTTTAATTTAAACCTTTTTTCTTTAGAAACTTTAATACTTCAAAGTTAGATCATATATTAAATAGATATAATGAAGATGCCACCTGTATTGAAAACAATACAATCACTAATCTAATCAAGCTAACCGGATAAGACAAAAAGAGATTGAAGACACAAAAAAAACAGTATCACTAATTTAACCAAATTTGCGAACAATATACTAGCTGTCGAAGTTCAATGTGCATTAAAAATTCCTTTATATCGAGCTTTATTTTAATTCACTTGTATTATGAATTTTACATCAAAATATTACATACAGACACTAAAAATAGTCCTAAACATCGAATTGTTCACCGCCACAGAAGACATCGCACTGCACAAATGGATGATAGATTATTAAAGCTACATTTTTGAGTCCGGCATTTACTACCATTGAAAAATTACCAAGGATTTATCAACATTATTTAGTTAGAATGATTGTGAAGAGTTAATTATCGACACTGGCAACAATGTAAGCGTTCAATTATTGTTGATAAACAAGAGGTAATTTCATCATTTCAAATTGGAGTTATCAGCTTATAAATGACAAGACCAGTATCGAATTTTTCATGCCATTAATACTAGTTTTAAATATTCTGGACGTTAGAACATATTGTCATCGAATATACATACAGGTTACAAGTTTCATACCGACTGTGTAAAGTATAAGTGATTTAAAATCGACTTATTTGACTTAGAGAGGCAGACAACCCGACAAGCCCAATAATAGCTTGTAAAAAGAAATAAAGTTACTTAAAGTATCCCTAAAATGTAAAACAGGTAGCAACTTCTCATTTCCATTATAAAGAGAATTTGAACAATTTCACCCTGTTTAAAATGATTTACGAAAAACATACATTTAAAAGTATTTAAAATGTTTAGCATATCATAGTTTATATCCTCTAGAGGAACATGTCTTCGTTGAAGATATCTCTAGAGGTTCAAAAGCATACAGAATATTTTGACGAAATGAATTATTCCTTGGGTTTTCCTTTAAATTTATTAACGAAAGCGAAAATGTTTTCTTTGAAGAAATACGAACCAAAGAAAATATTTTAGCGAGCAAGGCAAAGGATAAAAGCAATTTGAATAATTCATGCAACTGACACATTATGTCTAAATAAACCTTTGGAGTATATTAAAGAGATTATATGCAGAAAATATCGATGTTCTCATACTGTTATCACGTAATATTAAATTGAGTACTAGTTTATAAGACACAGTAATAGCGTCCTTTTGTTTATGAAACGAACTACATAGGAGCAAGTTCTTTAAAGGAGAGGTGCGCTAAAACATCTTACGAAAGAAGTGCTCTATTCAGTTTTACCCTTTTTGTATTAAAAAACTGTCTCCATTTTTATAAAAACAAAAATATAAGGACTGGTTTAAAGTGTTTAGGGCCTAAACCGAGATTAAAATTTTTCTAGTAAAATAAACAAGTATTGAAGTCCATTACTTTTAAAATTGTGGTAGAACTACCGTAACTTAACAAAAATTTAAATGATGAGTAGAACTGAACTTTATACGTCAAAGAACTCCAAAAACTATATGGATTATGATATTTTGAATCATTTTATGCCGACTGTGTAAGTATATGTGGTTCAAAATCGATTTATTTGACTTAGAGAGGCAGACAAACCGACAAGTTCAATAATAGCTTGTAAAAAGAAATAATTACTTCGATTTGCCTAATTATAAAAAAGAATTCCCGAGATTATCTTTAAAATATAAAACAGATAGTTACTTCTCATCTCCATTATAAATAGAGTTTGAACAATTTCACCTTGTCTAAATTATTTACGAAAAACATAAATTTAAAATCATTTAAAATGTTTAGCATATCAATCCTCTACAGGAACATGTCTTCGTTGAAGATACCTCTAGAGGTTCAAAAACATACAGAATATTTTGACGAAATGAATTATTCCTTCAGTTTCCCTATAAATTTATTAACGAAAGAGAAAATGCTTTCTTTGAAGAAATACGAACCAAAGAAAATATATTTTAGTCGCGAGCAAGGCAAAGGATAAAAGCAATTTGAATCATTTATGCAACTGACACATTATATCTGAATAAGCTTTTTAGAGTATATTAAAGAGATTATATGCAGAAAATATCGATGATCTCATACTGTTATCACGTAATATTAAATTGAGTACTAGTTTGTAAGACACAGTAATAGCTTCCTGTTTTTGTTTATGAAACGAACCACATAGGGGCAAGTTCATTAAAGGAGAGGCGCGCTGAAATATCTTACAAGAAGTGCTCTATTCAATTTTACTATTTTTGTTTTAAAAAGTTGTTAATTATTTTATACCAATAAAATATAAGGATTGGTTTAAAGTAGTAAGTAAGTAGTAAAATAAACAGGTATTGGAGTTCATTACATTTAAAATTTTGTTAGAACCACCTCACAAAAATTTAAACGATAAGTAGAACGGAACTGCATACATCAAAGAACTTCAAAAACCATACGAATTCCGACGTTTTTAATCATCTCCCTCTTTTCAACGATACATTCACCTGAGTTGCTGACACCTTTGTGTTCAAAATAAAGTTATTTGATATTATCAACATTTACTGCGATGTCTGACTATCTACCGAAATAGCATTATAGGGAAAAGGATGCTAGCTCAGGGAATATAGACCTTTGCAATTTTTGCTAATTACAACACATGAATTAAATTTTAAGTATTGTAAAAAGTGTGTAAGTGTATTTCAAATTTACAGCGGAAAACCTCTCGCAAAGAGGATTCAAAGTGGCGCCATTACGCCATTTTAATTTTTTTCATATGCCCCGCAAATCTTCCCTAAGTAATCAATGTACATAGAATTATTACAAAAAAGTACCATATATGTAGAGAAAATTAGCAATACAAACTGTCAAAAATCAAAATCATTAGTAAATTTAAATCCGTACCATGACAACTCTTGAAAACTACAAGAGACGCAATATTTTTAGATTCGCTTCCTCTTTTTTTTGTGTAAACACATATAAAGGTCATTCGATGATTTCCTTTTTTTTTTTAAAAAAACGCTGCATCTTACGGAGCCTAGAGTTAATTTGAATATATTCAAACGTAACAGTCAGCTTAACGCTTGAAAAACTAAAACATTCTATTTATTATCAGCCTTTTTATCCAATACTGATATCTGTCTATCTTAAGAAATCATGATTCTTGGGATTAGACCGTGTCAAATTAAAACTACTATCCGACGTTTCGTCTTCGATTGGACGAGGCATCTTCAGGGATCTTTACTCCACGAGATCTAAACACTGAATGAGCTCGGAGAGATTCAGGCGGGCTTTTAAATCCGACTCGTGCTCGCCGAACCGTGACTCTGTGTTAAGATTGGTTTCCACGTGTGATGTAGACCGTAACCCGTATCTATATTGAAAGTTTTTGTATGTTTAAAAATTTCAATAGATTCCCTAATTTTTTGTTTATAAAATCCTGGAACCGATGCTAGAACCTTGGTTTTCTTTACATTTATAATATGGCCAGTGTTATGCTGGTGTTCAGCTACAGCGGATTAAACAATTTGTTTCTTTTTAATATATCGTTCACGTTCCTTAAGTCTAGATGATATTGAGCATCCTGTGTCACCTACATACACTTCTCCACAGGAGCAAGGAATGTTATATACTCCTTCTGAAAAGGTACAATATCTTTCGAGGAACGCAAGCATTGTCCAATCTTCTTATGTGTATTGAAGATTGTACGTATGTTGGACCGCCGTAGTAGTTGTTCTATTTCGTCTGTAGTGCCGTATATGTAAGGAAGAACAACAATACCTAAGAGTGGCTCCTTATTATCCTCCCTTCGCGGAGTTGGATTACTATATTTTTAATTGAGCGCGTAATATCTTCAGTGCAATAGCCATTCCCTCCCAGAGCTTCGGTCAGTTTCGATGTTTCTGACGTTTCGATTTCTGATCAAGATTCTCTCTTGATCATAAATCGAAATGGCTCTAAATACTAATGAGTTATAATAACTGATTTCTTTTGTGCTGGATGGTTGTGGGATTTTGCAATTAATTATCTATTTGTATGCGTCGGTTTTCTTCCTTTGAACATATACATCTAGAAAGGGCATTGTTCCGTTAGATTCAATTTCCATTGTGAATTTGATATTATGATGTTGTTGACTGAGGTGATCCAGAAATATGAGGAGATTATCCTGTCTATGAGGCCATACTACAAAAGTATCATCTACATATCTGAACCAGTGTTTTGGTTTTAGTGGAGCGGATGTCAGAGCTTCCATAAAGATATTCGCTACCACAGATGATAGAGGAGATCCCACAGCTGCGCCTGAAGTTTGTTCATAAAAAGTTCCTTGAAAAATGAAATAAGTAGATGTAAGACAAGCTTCCACTAGGTCTACTAGGTTTTTATCAAGATTATTATGATCGAATACGTCTGATATAATGGAAATTGAGTCTTTGACAGGAACATTTGTGTATAGTGATTCTACATCGAAGCTTACCAAAATATCATAGGGATCCAACTGGATTTCCTTAAGTTTTTCCACGAAATGTGTAGAGTTTTTTATAAAAGAATCTGTTTTTACAGTGAATGGATTAAGAAAGTTTGAAAAATATTTACCTAGTTTGTATGTGGGCGAATCTATTGCACTGACGATCGGTCGAAGTGGTTACTTCTAGAACAGGTAATAATATTTATAAGCACGCCAGCAATGTATTAGTTAGAGAAAGGTTTAGAGCAACACGTCGTGAGTTACAAATGCCAGTAAACTTCTAGAAATTCACTTGAAATTAGCTTTTAGACTTGAAAGAACCATACTCACAACTTTGGACAACATCACCAATGCGCAAGCAGAAAAAATCCATCAAGAAATTACATTTAAGCAACAAAAGAAGTTTGAAGCACTCCTGAACAAAAAAAATCCAGTGAAACCTCCGCAGAATACAGTTATCAAATTGTCATCGAAGCCATTAACCGAAGCAGAACAGTCCGTCCTTTCCAAAAGCCAAAATTTCGCAATAGCACCAAGAAGCATTCCCGTAGAAGGGCAATCAGAAGATTACCAGCCAGCAGCAATCAGAAGATGACCAGTAAAGCCAGCTGATGAAGTCAGATATGAGCCTGCCGCAGCCGAAAAAATAGCAATGAAGACCTTAAATGAAGATAAAAACATTCTGGCCCTTCCAGCAGATAATGGCAACGCTACAGTCCTCATGGACAGAACGGACTACGTGGAAAAGATAGTTCAACTTTTGGACAACAATACCTATAAGGTTATGCAAACAGACCCTACAAGTAGAATAAAAAGACGCATCACCAATCTGATTAACGCATCCAGTCTACCACCAGCGGAGAAGAAATCATTAAAACCAAGCAGCTCCAATTCCCAGGTTCAACGGTCTTCCCAAGATACACAAGAACAATGTACCAGTTCGACCGATCGTTAGTGCAATAGATTCGCCCACGTACAAACTAGGTAAATATCTTTCAAATTTTCTTAATCCATTCACTGGAAAAACAGATTCTTTTATAAAAAACTCTTCACATTTCATGGAAAAACTTAAAGAAATCCAGTTGGATCCCGATCATATTATGGTAAGTTTCGATGTAGAATCACTATACCCAAATGTTTCTGTCAAAGACTCAATTTCCATTATATCAGACATATTGGATCATAATAATCTTGATAAGAACCTAATACACCTAATGGAAACTTGTCTTGGATTTTTTTATGAACAAACTTCAGGGGCAGCTATGTGATCTCCTCTATTACCTGTGGTAGCAAATATTTTTATGTAAACATTGCTCTGACATCCGCTCCACTAAAACCAAAACACTGGTTCAGATATGTGGATGATACTTTTGTAGTATGGCCTCGTGGACAGGATAATCTCCTTATATTTCTGGATCACCTTAATCAACAACATCATAATATCAAGTTCACAATGGAAATTGTATCTAATGGAACAATACCCTTTCTAGATGTATATGTTCAAAGGAAGGAAAATGGTACATTAGGACATTCTGTGTATAGAAAACCGACATATACAAATAGATACTTAAATGCAAATTCCCACCACCATCCAGCACAAACGAAACCAGTTATTAACTCACTAGTATTTAGAGCCATTTCGATTTCTGATCAAGATTCTCTAACATCGGAAACATCGAAACTGACCGAAGCTCTGAGAGGGAATGGCTAAAGCAGTGAAGATATTACGCGTTCAATTAAAAAATATAGTAATCCATCTCCGCGAAAGGAGGATGATAAGGAGCCACCGTTCGGTTTTGTTGTTCTTCCTTACATACATGGCACTACCGACAAAATAGGACGATTACTTCGGCGGTCCAACATACGTACAATTGGACAATGCTTGCGATCCCCGAAAGATATTGTATTTTTTCAAACAGAAGGAGTATATACAATTCCTTTCTCCTGTGGAGAAGTGTATGTAGGTGAAACAGGACGCCCAGTATCAACTACACCTAAGGAACATGAACGATATATTAAAACAGAAACAAATTGTTCAATCTGTTGTAGCTGAACACCAGCATAACACTGGCCATATTATAAATGTAAAGGAAACCAAGGTTCTAGCATCGGTTCCAGGATTTGATAAACGAAAAGTTAGGGAATCTATTGAAATTTTTAAACATACTAAAAATTTCAATAGAGATACGGGTTACGGTCTACATCATACGTGGAAACCAATCTTAACACAGGGTCACGGTTCGGCGAGCACGAGTCGGGTATAAAAGCCCGTCTGAATATCTCCGAGCTCATTCAGTGTTCAGATCTCGTGGAGTAAAGATCCCTTGAGATCCCTCGTGCAATCGAAGGCGAAACGTCGAATAGTAATTCTAATTTGACACGGTCTAATCCCAAGAACCATGATTTCTTAATTGACCAAATCCGTGAAAGCTTCCGTTCTATGTTATATGTCTATCTCTCTACCTTTAACATAACTACAAGAGGATCGTTAACGAAAAACCATTTGTAAAGAATATTATTTAAACAAAAAAAAATAGAGAAACCTGTGTCATTTACCTTTTGTTTTTATAGACACAGATCAGTAGGACACACGCTTTCGTCTTGTGGGGACTCAACAGTGTGCCGATAGTTAGAGAAAAGCATTTCTAATAGAAAAATTTAACAAATTTAAAATGTTCAAATTAATTTTTGATGGTGGTGGATGGAAGGATGGTCTCCCTGAAATTAAGAGAATTCTGGCAAAGGAAGGTAGTTATTAACCATACATAACAAAAGTAAAAATGACTTTGTGGAAGGTGGTTTACCAGTATTTCAGTCAAAGAAAACTGATGATTATCACGAAGACATAAACGTGATGGACAACGCTAGTTACCATTCCAGGAACCTTGAAATACTACAAAATTATTCCTTGAGAAAAAATGATCAAAATGCATATTTTAAAAGAAAATACACACAGAATTGCACACAATATATGGTTGACGAAAGAACTCTAATGCAAAATATATAAAACTTTAACTTCAACTGTATCGTAGACAACTAAATCCAATAAAATTGATTTGCCCTGAAGTTTTGTGGCAAGATACTTTTACAATAAAACATATTGAAAGTATTTTCCAACAGTCTACTCATTACATCAAGTAATTAAAAAAACAGAAGACGAAAAGATACTTTGCCTGATAAATTTGCCAAAATAGTGATCTAAAAGAAACTCGTTTTTACAAGTTATTACTTGCCTGTAGAAACGCATACAATTTAGATTTGGAAGTAATAAAATCCGTTCGTTTGCAAATTAGTTTTCACCCTCTTTAGAACCTATCTGGGGTATGACAGCTATAACCCAACCAAAAAACATAATATTTGTTAAAATATGTTGGAATTTATGACACATTTTTTTAGCTATCTGCTCGGTTAAAGAGTAGTTTCTCGAATTAATATAATTTAGAACTGCTTTTTGAAATGAGGGCATAGTTGGAGAGAAACATACAAGATCCTATGTTTTGCCAATGGCTGTTTGCATATAAGGTGCTTCTATATAGAAAAATGAAATCAAGAGATCATATAATTTTTGTCTGTAATTGCTAAATACTTTTTATTTGGTTTAATACTTTCAAAGATTGTTTGAAGGCATCGACTTTTTGCATAAGGCGTTTAAAGTTTGACGCACAAATCCTGGGCTAGAGAAAATATGCGGGCAAAAAATATTAATTACAAATATTAAAGGATCCGATGAGTCGAATAAACCGGCTAATCCATCGAGTTCATCAATAGACAAAGCCATATGTTTTGTTTTTATGCGTTTTAATGCCCGATTCATTCAGACGTCGCAGCCCAAGATTTGTACGGTGGACTCTAATTTATGTTCCTTTCGTATGTAGGGCAGACATGATTTCACAACCTTGTTACTTCGTGTACAAAAAGAAGAATTTCTTTAGTTACCAAAAAATTCAGGTAGGCAAAGTTCTTAGGCAACACTCATAACACAAAAGTTTTTTACAACTGTTAACTGGACACTGGTATCAAATATATAGGTGCAGTTAGCAAAGTCGAGGCCGGAGACTTGCTTCTACAGTAATAGAGACGCCACCCAATAGAACAATCTTGGTTATTGGTCAAGCCACAGATCTGCTTGTTCTGTTAATTTCTGATGTTATACCTAAAAATGACAAGAAGCGGTTATAGCAATATCATGACAGCAAGCCCTACTGAAAAAAAATAACAAATTAGTGTATACTTTACATCCCGATCCATTTTCACTAAAAAATAAATGGTAGCTGCTGCAGGTGGAAAATGTTTACTTACTGCGATGATCTCCATACCAAGGACTTTATATCAAAATCGCCTATTGGCCGCACGTTCGATTTTTTAACTAGCGGTGTATAACTACAGGTTTAGCAAAGGAAAAGCAAGATCACAAATTCTACCGACTGGCAATGGATAAAAAAATTCCCCGTATGACTAAAGAATTGTTAAACCTTATATGTGCACTTGTATATCCAAATATACCATTAGATGTAAAAAAACGTGATCTGGACACAAATGCTCCGCCATTTATTGAGTTTTTCAAGAAGTATCGCGAATAAATTCTGCGAAAATTATATCGTGGATAAAGATGTTGACATATATAAAGATGTAGACTAGCATTTCTATAAAATACATTTCTACGTAGTGAATTAATTTTAAATAAATAAAAATATATACCAATAAAGGTTACCATATTTATATAGAAAATTTCACAAATCAACAATTTCAATTATTTGTTTCTCTCTGTATTTATTTATAATTTAAATATAAATTGGTAAAAGTAACCTAATATTGTATAGTCTTTCTGTTGTTTTATTTTAAATTTACACTGATTTAATGATATTTTATTACTTTACGAGGTGGCAAACAGAGCGTTGGTATATTTTTTTTAAGTTAAAATTTATTGTATGGATAATCGGAAGGTCGAAAAATTTCTAGTAACGAAATGTAGTAAAAAAGGTTATATATTGTTGTATTGTCTTTAATTTATTTTAAGTTCATATGTGACAGATCTTATTATGATACTGCATCACTTAATAAGAGTCAAGTATAGCGTTGAAATATTTTCAATACTTAAAATTAAGTGAATTAAAAATGTTAGTAACAAAAATAGTATAGTATTTTAAATTTACATGTGACATCATTGATTTTATCACATAATTGTAGAAAAGTATATTTTTTGAAAGTTAAAATTAATTTTATGTCTAAATATATATAAAAAAATGTCAATAATAAAATATGCAGATAATATCACGATACGATTTTTTTATTAGAAATATTTTTGATAAAAGCATAGTTTTCACGATAAACCTGGAAAACCGACTTGAAGTCGTGCTTTTCCAAGCATTTTTGGCATCACAATTTTGATTTCCATAGAGTTGTTTAGATTATCAAATACTACACATGTCAAACATCTTCCTACACTAAAATATTGGCTAATGATAGCTAAATGATAATCCTAAAAAAGGTATTCAGAGCAAAAGAGGATACATGCACTTGTAGACAGAAACAAAGCAGTATGGGAGGATATTTATGTTTAACAACTTAACAACCAGTTATTTACTTTTAAATATAATTTTAATAATACATTTAAAGGCATTGAAAATAACGAGAAATTCATAAAGGAAGAGAACTAAAAATACATGTTAACACATTAATATTCAGTGGCCTACTATGATGAGGCGATTGGAATTCAATTCTTAGGGTATTCAGCAGACCTGAAGCGTATCACAGATTTTTGAGGAAATTTTTGAAAAAAAAATTTATAGGATTCTTACAATTTTGAAAACGTTGTTATTATATATGTAGTCTCTGTCTTAGCCTGAGGATGAAAATGGATCCCAGTTTCTTTTCTCAACATTTGCAAATATGAGGATCACTTATAGTCGCACTATAACAATCGTGCATGTTAGGCCATTTAGATCCCGAAGTAGCCGTGGCGGTTAACGATGCCATTTGGTCACTGATGCAGAATTAAGGCGTAAGCCTGTATTCAATTAAAATGCATAATAATCCAATTGTCCAATCGTATTGTTCTTTTATTTATTATGACCAAGGCTGCTTGATTGAAATAGTCTTTAGATGTAGGCGAGGTTTTGAGAAACTTACGCCGCCCCTAAACAACCATTTCATTTTAGTAGCAACAAATTCCAGGGCAGAAATGGCGCCAGCTTAAGGAAAGTATTTTTGGCGACGTTATCATAGTTTATAATAAACAATACTAACTTATTCGGTCAACGATACTAAAAAGATTAAATCATATCATACGTAAAAGATAGAGAGATACCTTTATGGGTCATCTAAGTTTCGATCAGCAGCTAAAGGACCAAGCACACAATACATTAGAAGACGGTTTCGGTGAATTTTATAATTCTTTTATATGTTGTTGCATTGTGCTTATTATACAATGCCTGTAGTCATTAACCTCTATAGTTTTCTAAAAAAATGTGTGGGTTGAATAGCATTAAATTTTAGTAAATGGTATTTATAGATTTTCACGTATTGAATTCACACCCTGTTGATGCACAACTAAGTATATCTAGAAGTAATAGTATTAATTAATTAACTTTTTTAATATTATAGAGGTAATGTAATAAATATAAACTTGAAGGAATTACAATTTAGCTGTATATTTATTTTACATTATATATATTAAAAGACCATTTATTTATATATATATATATATATATATATATATATATATATAGTTTGTTCAATGTGTTCTGAATTATATATAGTTAGTTAAGATTCCTTCAATTAATACTATATATATATAGAGTTGCAACTCATATTTTTCATTAGGTCTTCTAGATATTGAATTACAATTATATTACATTATCTAATATTATATTAGTAAATATATTATTTCTTCTTTATCGTTGTAAATCTTAAAGTAATTATCAAATATTTTCATGCATTTAGTTAGTAAGTTTCATCTATACTTTAAGTTTTCCTTACAATCAGGTTAGAAAACCACCATGCTTTTAAGTAAGAAAAAGTTTGGACCTTGTTACTTTTAAATATATTTCGTGTTGTAATATTGAAACGTCACCTCGAGGTCACCTTATTTACGAAAATTTTCTGTCAAAAAGATAGTTTTCTTCTGACACTGTTTATATAATTTTACCTCCCTCGTAAAAGGGAAGTATTACAATCATGATAAAAATACCCTCCCAGGTTTTTTTAGATTTTTACTTTCAGAAATCCCAAGATGCCGAAAAACATGTTTTCTAGATTCCATCGGTCGATCTGTCTGTTCCAGACCTAGCTAAAAAATTACCCTTCCGATTGACTTAAAATATTACTAAAAAACTATTGATAGTTAAGTTAAAAAAATATTTAAAAATTCAGTCTGAAAAAACTAATTAATAGATTAATTTAAAATTTTCTGCAAAAATTAACTACAGTCAAAGAAAATAATAAGCGTAAGCTATAGAGATGAACTAGTAAAATTGTGGTACGAATTCAAAATGGCGTAACAAAATGGCGGCCAAATAATATATTTGCAATCATCACTCTCCCAGGTTTTACATATTTTCACGTTTTAGCGCCCCTAAATGCCGAGATATGTTCTCTCAATTCTATCGGCCTATCTGTCGGTTTTCTGTCCGTCTGTCAATTCACGGCGTAGATAGGTATGATGACCTAGTAATATTGTGGTAAAAATGGAATAATGTTACATAGGAATAAACTGGCAACATTTTGGTACGAATCCAAACTAGCGGCCTAATAAAATGTATAAAAAATCAGCCTAAAAACTACCACTAGATTAATTTCAAATTTAGTCATTCATTAAGTGTATAATATAATATAATTATTATATGGTAATATTTTGGTAAAAATCCAGTAAGACAGAATAAAATGGCGGCCTAGTAAAACATTAAAAAATATACTATTAAAAAACAAATTATCCAATTTACCTTACATTTTGAGCGAGTGCCTTATATAGGAATCAAGCTGTGATATTTTGGTACGAATCCAAGACAGTAAAATAAAACGGCGGCCTAATAAATTATTTTAAAAAAATCAGTCTGAAAATCTACTTATTAGAATGGTTTCAAATTTAGGGCATTCATTAAATGTGATATAGAGATAAACGGTAAAATTGTGGAACTAATTCAAGGCGGTGAAACAAAAAGGCGGCTAAATAAAATGACTAAAAAATCAATGTTAAAAATCTTTTTATTCAATTGACTTAAATCATGCACCAAAATTGAATGTGATACACGGATTAAGTGGTACGAATTCAAAATGACGATACCAAATGGCGGTCTTAAAAAATAAATGTAAAAACTACTTATTCAATTTATTTTAAATCATGCCCAAAAAATCGGTATGGTGTAGGTAGAAACTGGTAAAATATTGGTACGATTCCGATATGGTGAAATAAAATGTTTGAAAAGACAGTATACTAAATGTTAATGTGCGGAATATAGTTACAGCTTACAATTCCTAATGGAAGGAAAGATTTACAACGAGGGACGTTCCGGGTGAAAGAAAATTACGGATTTTTATATTTATATTTGGAGTTCCCAAATCGCCTTTATTGCAAATATTTATATTTAGCCTCGTATTTAACAATGAACTATCGATAAGTATCAATACCTATCGATAACTTAATTTTATAGGTAGATTCTATTATCGCCGATCGGAGACGCAATTTTTGTTTAAAGAATATTTATTTATTGTGTGTGTGTCACTATTCCAAATATACTATAAATATCAGATATTTTTTCTTGCAATTAGTTATGATGTCTGAACATTTGAAGCGAAAACTGCTTCAGTTGTTTTTTGTAACTGAAAAGCAAGGTGCTAATTTTATATTCAAGAAGACGTATAATGAATATTTTGTCTACAAAAATGTGAAAGCTAGGCACCTCATAAACTGCAAGAATAATCTCTATAGTTGCATTAGATATACCAACAAAATATCAATATAGAATTGTAAAATAGTTTAATATTTAGCTCTGGAGGTACGTTCAACCGCCCATCAATTTTTAATAATTTGAAACAATTTCTCCTCCCATTAGATCTTAAGGTATGTTTTTAGGGTTTTCCTTTCGAAAACTAGCCTATAAATCTAGTGATGGTTTAAAAAGTAGCAGATGTAAAGTTTTAAATAGACTTTTTAAGTGAAATTTTAACTAAACCAATTTAATACTTTTTTTAAGTAGTAAAAATATTATTATTTCAAAATGCATTATCGATTCTGAGGTGGAATTTTGTCTTGTTTGTATATTTTGCTTTTTATACTCTATAATCATAGTAGTAATGCAAATATGCCAATTGTATATTGACGGTTTTTAACTGTTTAATGTTTTTAGATTTGATTCTAACGGATTAGAAATTTAGTTAAATTAAGGTTAGACTTAGCATTGCAAGCATATACGAAAACAACTCTCACTACTAAATACTAATAGATTTCATTCCGATTTGAGTTAAGAATAATAATGTATTCATAGTTAATAAGAGCAACATTTAATATTATTATTAGGGATTTTTATGTATAGGATATCATTTGTCTAAAATTGATTGTACCAAAAGGTAGTTAGTCACTCCGAAATCAAGCTGCTGAATTTATATATTATCTCCATATTTTTATTGTATTTTATTTGACTAAGTCACATGCGATTATTGTAAATTTAATCGAATGCCTTACACTCAAATATGAAAGAAAATTGAAGAAACGCGAGCACTGTTACTATAGTATAATAAAATCATGAGCAATTTCAGGATAGGCGAGTATTCTGCATTATGCATTCAAAAAAATATTATCGAACTCTGACGAAAATAAAATTATCATTTTATAATTTGAATGAAGATGTGGACACCTCGTATTTATTTAGACAGGTGTAGATAAAAATCAATTTTGTTGTCAATGATCTAATCCGATTTATCCTTTTATCTTAGTTTAAGCAATAAGCAATATTTTCTATATTTGCATCTAAATCTAAAAAAGTTAAGAAGTTGTCGACAGAGAAAGAAATGTGTACGGCCCTAGGTTAAAAAACTGTTGCGATAAGCTCGGAAGGAATGATTAAATGAATAATTTATTAGTTTTCTCGAGAGTTTTTCATAGCGTTTGTATGATGTTAAACTGGGACAAGAAATGGTAATTTTTTTTTAACTAATGGTATTTTGAATTTTCGCAATAACCAGTGCATATACAGGTAACTAAGAAAAATCTAACGAAAGGAATATAAGAGGTATAAAATGCATATCGGTAAATAACAAAATTTTCTTAAAAATGTTTTTTTTCGAATACTTACTTCTGATACATTAATAATTTTGAGAGGCAAATAAATTACAAGTAATAATAGCTAATTATAATTTTAAATTACCGTAATAAGCCTTGAAATACATCTAGTCTAGTTGCCAATTAAATAGATGTGCCTCTGTGAATCATATTATGGAGTACCGACAATAAATTCAGAAACCATCAATGTGTTAGAAAAACAATCAACATTATTTATTACAAAACGTCGCGAATAATGAATGTAAACATTTAAATTTGACGTCAAAATACACTCATAATGAAACAGTTTCGTTAATAGTTTACTCGAGTGGCTGAAATTCATAATATTCACCAAAACGTTTTCAGCATATAGTAGAGGTACGGGTTGTTTATTTTATGTTGCTTTCATTCCGCGCGATTTATTTGTTTTTATTGGGTAATTCAATTTCCGACATCAAACGAATGAATGGAGAGACTCGAAATTATATAACAATGTTTTTAAAATAATTTTTTATATTTTAATTTTATACTCGATTATATCACACATTTTATTAGAGAAAAGTAATTAAAAACGAAATTAATATACTATAATCAAACCGACACCCTGTATCAACTTATTATACAATAAAAACAAGTCAATTGATTTAAATAAAAATGGAGTTTACTGGAACAAATATTTGTTTTCTATAAGCAAAACAAATGTTTATTTAAAAAATGTCAAAAACTTGTTTTTTGTTTTTTTATTTATTTAAATAAATGTATGTTAATTAAATTAATGTGTTATTTAGCCCAAATAAAGTTTTGTTTCGTATAAATATTAACCCATAAAGAATTCTTTGCTTCAAATATATATATTCTTTAATCAAATATATTATTATTTAAGTCAAAAACATAAAAGGGTACATATTTTTATTATTTAGAATTTAATTCTTCTACTTTTCAGAAGCATGCTATCAGAGTGCAAAGGTGGCTAAAAATGTAATCTTGACCATTTATAGCATTTATTTGAAGGTAGAAATATTTTTTTCAAACACTAAGATATAAAAATTTGCAGTAAATATTTATTTTAACTAATACAGTGGCTTATTCACCACAAACCCAAACCATCGTCAATAGATATACATAATTACGAAAAATGAGAATAAATAAGCTACATATAACTTTAATAAACTTTAGAGTATGGACAATTTTATTTTAATTTTTCTAAAAGTTCCTTACACTATTTAAAATATGCATGTAAAAAAGGTGTCATATTGGCTTCTACGAACGACACAAAAAACGATTTTTTGTTTGTTTAAAACAAATATAATTACTTAAAAACAAAAAAATATTTGCATCAACTAATCAGTAACATGTCTTAAATAACGGTTTGTTTAAGAAAACAAATAGTTGCTACATATTTCATTCGTCGCTAATGAAAGTCAATGTGTGTGTGGGGGAACAATTTAAATAAAGTGGTTCAGGTTATAAAAGTTATTTATAGGTATTCTATTTTCACTTTTTCGACAGTGGTTTGTGTTTGCTATGATTTCTATCATAAAACCAAAAATGAATGAATTATATATTAGTTAAAAAAATATATTTACTGCAACCTATTATATACCAAGGTTGATAAAATCTTTCCTACCTTCAGGTGTATGCCATAAATGGTCGAAAATATATTTATCCAGCAACTTTTGAAGATCCATAATTCACTCTTCAAAACTAAATTATCAACACTCCGCACAGTACGCCAACCAAAATGAAGTTTCGAGATTAAAAGTGTGGTCTATAACCAATATTTAATTAAAAATTGGTTCCCTTTAATAAATACTTATTTGATAAATATATTTACAGTAAAAAAACAAAAATTTAAGGCAGATTAATATTTTTTGTTGATTCAAAGGCTCAGTGAACCAAACAAATACATGAAAAATCTCAAAAAATCTAGCTGATTTAATAAAATTTGTATAAACCAATCAAAAATTACTTGAATGAACTAAAAATCGGGTAAAATATATTTAGTTAAACATTTTACTGATTTTTTTCCAGTCTACTATTTCCTAAAATGCTAATTACTTGATAGAACGAACCAAGAGTTTGATTGTTTCGCTCAATCGTATACGAGCTCTACGATTTCGAATTTCATTCGTAGTATTATTGTACAAATTAGGAAAATAAATTTAAAAAAAGAATCAAAAAAGTGATTACGATTACGAAGTCATGATTCTTGGGGTTAGCTGGTGTGGAATTAAAATCACTTTTCCACGTTTCGCCTTCAGTTGCATGAAATAACAGAATGGGATTCTTATACTACAATATCATAACACTGAAAGAATACCAAATATACCTCATACAATCCAAGGCGAATCTCTTCTGGTTTGACATGACTTAATTTGACTTAAATTAATATTCAGTAACCCATTGACCCGATTTGGTGGGTAAAATCAGAGTCGTAACAACGTTACAAAATAACTGAAGTTGTGTTCTATGTAATACTGGTTTATCATCGTTGCGAATGAGTTTCTCTAAAAATGATCTGATATAAAAGTCAGTTTTATTAATTCCAATGAACTTCTTGTTGATATAAAAAAGCGTATGCTTCCCTTGTTTATTTAGATTAATATAAATTGTTTCTAATTTGAGTCAAGCAACATATAAGAAAATCGGGCAATCAAAAAATAAGTACTTCCTTTATTTAGAATACAAAAATACATCAAACTTTTATTTCAATATCTCATCACTACAAAATAATAGCGAATAGATACTCCTCAAGATTTTGAAACGAGAAAATAAAGCGAAAAGGCGTATAAAAATGTCTAAAAGGACCCACAAAACTTCAATCCACAGAAGTCCACCTACAAGCATCGATTCAATTATCATAATTAACCATGTTTGCATTTATCAGTCAGACAATACACTTTCATTGGAGTTAAAATTATTTCACAAGAGGTATGACATTATTTTATTTTTGATGTATATTACGAGGCAAAATTAACGCATATTTCGATTTTTCTATAAGAGATGTATTTTCTTTAATAAGCAAGTTAACGAAGTGCGTAATTTGAAAATTGTCAAGGAAGAATAAGGATAAAGACCCGCCAAAACAAGAATAGAGTAACAGCAACTTTTACAATCTACACTCTTACAAAGTTTTGGTAAACTTTTTACAATTTGCAAAATTTTATACGAGTTGCTGTATCTTATTCCAGTTTTAGCAAAGCAATTTAATAAGATTTATTATATTTTATCTTAGTTTAAGTAATAAGCTATATTTTATCTATTTGCATCAAAAAACTTACAAAGTTGTTGGCAGTTGTTTGTGCTAGTATTTGTATGATGTTTATCTGGGCAAGATATGGTAAAACTTTCTTTATCTAATTATATTTTTAATTTTCGCAATAACCAGTGCGTAAGAGTTAACACCGAAAAATATAATGAAAGCTATATAAGAGATGTATAATGCTTATAGGTAAACATCAAAATTTACTAAAAAAAAATTTTTTTTTTCTATTTGAATACTTCTGGTACATTATTAATTTTGAGACGGAAATAAATTAGCTAATTATATTCTAAAATCACCGTAATAAGCCCTTAAATACACACTAGCCTAATCAAATAAATGTGCTTCTGTGAATCGTATTATGGAATACCGACAATAAATTCAGAAACCATTAAATGTTAGGAAAACAATCAACATTATTTATTACAAAACGTGGCGAATAATGAATGTAAATATTGAACTTTAAATTTTACGTCAAAATACACTCATAATGAAACAGTTTCGTTAACAATTTACTCGAGTGGCCGAAATTTAAAATATTAACCAGCAAAACGTTTTCAGGATATAGTAGAGGTATGAGCTGTTTATTTTATGTTGCTTTTATTCCGCGCTATATATTTGTTTTTACTGAGTAATTCAATTTCCAACATCAAACGAATGGAGAGACTCGGAATTATATAACAATGTTTTCAAGATAATTTTATATATTTTAACTTTTCATTTGATTATATCATACATTTTATTAAAGAAAAATAATTAAAAACTTATTTAATATACTATAATCAAACGGATACATAAATCAATTTATTATACTAGTTCGTAAAGCGCTACTTAACAAGACTTTAATTGTTTCGTTCAATCGTATGTAAGTGCTACGATATCAAAAGTCGTTTATAGTATTATTATATAAATTAGGAAAATAAATTTAAAAAAATCGGTAAATTTCCTTTAACCGAAACTTCCCTCGTTATGAATCTTTCTCTTTATTACGAATAGTGAAGTGTGACCCAATCTGAATACATCCTGACAACTATTTCTTAATTGTGCACCAATGAAAACTTCCCTTCTACTCGTATGTTAAGGCAAGGCAAATTTAGGCATTTTTTATAAAAAAGGTCTAATATCAAATCAAGTCTCTTTAAACCCAGTAAATTAACTATTGATCTTTACGATTGCGTCCCTTCTTGGAATAAACCTAAATATTTATAAAAACAAAAATGTGTTAAAATAGAACTTTCAAAATAAACTATTTGTTATCTCTGCAGCATAATGAATGATTTTTCGACTTTTCTAAGAAAACATATTTTCATTTGAAATTAGTGTAAAATTAGCCCTGACTTTCTGGTCACAAAACTATACGCGAATTTAATTTAAATGTTATTTTGCACTTGAATCAAAAAATAAACTTGCATTATTTAAAATACAAATATAACTTATAATTTCCGGTAAGCGACTATTTTCGACTTTCTATTTCAATAATTTATCACTACAAAATAATGGTGAACGAATGATCCTCAAGACTTCAAAATAAAATGCTTAAGTAGTAAAATATTCCTGCAAATTTTCTTCAACAGCAATCGATTTACACCCACAGGTAATTCGTCATAATAAACTGACTCGATCATACACTTGCATTGTCGTTAAAATTGTTGGAATCTACGAACCTATCCAGAACTTAGATAAAGACCAAAAGCTGCTGTAATTTGTTAACCAGGGCATAATAATTGTAAAATGTCGTTTACAAGAATGTGTCTTAACATCCAATCAATTTTTTTTTTAATAATGTTTTGATCTCACGACTTTTGCCTTTATCTATAACTAAATTGTAAGACTTCTGTAACTACAATATAAAACTAAAAATAAACAATATCAAAGTGAACAGTAAGCTGTCGTCAATTCACCTGTATTTAAATAGATTCACTTCACTTTGGTCACTATCAGCTTAAATGAGACCTTCACCACTAGACCCTGAAGATTGTCATGAGGCCTAGCGGAATTTACACCGCAACATAAAAAAAAACACAGTATTCAATACATCTTTATGGAAAAAAATATTTGAGTAATTGAAATTTTAAATACCTATGAAAGAAGGGTTTTAATCACCAAAGCTTCCAGCGGTATACCTTCGGTGACGATAATGAACATGTGAAAGAATTTTAGAGTTTCGTAGGACTGTTTTTATAGGAAAGTTTAATGTTACATTTAGTGTGGGAAAACGTATTAGTGTCTGAACAAATCAAATTAAGAACCTAATTAACCCTCGCGATTTGCTTGCATTACGCTCACTTCAAGACCATTCGATACGAAAATAATCTTTTTACCAATTTAGTGGACGTGCTTCTAGGTAAAAGTTGATTATTTTGTGATAATTTTAATGCGATAAAGGGCAAATTATCACTAAGTAGTAATGTAGTTCTTTTATGAAAATATTAAGATTTCTGTTATGTCATGATGATCATTTATTGGACCGTGGGTTAATTCAGTTTGGCATAGGGAAACCCGAAGGGTGTTTCACTAGAGGCAGAAGGTGTAGAAAATGATGGCAGTATTCAAGCAGTAGCAGATATTGCCAAGCAGTATTCGACAGTACCCTCAGTAAATAAGCAGTAGAAAGCGGTGGCAATCAGTACTAAGGAGTAACTGGTAGTAATAGGCAGTACCGCGACAATATGAGGCAGTAACAGAAACTCTTGAATAATAGGTCTGAATTCTGCTAACAAAACGTGACACAAGCTGTCAATTGTCATGTAATTTTAATCATATTAGCTTTTGATAGGAGTTGTTTTTTGTTATTTATATAGCGTTTTTTGTTATTTATATAGTGTTTCACCACAGCAGTGTGAAAAGAGGGCTTTTTTAAACCATAAATTTCAGGCTGACCCTAAGCGATTTTGGCAAACGCTTTTTTTTTCTTTATAGATGGTGTCCCAGATACCACGGTTGCTGATGGAAAATGTCTTATTGCAGTCATTTCAAGAAGGGTTGCACGTACGACAAGTTGAGCAGATTATTTTACGGATCAAAAGCAATGCTAACGGGGTGGATGGCTTTGACATAAAGATGCTGAGTCTTTTATTCCCTGCCTTATACCTCACATTACTTTCATAATGAATCAATGTATTCTGACAAAAGTTTCCAACTATCTGGAAGCATGCCAGTGTAATACCTGTTCAAAAAATCAGCAAAACGAATTCTACTTCTGATTTCCGACCAATAAGTATACTTTGTTGTTTGTCAAAAGTTCTGGAAAAGATTATTAACAATCAACTAAAAACACATTTATTTAGCTTCCACGTAATACCTACCACGCAGTCTGGATTTCGCTCCGACCACAGTACCGTTACTGCCCTGTTGAATGTATCGGACGACTTGCTAAGAGCTCAAGATAGTTCGAAAAATAGTTGTTTAATTCTATTGGATTATAGCAAGGCATTCGATACGCTGGATCATCGCTTATTACTAAAGAAACTGCGATATTTAGGCTCGGGTCCAGAGGCAATTCAATTTTTGAATAGTTATTTAAATGGAAGAAGTCAGACGGTTGTTTTGGGTGCTGAAGCCTCTAACTTTCGGGCAGTCAGTAGGGATGTACCGCAAGGAAGCATTCTGGGTCCCTTGTTGTTTTCTGTGTACACTGCTGACTTTTCATCTCATCTGAATTATGGTCTCTCTCATCAATATGCCGACGACGTGCAACTTTATTGCTCATTTGCAAAGGAAGATCTGCAAACAGTATGCGGTCACATTAATAATGACTTGGAGATCATTTTTGAAGTTTCTTTGGCACATGGTCTACTTCTAAACAATAATAAAACCAAGCTTCTAATATTTGGTCGTGATAGAGAATCTATTGAGAATAATATTAATTTCTGTCTCTACCTGAATAATGTTAAACTGCTACCAATGTTTGCAAGAACCTTGGGCTTTTAGTGGATACTAGTCTGCGATTTGATGACCACGTCGCCTCTTTGATCCAAAAATCAATTGCTAAGTTGAAACTTCTTTATATTTACATTTAGGTTTGACCACATATCACATCATTTTGAGAGATCCAAATGGCTAAATCTTTCCGAAAGGTATGAATTACGTCTCGCGTGTTTATTGTTTAAAATCGAGTTGTCCCAAGAGCCTACGTATCTTCTTGATAGGTTGTCAAAGGGTTTAAATGTCCATAATATGAGTACACGTCATCGAAGTCTGTATCAAATTCCCAGGCACAGCACCGCTGCTTTTTAGCGTTCATTCACGTATAATGCGACGAAGGTATATAATGCGATACCCCAGAGCATCAAGGCAAGCCCGTCAGTAGATTCGTTTAAGTCAAAACTTAAAAAATATTTAATCTCTTAAAGATAACATAGAGTTCTCAGTGGCTACATATTCTTAGGCCTGTCAAGCTACATTATACTATATCACTATATAGTTTTTTTATTTTTATTATTACTAGTACGTTGGCATATAAATTACACGGTTTTTCATGGTGGTTAGATATGAACAGCCATGCTGGATCTCGCCACCATTTCAATTGTTAATTGTATCTTATTTCTTGAAACCAATAAAAAAACATTTTGATTTGATTTAAAAAGAATCATCGACTTGTTGCAATACAACATGCATCAATGAATCATGTGTTGACCTATTTCTTCCTTAGCCAGCAACACGAATATACTAAGTATCCCTGTCTTTTCTGTCTGTGGGACAGCAGAGCTCGTGAGAAACATAGGGTGCAATCGAATTGGCAGCCAAGATCTGACCTAAAACCTGGTGATCCAAATATTCTACATCAGCCACTTGTCGACAGAAAAAAATTTTGCCGATTGAAGGAAACTGTTTCAAATATATCATTTTGGAATTTCTTAGTCATATAACAAGATAAGGGCTGATGATGGTCCATAGATTCGGCAGCTCATCAAACAGTTCACGGAAACAATGACCAAACTTGAGAATAAATGTCAGTATGATGGTTTACTATTGTTGGAGCCTCAAGCGTCCACACATTGAACACTTCAGAAAAAGCTATAAGCTAAATGTTTACTATAATATGTGTTTTATTATTTGTATGAACACAATTTAACTAGTAATATAATAACCTCTGTATGAATAAAACTATTCAGATATATTTGGTTAGTTCTCGCTTTATTTTCCTTTGTATGTCGTTGTTGTATGACTTTTAAGACTGTAGCTAAAAACATGACGAGATGCAAGCATTTTTGAATTCAGAGGCCAAAATTTATTCAAAAGTAGGCCACAGATTTAATCGCTTAAATCACGATTTTCTTATAACTAAAAAAATATTCGTCTTTACCTAGAGCGTCCGTCGTACAGAATTCCAGTACGTAACGATAACATAGCTTATATATGCAGATAATTATTCGATAATAACCTTATACAAATCCTATAAATTTTAATGTACTTTTTTATTATTACCAAACAATTATACAGATTCATAAAATGTGTTATCTGTCAGTAGTGTGGGAAAAAGTGTTACCAATTTTTTTCATCTTATTGGCAAGATCTTATCAGCTCTGTTGATAACTGATTTCGTTGCCTTAAGCCAAAAGCGAGGACCCTTTTTTTAGTCATGAGGTATCCTGTGTTACATAGTTTATATTTTTATGTGATTGAATAAATATAGTGTTGGCAAAGTTGAAAATCTGTTGACTGAGTTGTAATATTCGCCTCCCAATATTTTCTCTTCGGTCCGCTCCGGGAAGTAAAAATGTGTGATCAAATTAAAATCAAAATAATACAATTGCAATTAAATTAACAAGTGAGAGAAAGTGAGTGCACGAGATGTGAAAATTATGAGATACGCTTCGGGATACCCTTAGGTACAAATTACAAATTCAGCTTTTTTCTGGTAAAATGTTTTATTAAACGATAAATAATTAACATATTGAATGAAACATGTTTATAGCCTCTAAAAAGAGCCTTTTTTAAAGGCCTCCCTTTGTTTTTTGTTTTGCATATTTAAATTATTTATTTTATATTCTCAACTTGTTTTGATTAGAAATTTCTTGTTTATTTCGATATACTTAAAATAAATTTACTCTATATATTTC
Organism: Kuschelorhynchus macadamiae; assembly: GCA_030620095.1. NCBI lineage: Eukaryota > Metazoa > Arthropoda > Insecta > Coleoptera > Curculionidae > Kuschelorhynchus > Kuschelorhynchus macadamiae. The sequence continues at coordinate 2,515,030 of JAUTXW010000830.1, forward strand.
TTTCGATAACCCTGCATTAATCATGTAATCTTAAAAAATCCAATTTTAATTAAAAAAAAAAGGATTTATTTGATTTTTTTCAAAAGAATCGCGACAAACAGTAAACCCTGCCGTAGAGGCAAAATGTTAGATGAAGACGGAAAACGATCTATTATATACTGGACCCCTACTGATGCCACTTGACAGGAGACTTCTCTCGCATTTATTGATTTACCTGATCTGAAAAATAACTGTTGTAAATGATAATTTCTTACGAACTGACTTTTATTATATATCTTTTTAACAGTTCCAAACTAATATTTTATTATTTATATATTTGAGTGTTCAAATTAATAAATTATTTTCAGTACTTAAATTTTCGAAGTCTATTATTGACATGAACACTTCAATTCACAAATTGTTTCAGACACGTGTCTTTTCAAGACCTAAATATAGGAAGTTAACTCCTCATCTTCTATCAACTTGGCAAGTTGACTTAGTAAATGTCAGGCGCCATTACCTTCTATGCGAAGTTAGAAACGTGGAGGCTCTTTATTTCCCAGATAAATTCTATATTAGCTTCAGGCAGTGTGCCATCAAAATTTAATTGCATCATCAGTGAAAACAATATAAGACAAAATCCTGCAATTAAACTATTTTTCGATAGCAGTTAAAAAAGAAGTATTCGATGATCCAACTTAAAAAAACGAACCTACGTGCGAGCCTGGGTGTTTCTTGTATTTTAATCCTTGAAAAAAAGTAATAGAAGCATATACAAGTCATTTTGGCATTGATATACGAGTACTGCACTACTTCCAGCATTGCAACAATTTTATAATTTATTTAAACATTATGCCCACATTATGCTTGCAAATTAATCCAAATTGGATAAAAGTTTAGATCTATCTCTAGGATTCCATCAGTTTTTCGAAAGTGATCTTAAATTTTAAAATATTTAATTTACTGTTGTATTATTATTTTCCTTAGGGATGTATTTCTTGGAAACTATAGAAGCGTGATAGTTAGTTTAAAAATATAATCATACCTATTTAATTTTATTACATATTTGGCTTAAGATCTCACCCGATAACTAGGCCAATATAGTTTCCGTCATCTACGTTGACCTGCCGTTAATATTTGCATATATACAACAGCACAGTCAAGGACCTGAATTCACTCCTAAATCGGTTATATACGTGTTATTTAAAATAAGTTATTTTGTAGCATAGTATTAACAAATGTATTATAAATATTGGCGGGGCGAAAGGTTTAAATCATACAATATGAAGAAAAACCAACAACGAAAAATAATTTTATGGCTTTCCGAAAAAAAATATTGCCTTTCCAGAGGGAAGCATGAAGGACCAAATCTGGGATTTGGTAGAAAAAAATCGAAGTACAGAAATAAAATATTTTCTCGACTAATATGTAAAACCTTTTGGTCATATAGTTCACCATTGTTTAAGAATTTATTTAAAAATATTTTTATAGTTTTTAGTTCTCAGTTTTACTAATTTTGCTCCACATTAAGTTTTATATTGTATATATATGCTCTTTTGCCCTTGTTAATGATACTTTTGAATCTTTTGTCTGATTTTAGTCAATTTTTACTTAAATTAAATATCCCTCTTGAACTTACTTTCGTTGCGAAAGCTCTTTTTTCAATCGCATTTTCAATGTCCAAGAAATTCATGCAGCTTTTTGTTTTTTTAGCTCAAAAAAGGTTCTTAAAAAGGCATTTTTATTAACTTTTTTTAGCCCAGAAAAGTTTCGGCTATGTTATTGTAAAATAGCTTAATATAAGATTTTAGCATAAAAACATATTTTGTACGTTTTTTAATGAATAAATCACATTTCATACTGTTTTTATTTTCTTTATTTAATTGTATAATTATATATAGTTTTTGTTAAATGGCTGCATAGCTTGGTGAACTGTAAAGTTATTTTTATTTAATGGCAGCCACACACCAGCACGATCTCGGACGTAACTTGGTATATTAACCGTTAACAGCTAAGAAATACGTTCTTTTTGTGCTGTCGTTACGTCACGGCATATCCGAAATAATTCTACTATACTTCATTTTAACGTATGTACCTTGACAAACTTGAATGACTTTTTTCCGGAAAAACTGCTGACAGTTATGTCAGGCAATTTTTCCACTTGAAAATTAAATATGACCTACGAATTCTTGTCTGTGATTGGAAATAATCTAGGTAAAAAAACGTGTAAAATGCGAAAGTTTGAGAACCGCTGGCTTGGGAATAAACATATTTCATCGTTATTTACGCCAAATTAACATGCGATAACTGAAAAATATCAAAAATAAATAAGTCAAATAGCTTGTCTTGTTTGAACCAATTTAATTAAAATAAATTAAAGTTTTGCACTTCTAGACCATGTCTAAATGTAGAACTAATTAGACCTTATCTTTGGTACGATCTGAACGGTTTTTTTCTTCGGTCATGGCCGATGGAGATTTGCTATTTATTAAATCGTTCTAATTTCACTTTAACTGGAAAAAATCACGGATAAAATGTGATTTACAGCTGTTCCATCATTGCTAATATTTTTTATTTTTACATCGAACTCGTTAAAAACAGATTTATCATGTATTCAGACAACAGTGAAACATATTTTACTTTAATTATTAAATTTTTCTGTCAATAAATCGAATTAATTTTTAAAAAAATCCATTCCAGCCAGGAATTTCTAGCAGTTTTTTTTAAATTAATCAGTTAATTTGTTGCGTACGGAATTATAATAGTTTTTTATTTATCGAAAACTACCAAAAGAGGTAGATTAGTCTACATGCTGAGATATGTAATTTTCTTAACTATTTTTCAGTCAGCGTATAGTTAGTTATTTTTATGTTGAGTTACGAAAAGCAAATAATGTTTGGCTTTTTTGCTTTAGTATCCTGAAAAGTTTCCGCACAATGAAAGCTCTGGATAATGGCTAAATGCAGGGCACATTTTTGTTCATGGTGGGTCTTTTATATTCCTAGGTTAAGAGAAAAATAAACGTAATAAGAAAAGCACACAAGTACTTAACAATCTAAAAACAGTCCTAGATTAGAAAAGCCTAAGCAAAAATGAAATTCATTTTTGACCTAAATAAATAAAAGTATTGGTGTGTAAGAAAATCAGAAAATGTATGATGCAGTTGGGTATTATCAGTCAGAGGGGGGGATCTGACTATGGAACCCTAAGCCGTTGTGTCAGTAAACAGCTGTGTGGCAGTGGCGACTCGCGGGTGAAAAAGTAAATGAAGTGCAAATGAAGCAAGAAAATATCGCAATATTTTTTTTCCAGAATTTTTTTATATGTGGAGGGGGTAGAATATTTTTTTACGACTTACCTAAATTTTGTATACTAAATCAAGTCTTCTATCCTTCATAGCAACAAATTTATTTATAACATCCTCATAAAATGGATGAGTTGCCCAAATCTCCTCCAGAAATTCCTTTTGAATTGAAATATTGCCAAGAAAAGTAAGTCTTTCTTAAGATATTGTATTTCTTAAATAAGTTTTTACACATTTGAAGCAAGAAAAACTTCTTTCCACTGAAGCACTTGTCGACGGTATTGTCAAAATAAGGGAAAACAATTTATATGCTTCGGTAAAAATATATTTATTTTTATTAATTTTTTTCACTTGCTCTTGCAGCGATTTCCAATTACTCTGATTGACAAAAATAAGACCAAGCTCATGTTTAAGTCGTTGACTTTTTGAAAATATTTCCCCATATAACTGTAACAAATTTTCAAACGGGCCAGTCGGAAAATTTAAACTATATTCGGAAAATTTAGCAGAACCTGCCAAACAGTTTTTCACAGTCTTGAAATCTTAGTGTCATTTCCATTAAAATATGGTCCAATATTTCATAAAAAAGGATTCTATACTTAGCCCTAATTTCTTCAGGTGAAAGCTTAGCAAGCTCACATTTGTAATGATTTATTTCTGTAATAAAATTTGCTTTATCAGACATGGTATTAAAAAAAATGTTCATTTCTTTCCTTACAGAGCGCCTCATGACAGCGTTTTATATTGGATATGCAAAAATGAATGTCAAGCGACTTTTTTGAAGAACGTCAAATAGTATGTCCGTGATTGAGAAAACGTCATTAAACACTAATGCCAGAAACGTGATTCAAAATCGTTCATCTTATCTAAAAATCCTTTCGCAAGGCGGATTGATTTTGCATCAGATTTGTCACAGTTTGTAATAAATTCAAAGACGTCTTTTAATTTATTCCAGTCTTGAACAATCACATTTACTAACTTCGAATTTGAAGTTGTAACAACACTATAAATAAATATAACACAAAACAGTCAAGTTAACTGCAAAGGAACTCACCGGTTGCAGCGAAATCCGCGAAAATAAAAGTAAACAACCGCAAACTGAACGACACGTGGATGTAGTATACTGCGCCTGCAATTCACCGAGAGCGTTGTATGACGCTGGGCTCGACGTCATCGGGTACGCGTTGTCATGGCAACATAGTAGGAAAATCGTAAACTAAACATAGCACCTCCAGCAAAGTCAAAGCGGTTTACGCCACTGTTATAGTTGTTATAATAAAGTTCGATTGAAAGTTTTAAAAAGACATGCCGCCAACGGTCAAGTAAAATATTTATTCGAGATATACAGTTTATTTTTTACCAATTAGGTGAATAAATGAATGTAAAAACTAAAATTTTCATATAGATAATATAGATATATAATAAATATAGTTAGATGTTTGCTTGTTTATTTTTCCTGGTGAAGTAACACTTCATTGCACCTACTTCACCTGAATAGCCGCCACTGGTGTGTGGCTAGGGATGGAGGGAGACGGATTTAACAAATGGCACTACACATGGTTTTTCTAGGTTTTACTAATCTGTCGACACCAGTTCAACGACTAAAAAAATCCCGTGTTAATAAATACATTTAAGTCGCAACTGAAGGTTATATTTCCACAGTTTATAATTTTTTGTGTTTAAAAATTAATTTGAAAGGAGGGTCCGTGTCTACAACATGTGATGATTAGTTTTTACCTGCCAATTTTCCAAAATATGGAAAACGATTATTGATATTTATTATTAATACTTTTGCAGTTGTACATATTTGATCGTATTTTTATAAATTATTCGCGTTGATCTTATGGTGTTATCTTTCATAGAGGATCTGGGGGTACAATTTTTGTATTGAAAATCCCGGTTTGTTATGTGATAAATAATCATAAATTTATACATCTTAGTTTTTAGTACTTTCTCAGAATTCTCGAAAATCTCACGATCAACTAATCTTAATAATTATGATTTTGCTTTGGACAGAGTGTAACAAAAGTAAGGAAACGGTGAAATATCTCAGGTACCACTTACCTGAATTTAATGAAAATATGTAACAATATTTTAACAGCTTTAGCAGTAGTCCACACCCCAGCCCAGGGTTGGATTAAGTTGTTATGGGGCCTTGGGCTAGAAATATTTAGAGGCCCCTGCGGAGAGCCCTTTAAAAAAATCATCCGTCTTATATTTTACTGATAAATTATTGTTTCCCTCTCACCGAGCCCCAACCACACTTAGGCCCTATGCCTATTCAATAATCAACACATTGCTCGCGCAAGCTCTGTGTTGGGACCTCTGCTTACGACAGGGCCTGGAAGTGTAGTCCACATACCCCCCAACCCTTTATTCCGGCCCTGACGTGCCTGAAAAGACTCAATACATAAAAGTAAAATTTTCAAGATGAAATATAATAATAATGTTATTTTTAACTTTCCTGTGTTTTTTTAAGTCTCCTCCATTTATATCTTTCTAAACTTACAAAATACAAATTTAACATAGATTTCTTTAACTGAAGAATCGCGAAATTCTAAAAATAGCTCGCTGCATTGCCTACGCGTACAAGTAATAAACCCACACAATTATCAAAACAATTTATTTAAGATGGATTATGACTACTACATTGTTATTAAAAACAGCACGATATCCGTTTATCCAGCTTTGATGTGATTATATTGTTAAGGAAACTGTCTAATGTAAACAGTTAATCCATTGCAGTTAAAAAACTGACACTGAAGGAAAAAATCGGTTTACTGATTTACTAATCAAACGAGTGATTTTCACTCACTGAAGAAATAATATGCCGATTAAGGTAGAGAGTGTAAGAAGTTTTACTGCGTACTCTTGGCGGCATAAAGTGAATACTTATAGCCTGGACTCATGACTTTTAAAATTATTTTATATGGCAGTAAATATGTATCTACTTATCTATATGGGTCTTTAGTTCATTTTGTCATTAACATACTTAAAAAAACTATTTTTGACACTCACATTTTATTAAAATGTAGTGAAAGAATTGTGCAAGAAATTGTTTTTAACTGATTTCAAAAAAGAATTCCTAATTTAACCATCGGTATTTTTTATTTTTTTATGCATGTAAATGTCAGGTTACTTCTGTTTTTGTAAATCTTGAAAATATTAAATAACTTTATTATTGGCATAAAAAATATTTCTTGTGTCAATCACTAACGTATATGGCAGGGGGGATAAGCTAAAAGTATCGTGTTTCATATAGTTTTTCAGGGGTTGAGCCGCACAGGTCAATGTGACTAATTAAATTTAATTTTTGACTATTTCTATTGCTAATTTTCTATGCATATGTGTGACTGGCGCTATTATACAGTATGGTTCTTTAATGTCTCCTTGCTTTTTTGTTTTTTTAAACCAGTCAATATACAAATTTAAAACTTAGCACAGAGCATGAAAATAAAGAAATCCGACTTCAGAAGAAACAGTGAATAGTAAAAAATAATACTCTATTCCATCTTAAACATTTAACTTTATGAAGTCAGTGCCCAACTAATAAAAACTGGAAAATGAGGAGTTGGACACTAAGACACTCAGTACATAAATCTCTGTTACTTTCCATCGTAAAAGGGAAGTATTGTAATCGTGAAAAAATCACCCTCCCGGATTTTTTCAGATCTTTACGTTTCAAGGTCCCTAGATAGCGAAAACATATTCCGTCTGTCTGTCTGTTTGCGGCATAGATAAAAAACTACTTACCCGATTGACATCAAATTTTGATAAAAAATTAAGGGTCACATGGGGATGACCTGGTAACATTTTGGTAAAAATCCGATATGACGAATGACGAAAACTGGTGAAATGTTAAAAAAGTAATTACTAAAGAACTATTTATCATCCAGTTTACCTCAAATTTTGCTCAAAAATCAAGTATAACGTTGGAATCAAGTGGTAAAAGTTTGTTGCAAATTCAAGGTGGCAAAACAAAATGGCGGCTTATTCAATTATTTAAAAATTCAGCTCGAAAAACTACTCAAAATTGATTTTAGATTTTGTGGTATAGAGATGAACTGATAAAATTTTGGTACGAATTCAAGATTGCGAAACAAAATGGCGGACAGATAAAAGGTTTTACATATTTTCACGTATTAGCATTAATAGATGCCAAAAAAAGGTTTTTTTCAATTCCGTTGGTCTGTCTGTCTATCTGTTCGGGGCGTACCTAAAAACTACTTACCTGATTAACTTCAAATTTTGGTCGAAAATTAAGGGTCTTAAGGGGATGATCTGGTAATATTTTGATAAAAATCCAATATGGCGGCTTAGGGAAATGTTAAAAAAATTATTACTGAAGAAATATATATCCAACTTACCTCAAATATTGCACTAAAATTGAGTCTTATATAGAAATGTAATATTTTGGTACGAATCCAAGGTAGCAAACAAAGTAGCGACAAAATAAAATGTCAAAAAAAATCAACTTAAAAAAATCATCTTATTTACCTGACTTCAAATTTTGCAGAAGAATAAATGTAATATAGGGATACGATTTACCCATTTTTTTGTAATGTATTTAGTACTTAGGTATTAGTTTGAGGCCGACATCATAAAGTCAAAGTTTCAAGATAATATTATAGATAAAATATTAGTTTTTGCCACCATTTTTTATTTATAAGTTGGCAAGTTAACTCAATTTAAGTAAGTTAAGAACAAAAATCTTAAAATAAATTTTCAGTATTTTGATGGGAAATTTTATTACCTATTAGGCAATTTAATTAAGAATAAATTGCTTATTTATTTTTTACTTCCCTCGTAAGAGGAATGTATTGAAAAAATCACCCTCCTAGTTTTTTTAGATCTTTGCGATTTACATATTCTGCCTATACTCGGCATAGCTGAAAAACTGCTTATCTAATTGATTTCAAATTTTCGTCAAAACTCAAGGATCCATATGGGGATGGAATGGTAACATTTTGGTAAAATTCAACAAAATAGCGTCCTCACAAAATGTTAAAAAAATATTATTGAGAAACTACTTATTGAATAGACTTCAGAATTTGCACAAAAATAAAATGTGAAACAGGAATAAAATGGTGATATTTTAGTACGAATCCTATAAGGCAAAACAAAATATTGGCCTAGTAAAAGTTTAAATATTAATTAAAATGCCATTTCCTGTAAAAAAACTTTTTCTTATGGAGGAAAATAATAAATGGCGTAATTTATTTTTTATATAGACTATGTAAATAAAGTTACGAGAAATAAATAATGATAATAATAATATTAATAATAATAATAATAAAATTCTTCTACAACAAACAAACTAACCTCCACGAGGCAATAGTGAAGGCAGACAAGAATTATACACCGCTCGACCTGTCTCAAACGAGCCACGCAGCAGACGCACACACTCACATCCAATCACGACTAGAAAAGATGAACACCTGGTTTGAAAAAACACTTCACGGAAGACACAGATACAACATAAAGCAAGACCATATACATAAAAAGCTTTCATATACGTGGTTACAAGAAGGGCAGCTGTTCCCTGAAACAGAAGGCTTCCTGCTTGCCATCCAGGACAAATTACCAAAAGCACATCCTCAAGGACACAACCATTGAAGACGAGAGGTGTAGGAGATGTCACCAGCAGAGAGAAACGATCGATCACATAACGAGTGGATGTAGAATAATGGCCGGAACTGAATACACCGCGAGACACAACTCAGCAGCGAAGGTCGTTCATCAAGCATTAGCCACAACATACAAACTAACAGAGAACAGAGACCCTTTCTACCATTATACACCAACATCTATACTTGAAAACGGAGACTACAAGCTCTACTGGGACATTGACATCCACACGGATAAAACAATCCCCGCAAAAAGACCCGATATCACTTTTCAATCCAAAAAAGAGAAAATCACGTATTTAATTGACATGGCTGTCCCCAACGACGAGAACGTCCAAGCGAAATACAGTGAGAAGATCGCCAAATACACCGACTTGGCAATGGAAGTAAAAAGGCTGTGGAAACAGGAAAGAGTCATCATTGTTCCTCTCGTCATATCAGGAACAGGTCTCATCCCAACAACGTTTACACCGCATTTGGCTCAATTAGGACTTAATACAGACATTCACAGGAACATCCAGAAATCGGTCATTTTGAAAACATGTAGCACAGTTAGATCATTTCTTAATACACAATAGTTGTTTTTTTTTCATTTCCTTTTTTTTTATTTTTATTTTTTTGTACTGACTTGGTATAATCCCATCAGTATAAAATACAACCACAGGAATACTGTGAGACAACAAGTCATAAAAATAATAATTATTATAATAATTTAATTAAAAACTTCAAAATAAAATTAAATAAGTTATAGGATTTGTATAAAATGATTACCAAATAATTATATGCATTTATAGACCATGTTATACTCGTATGTACGTACTGGAATTCTGTACGAGGGAGTTATGGGTAAAAGTGATTTTTTTTAATTATCTAAATATGTAGTAAATATTAGTAAAGGACTTTTTATGATATTATTGTTACAAAAATATATCATGTTCAAGTTCGCAGAAATAAATTCCTGGGATATTTCCAACCGGAGTTTTGCCATATATAAAGGTGTAAATCATGATAATTAAGAAATAATTTGCCATTGTGTCGTTGGGTGTATTACGTGCATAAATCTTTTGAAAAGGATCCCATTTGCATTTGTTTTTCTTTATTTACGACCTAAAAATATCTCGACAAACTACGTTACTAAATGTTTTGTTGATTATTTTATCAACATGAGGTGTTATAATATTGTTAATTCTGAATTAAATCTCGCATAAATAAATATTAATGCACATGATCAAATGCCGAAAATATATCATCCACTCCTAGAATCATCTTATTGGCTAAAGCAGTAGAAATACGAGTTGAAAACTGTTTTTTTTATTTACTTATCTATCCGTTATGAGAAGTTAAAAAAAACTGGGTAAACAATGGGTAAACAAGAGTTTACCACATTGTAAATTATTTTTCTTTTTTAAGTTTTAAATTAGTTTAATTTATTAAAATGAATGTTCATTGCGTCCTGAAATTAAGGGTTGATATTTTTACATAGTAATATATGTCTTAAAAGAAGACTATCGAATATTGCTTCGTTAGGCGGCTACAGCCCCGAGAGTGAGCCCCTGATTTTTGCTAAAGATTTTCGAAAATTTAAAGATTAGCTTATGAAATTTTGGTACATATTTTGAAAACTTTCATAGGTAAAAAGCATCCTAGGGGTCTCACAAAGGAAATTTGTCTACGTCAGTGATAAAATACCACTGAAAAAATTAGGTCGAAATATAAAGTTTGATTAAAATTTTTTCTCTTAAACAAGAGTAGAGGACATTCTAGGGACATCACAGAGGAAATTTATTTACGTCAGCATAGAGTAATCCTAAAACCAGTTCCAAATATAAATTTTTTAATAATTTTGAATATAAATTGCCGTTGGCAGCATGCCCTTAAACGTACAAAAAACTAAACGTGTAAAGTTTGTCCTAGAGGCATCACAACAGAAATTTGTTTATGAAAGCATAAAATAAGACAAAAATATTAATACTAAATCAGGGGGGTCCCTAATGGGAGGTGAAGAGGGAAAAATTGCCCTTTTTTTGGCGTAGATTTTTTAAATTTTCAATTCCAGGTTATAAAAATCGGTAAATTTCCTTTACCCGGAACTTCCCTCGTTATGAATCTTTTCCGTTTATTAGGAATAGTGAAGTGTGACCCAATTTAGTTCAGTACATATTCATTTAGTAACACATATATGACTGACTTCTAAAACATTTTTATTCGGCGCCATTTTGTTAGATCATATTGGATTTCTACCAATATTTTACCAGTTTCCACCTATGCCACACTTGATTTTTGGGCATAATTTAAAATACATTCAATAAGTAGTTTTTATATTAACACACACCGCCATTTTGTTACGTCATGTTAAATTCGTAATTCGTATCAGTTTATCTCTATATCATATTTAATTTTTCTGCAAAATTTAAAGCCAATTGAATAAGATTTTTTATTACGTTGATTTTTTAAAAGTTTTATTTGGGCGCCGTTTTGTTCCGCTATCTTGAATTCGTACTACAATTTTACCAGTTTATCTCTATATCACACTTAATGCTTGCACAAAATTTGAAATTAATTTAATAAGAAGTGTTTCCAGGCTGATTTTTTAAATATTTTTAAAGGTCGCCATTTTGTTTTGCTATTTTATATTCATACCAAAATGTTACCCGTTTATTCCTATATAACACTTGATTTTTGTGGAAAATTTGAGATAAATTGGAAAATTGGTTTTTTAGTAATAATTTTTTTAACGTTTCACTAGGCCGCCATCTTATTCGGGCATATTGGAATTTTATCAAAATATTACCAGGTCATCCCTATATGACCCTTAATTTTTTTTTTACCAAAATTGAAGTCACCCTGAGAAGTAGTTTTTCAGCTATGCCGTAAATTGACAGACCGACAGACGAACTGACGGAATTGATAAAACATATTTTTTGGCATATATGGACGCTATATGATCTGTATGATGATATGTAAAAACTTAGAATATGATTTTTTCACGATTACAAATAATGTATTTAGCCGCCATTTTGTCCCGCTATGTCGAATTAGTACCACAGTTTTACTAATTCATCTGTATACCACAATTATTTATTAATGGAGTAAAAAACGGGGCAAAAATCTTTCCCCTCGTATAACTTCTTACCTAATGAAGCGATCGAGACGATTTTTTTTTACTTAAAGCAGACATTTTGGCGCTTCTTCCCATGTAAAACATGGTAGCTCTTATTTGCTTTAAATATGGCTAAAACATCGATGAACTTGAAACTTTAGAAATTATGTAAACAAGTTTTCACTAATCGAAAAAAAATTTTGTTTTTGGAAATTTTATATAACATGCAGCGAATAAAATGTAGACAAAATATCAAAAAAGTTTTTAGTAGCAAAATCGTTAGTGTAGCTTTCATACTTTAGGTGCTATGATTTTTTAAAGTGCACGAAATTTAAAATTTTGACAGGCAGATAAACCGACAAACGGACCGACGCCGTGCGACGGAGTAGCTAAAACGTGCTTTTTGGCGCTGAAACGTGAAGATATGTTAAACCTAAGAGGATGACTTTTTCACGATTACAAATATATTTGGTCACCATTTGGTTCCGATATTTTGAATTACTTCCACAGTTTTACCAGTTCATCTGTATACCACAGTTATTTATGGCACACAAATTGAAATCAGGCCTTTAAGTAGTTTTTCAGGCTGAAATTTTAAATATTTTAATAAGCCGCCATTTTGTTCTGTCATTCTTCGATTCGTACCAAAATTTTATCAGTTGATTTCTACATAATATTTGATTTTTGTGCAAAATTTGAGATAAATTCGATAAGTAGTTTTTTAGTAATACTTTTTTTTTCACTTTTCACTAGGCCGCTATTTTGTTTTGCCAAATTGGATTCTACCAAAATGTTACCAGATCATCCCCATATGACTTTTAATTTTTACCCAAAATTTGAAGTCAATCGCGTAAGTAGTTTTTAAGATGACAAACCCACAGATGGACATACGGAATTAATAAAAGATATTTTTTGGCATCTATGGACTCTAAAACGGTAAGATATGTAAAACCTGAGAGAGCGATTTCTCACAACTATAAATATTTTATTTAGCCGCCATTTTGTTCCGCCACACAGACGGGCAAAATTCAAAAAACCTGGCTAAAACTTAAACGATGATATGTAGTAATAAAATTTCCTTAATGTATGAGAAATAATATTGTAAAAACTAATTAACATATTTGTCAATTGGCTACTAATCTGGTGGAAAATTTAATAATATAATAAATAAATACTTGACAAAAACATAATTATGTGTATAAAATCAGCATCATTTATTCTCAGAAATAATGTCGCATAACTAATTATTGTTTTTAATCCCCGGACCCGGAGTCTGAGTCACTTGAGCTATTAATTTCTGAGTCTTCATTAGTATATTTGGTGGACGGGGGCTAATAATAAATCTAAGACTTCTTTTTCGAATGACTTGGACTTTTGGAAGTTTTCGCATCTTAATATACTGGATCAGACGATATGTCTCCAATGTTGCCTTGAACACTTTCGGGACAATCCTTCTCTATACTTTAATGTCTTTATCTGGGCCTCGTCAGATAATTGTCCTATAGGCAATAAAAAAGATTTTTCGAGTTAATTAAAATTTTGTGGACCGTATTAGGCATGTTGTATCAAGGATATTTCTGTACAAGTATCCTAGCTGTTGTTAAAGCATAATCTTTAAATTTTTGTATATTTATACCTAGATATAGTTGCAAAAATATTATTATTATCAGTGGTATGATTCAGTTGGTTAGGGCGATGCGCTAGACACGCAGAGGTGCGGGTTCGATTCCCGCTCGTACCATAACTTTTGCTACTGATCATATTTTTCTAAAAAAAAACTATTTTATTAACAAACTGATTAAAATACTTCTACTACTTAACATACTTGGAAGAAGCCCCACATATATAACACTTTTTCTGCAGCAACATTTTGCCATCTACCATTGTAAAAAGTAAGTTGTGTTCAATGTCCTTGTTACACTAATGGAAGTAGGTGTAAGGATATTCTGCATGGTATTTATTTCTTGAAGTGTTAAATCAGTGGTCTCATGTATAAATTGAATTTTTGGACGAAAAGCGGGGTGAGCCTGGACGTGGATTTTGACAAACTATTTTGTTTGTAGATTTATTTGGATCGTCGCATGTTAATAGAAGTGGCACAAAGGATGTTAAAAATATACTGGCATCCGAACGTTCATTACAAGCAAGTTGAGGTTTGTTAATGTTTCCAATACAACTATACGATGGGCTGTATGGTTTAGTAAGGCTTGTAATTTTACTTCAGCTTTTTGCCCCGTGATTGTAACTGCATCCCGATTTGGGTTTTTGCCTCTGAATCTTCATACGATGGAAAACGTTTTTTATCTTTTTATGATCTGATAAATACTTTAGCTGATCAACTTTTTCAGCTCTCTCTTTATATGCCTTTCTATAGTTCTGGGCCCTTTTTGGCGTTGAAAATTGTACATCTTTTTAACAGCTGCAGCATCTATACTTCCTTCAGCGCGCAGACTCATTTGAGCAGCATACACAGGCTCTGAGGAACTCATTGTTGATTCAACATATTCGGTTTGTCTTCGTTTTGTTCGTTCGCTACTAGTCTGGAAATTAACAGCAGGGCGACCACCTAAACTTGTAGGTGATTGCACAAAAAAATGAAATTTTAAATTTGTTTCCAACCAAGTTTTGTTTTGGGCAAAATATCTTTCTTGTATTGGGCAGTCTTATATTTTAATTTAAAATCAGAAAGAAAATGTGAAAGCTTTTGTTTAATTACATTAGATAATACTTCAGGGCAATTAGTTAGATCTTTTACATACGAATGCAAATATTCGCAATTAGCTTCAATTTTTGTTGAATTGCATGTCAGTATTACTTCAGAAAGCGTTCTCATACTTAAAACAACATTTTCATCCGGATCTACGTCCCTTGAACCTGAAATAAATAAAAATAATTAGCCCTAAACGATTTGAAAGCGATAAATTGGGGAAAATTCCAAGTGACACAAAACAAAGTTGATTAAGTTATCTCAAAAAGGCAGACAAAAGCGGAAAATATTTTTTCTCCATTTACTATTTAAAGTATTCAGCTACACAACTTTCCAGAAAGTTAAGCCCGGAAGATCCCGGAAGTTTACTAAAATATTAACAATAAAATTAAAACTATAATTTTGCACTACTCCAGAAAATTATTTCTGTATAAAATACACATAATTAAAAAATATTATTATTTTGTATAAATAGTATAGCTAAAGGTACTACTTACCACCAGGAGTACAATCCATTTTACTTTGAGCACTATAATGTCTACAATATGTACACAAAAACAGCCAATATTTTTTCGCAAAAACACTTACGCGAACAACATTTAACATTCAACTATTGTCACCGTATTCAACGAAGAGCGCCATCTACGGAATTTCTAATTTTAAAAAGCCCAATGATCTATTAAAGCCCCTAGACGCGTAAAAGTGTGAAATGGCAATTTTCCCGAATTGGGGTTCTGGCCAGCTTTTTGAAATTTTGCCCGTCTGTGCGCCATCTTGAATTTGTACCACAGTTTTATCACTTCATCTGTTACCACAACTATGTATGGCATACAAATTGAAATCAGGCCTTTAAATAGTTTTTCAGGCTGAATTTGTAAATACTCTACTAATCCGCCATTTTGTTCCGCTATCTTGGATTCGTACCAAAATTTTATCAGTTGATCCCTACATACTACTTTTTTCTGCAAAATTTGAGCTAAATTGGATATGTGGTTTTTTGGTAATAATTTTTTTAACATTTCAATAGGCCGGTATTTTGTTTCGCCATAATGGATTTTTACCAAAATGTCACCAGGTCATCCCCATATGAACTTTAATTTTTGAACAAAATTTGAAGTCAATCGGGTAAGTAGCTTTTTAGATTTGCCGCGAACAGACAGACAGACCGACGGAATTGAGAGTTAGTTTTTTTTCGTTTCATTTGTCTGCCGTTTTGTTTTATATTAATCGCTTAAATACGTCAAACTTACCGTATTTCAACTTTCTGAGCTACCGTGTATAGTTAAATTAGTATTTTTTTGTTCTCCTATCTTAATTGTTCATTATGAAAGAGACTATGAAGTACCGTAAGTACACGCAATTTTCAAAAAAAATTCAATGGTATTAAAAGTAGCTCAAAAATTACAAAAACGTCTAGAGCTATCTGTCCAATAAAGAAATTAATAACACCCTGAATCTTGAAAACATGATTTTTTCAATAGCTATTTCTGTTTCTAATGAACTTCGAATAATAGAGCATTAGGAATCCCAAAATCGCATTTAATTTCGTTGATATTTATACGAGATATTAAATATAAAATTTTGCTGCACATTTTACAGTATCCCTATCAACTGCACGATGGTCTAGTAGGTTATAAAAAACATTACGAATAAGTCGCCAGCATTTCGTTCCCATGAGCTCGGACTAAGATTTACGTCACCTGATCTATGCAACAAAACTTATAGAAGCCAAACGTCATCTAATAAGCCAACAAGTAAAAAAAAAGTAGAAAACACATTAATTCAAATATTGTTCTTTATTTTTAAAAAGTCTACCTTTAAGTTTTCAGTTGGGTTTTTCTTACTTCTTCAACCACCCCGCCCCGAATATTTTCTATATATGTGTAATATGTAACGATGCGTGGGAAGTAGATAGGTCCTCTGATGAGGTCAGTAAGAGATTGGCTGATTGCAAAGGCGTCTGCTATTATACCTTGGGGACAGGGGCGTGCAGTCCATGGAAGCAAGGGAAGCAGTACTTCCCCTAAAAAAATTACAAAACATCTTCTAAAATGTAATTTTTGATATAGGAAACCATTAATTTAGTTTACATTAAAAATGCTAAAATATTATCTTAATTACCAAGCCCATAATAAATGCGGCCTTGACTCCGACCGAGCGACAATAGAAAATAGTATAGAACCTATGCGGGCCGCTAGCTTCTCTGCAGCCAGGTCCTGTATGCTTGATTTCCTGTGAATCGAGCCAGAGGTTATTGAACTTTCCACCGTTTGTTTGCAATTTTTGCATTTCAGTCGCGGGCTTTAAGTGGGAGGCGGAAGCTATCGTTGGAGTAGGTTCTTAGTTTGACCGGCTATCCGTGTGTTGTGTGATACGTACGTCGCGTCGTGCATGGTGCGATATGGAAGACAATAATACGGACGTGGATACGCAAATACCGTCAACTTCAGCTGTCGGTAATAACGTTAAAAATGTTGGAGAATTTAGTAAGAAAAGTGAGTGTGAATGTGTGGTGTGTGTCTTAATAATAAAGGGATTTTCAACATTAAACTTCGCTGATAAGCTTCAAATAATTTCCAAAGGAAGGGCAAAACCGCCTATGAAAAATTTGACTACAAAAATGAAAAACTGTATTAGACATTTTTATCCGCAAAAACAATACGAACAATTTAAATGGCTAACAGGGTGTGAAAATATAAGTAAATTATTTTGTTGGCCATGTCTACTTTTTGAAAATGAAAAAGTCTCTGGAAAAAAACTGGTTTTTCCGATTTAAACAATTTCCATAAAGCTGTAAAAAGACACATTATGTCCAAAGCGCATTTGCAGGTCAAAATAGGCAAATATTAAGAAGACTTATCGATGTTGTTTGTTTTCTCGGGCAGCACGAATTGGGATTTGGAGGTCATGACGAAAAACGGGTTTCTTCAAATAGAGGAAATTTTCAAGATTTACTTAGTTTAATGACTAAATATGATGATTGCTTAAAAAATTATTTAGAGCAGTCTAGCGATTCTCGCGGAACGTCGAATCGAATCCAGAATGATTTAATTTTTGCTGTTGCAACCATTATTCTAAAAAGAATTAAGTAGGAGATTCGCGAGGCGCGGTTCATTGCTATTGTTCTGGACGACACAACTGATATCACTACGTTAAAACAGACGGAAGTATTCAAGAGCGATTTTTAAGTTTTAAGAATGTGTCCGAAAATCGTACAGCAGATGCATTATATACCGTAGTTTATAATGTTACTAAAGAAATTAATGAAGAGAAAAAATTAGTGGCTCAAAGCTATGATGGAGCTGCAGTGATGGCAGGACAATTAAGGGGGCTGCAAGCTAAAGTTCGAGAAACTTTCCCAAGTGCTGTGTTTGTCCAATGTTTTGCTCATAAATTAAATTTAGTTTTATCCCAGTCCATCAATCACATTAAAGAGTGTAAAGTATTTTTCGTTACTTTAAGTGGCATGGCTGCTTTTTTTCCAAGTCAACAAAACTTACACAAGCTTTGGACTCCATTGTCCACAAACGATTGCCCAAAGTAGCTCCTACTAGCTGGAACTATAATGGAAGACTTGTGTTAACAGTATCTGAAAATCGTGAATCACTGATTGAACTGTTTGAGAATATAATAGAATATAATGAAACGTGGGACTCAGAAGCAATAAATAGTTAGAGGGGGTTTTTGGACTGTTTGAAACGTGATTTTAATTTTAATTATTTGTTGAACATATTTTTAGAAATATTTCCATTCTCGGACAATAGTTTTAATATATTACAAACTAAAACAAATGATATTGCTTTTTGCCTAAAAAAAGTGGATGATTTTAAATTCATGTTAAGCCAAAAAAGAGATGACTTTGACCTATTTTGGGAGAAAACCATGACGTTAAATGTAGAACCACAAGCCAAGCGTCTTCGAACAGACAAGGTGAGAGATGTTCAAACATCATACAGACGCCTCTTTTATGAAATAATCGATCAAATTCAGCAACAAATAAACTATAGATTTAACGGTTTAAATGATTTTAAATTCCTCCAGCTCTGCAATTTAGATGCATTTAAAGGAAAAACTTTTGCAGAAGATGCGTTAAATCTCTTCTTCTTCATTATGGCCAGTTCTTCGACCGAGTGTTACTGCGATCTGAACTAAGAGTGATTTACGAAACTGATGACATTAGCGCAAAAAGTAACGCTAAGGAACTAATGCAATTTTTAAAAGACAAGGAGCTGGAAGATGCCTACCCCGAAGTGTTGAAATTGTGTGCATTAGTATTGACAATTTTTCAACACTTAAACGTATACATAATTTCGTGAGAAATTCAACGGGGCAGGAGAGACTTTCGCATACATCGCTGTTGTCAATTGAAAAATTTCTCCAAAATATATCGGAGAATCGACGTTTTTATGATGACGTCATTGACGAATTTGCAAAAAATGATCGAAGAATCGAATTACGTTACAAATAGGTAAGTTTCTAAAAATTGCTTCCCTGTCTTAAAATTTCACCGCACGCCCCTGCTTGGGGATTGGTTTTTAGTAGAACCTAACAATTTTTTACTATGAACGTTAAAATCTCCAGGGTTAATGATTTCAGAGGAAAGGAATTCAGAGATTAGGAGAAGAGCGATAGATTCAACGAATAAAATTAGTGGAAGTTCTAGTTTGAGCCATATGATTTTGTATCTGTACGATTCAAGATAGATTAGTACCGGCGTAGGTGCAGACGCCACCCTTCAGGCGGAATGATGGAAGAAGTTCATAGCCAGGAAAGATATTTGGTTGCATTTTAACTGCTTATTGAGGTTTTTATTGAAGCCACAGATATTAGTAAATGACAGATAACATTTCGATGGTGGAGCGTCACCAGACCCCTCACCCGGAGATCCAAACGAAGAGGTATTTTGACCCCAGAATATTTTACTTGAGGTACAACCATGATCATATTTTCATATAACATTATTCGACTTGGGTAAAATAAGGAGGAAAAAAGAAATTAATGGAAAAAAAATGGAAGGAATTCCTATATCAGTCATAGACAGAATTTTTGGCCAACATTTTGATAGGGTCGTCACCGCTATGAATTATATGCCTTAAAATAGAATTATTCCGTTTTTTTTTTTCATCGTCATTTCCGGACAACCTGTATATAAATTATGTAATCTGTTATGTGCCTTGCTAAAAAGAATGAGCTATAAGGAAATTTCGGGGTAGACGCAAATTACCGATATTTATAATATCGTTTTGTAAATATAAACTGAAAGAACAAAAATTCAGGATCGTAGTATTTGAGCACATCCATTCGGCGCAACCCGCATAATAAACCCAAAGAACGCAAAACGAAAAAAGCGACCAAGGTTTCAATTAAGCCACTATCCAAGCGGAGAAAGTACCCAAATTAATAAAACAGAATTTTTATCTGTTCGAATTATTGTTATTAATTTAATTTCGCTCTGTGCCGATGAAAATATTTTAAGAGATTGGTTCTCGGTATTTTTTGCAGATGGTCTTTCCTTTGTCGATTTGGTACGGGAGTCGACCGACCGACGTATAATCCGGGATGTGTCAAAATTGAACTTGATTACAAGCAAATTTCGACAATTAAATTAGCGGTGTATTTTAAAAGATACAAACCTGTTCAGAAAAAAGTAAACAGTTAGATCAATTTGCAAGGAAAAATCAAAATCAATAATAAACCCAGAACTTTTGAGTATAGAAGTTACAAAAGATGCAAATTTTGATTACTCTATTCATCTATTGCACGATTTTCTAAAACAAATGTTTACGCTCATAATATATTCTTGAACTTGCAGCTTGGACTTCGTAAACAAGAAAAACGCATTCTTAAGATAACTGAACAAGAGCTATTTAGATTATATCCCTATTTAAAAGCGAATAATATACAGCTACCAGTAGAATTATTTATAGACTGCGAGGCACTGCGTTTAACTTTGGATGTAACTAATGTAAGAAACTAGATATAATTTTATTATTTCTTTACCCGAATGCCACTAGAATACGAAGAATTCAGGACGTAGCGGCCTTTAAACCAACTCAAAACTGACTGCAAAAAGAGCCGTACTGAAATGGCGAAGAGAAAATTTAAATGACGCATTGAAAAAAATCGGAACTTCCCTCGTTATGATTTTTTCCCATTTGTTAGGAATAGTGAAATGTGACCCAGTTTAGTTCAGTACACAGTCACAGTATATATGTGTTACATATACTGTCTTTTCATTTTTATTGGGCGCCATTTTGTTCCATGATTTTCTTTCTGCCTACGCCACACTTTCGGGCACAATTTAAAATAAATTCAATAAGCAGTTTTTACATTGATACTTGATACATACCACCATTTTGTTACGTCATATTGAATTCGATTAAAAAAAATAAATGGCCGCCATTTCGTTTCGCCATCTTAAATTGAAGCCGATATTATCAGTCTTTACCTATTCCGTTAGTCCGCAGATATTTCCCATTTAGAAACTTAATATTTCGTAACAGGGTTTTCCCGTATATTTTTCCACCCACCTAGAGAGTTTATTTGAATAGATACCGAAATGTCGTAAATACAAAAGTTGTTGGGTTTTTACTAATTGATGCCTATACCACAATTAGTTATTGCACACAATTTGAAATCAAACCATTTTTTTCAGGCTGAATTTTTAAATATTTTATTAATCCGCCATTTTGTTCCGCCATCTTGGATTCGTACTAAACTGCTACCATTTGATTCCAACAAAATACTTGATGTTTATGCTAAATCTGAGATACATTGGATGAGTAGTTTTTTAATAATATTTTTTTTAGCATTTCAGTAGGCCGCCATTTTGTTGCTCTATTGGATTTTTACCAAAATATTACCAAGTCATCCCATATGACCCTTAATTTTTGACCAAAATTTGAAGTCAGTCGGATAAATAGTCTTTAAACTATGCCGCGAACTAACAGACAGACAGAGGGACCGACGAAATTGATAAAACCTTTGTTTTGGCATCTAGAGACGCTAAAATCTAAAGATGTGTACAACCTAAGACGGTTATTTTTTCACGATTATGAACATTTTATTTGGCCGCCATTTTGTTCGGCCATCTTAAATTAGTTCGACAATTTTACCACTTGATCCCTGTACTACAATTAGTTATGGCACATGATCTGAAATCAAACCATTAAGCAGTTTTTTCAGATTGAATTTTTAAACATTTTATTAAGCCGCCATTTTGTTCCGCCATCTTGATTCCCACGTAATACTTATATATAATGCAAAATCTGAGATAAATTGGATGAGCAGTTTTTTAATAATAATTTTATTAACATTTCACTAGGCCGCCATTTTGTTTCGCCGTATTGGTTTTTTACCAAAATGTTACCAGGTCACCCCCATATGACCTTTAATTTTTTATCAAAGTTTGAAGTCAATCGGGTAAGTAGTTTTTTAGCTACTCCGCGAACAGACAGACCGACAGACAGATAGACCGACGGAATTGAGAAAACATGTTCTCGTCATCTAGGGACGCTGAAAAGGGAAGATCTGAAAAAATCTCGGAAAGTGAATTTTTCACGATTAGAATACTTCCCTTTTACGAGGGAAGAAACAACATGTGGCCCCTATTCTAGAAACGGTTATCAGTGACTCCTTTAAATCCAATCCTGTAAAATATGTTCTTTATCTCTTTAATCCACAATCAATCGGTTCTTTCCAAGTGACTGGGAGGCGTGATTATTGTACCCACAGAAAATAAGTTCAGAGAAAAAACACCATTATTAGTAGAACATACGACATTTACCCTCTGGACGTTCAAAAAAAGGACATGACAAAATGAAATACATTGTAAATGAAAACCCGAATGAAAATTCAACTGATATTGTTTAAACTATTTCGTCACAAAAATCATTACCTAAAAACAATGATGAACAACATTATTTAAAAAACCATAATTCAGATGACTCCAAAGATAAACATTCAGAAAATAAAAATTATCGCAGTTAAATGATTTTTTCTGAAAAAATTATCAGTGAGGAAATGCCATATCAAGATTTCTGTAGTTAATTGATGACATTTCTGAAGAAAATATTATTGCAGAGGAAGCCAGTGCTTTTAACAAACACGAGATAATAGATAACCGTATCTACATGAAAAATATTCAAAAAATTTTGCAGTTGCCCAAAAACACCATTAATTAAAGCAAAAGGAAGAGTAAAGAAAATACTTAATGAAATGGAAAGAAACGAATGTAAAAATCAAAGACTTGAAAAAATAAAAGAAGAGGCAGAAAAAGAAATCGAACAGAAATGGAAAAAATTTAAAGAAGAAAAAACTAACACTGTTAAAAAGTACTTTACCTAAACATATAAAATTAAATAGAAAAGTAACCCAAAGTGAAACAATATATGCCTAGGAGTGTAGGTGATATTTTTTATAAGTCACCTTTTGCACCAGTGGGGAGTACTGGTACTAACATCGTTTATCCCAGATAAAGTTCAAAGAACAACATTTTTTTTTAATTATTAGCCTTGAGATATCTCATTCAGCCTCGAATAACGTCCTATTATTAACAGCCAATTGTGCCATATTAGACACAAAAAATAATACCTAACCAACCAAAAGAGACTTAAAGAAGAACCAAAAGAAGTAATACAGGGATACACACTTCTCGCCAGAAGGACGATTTTTTTTAATAAGATTAGCCATAACATGGTAGGCCCGGATAGGAAGGTAAGAAAAAACACATAAGGTTAAATACATAGGATATCTAAGTTAACTAAAACTGTATTACCTACACTTAATCTATACCATACAATTTTATACCTTTATTTAACACACTTTTAAATAATTAAAAAATATGTTTTCCAAATATATATATATATATATATATATATATATATATATATATATATATATATATATATATATATAATTTTACCCAGGTCGGTAGACAAATAGCAGACTGCTGGGCTGTTACGCTCACAATTAAAAAGCCTGTGGTTTAAATCATCTATAGACATATTAACAGAAGAGCATAGTGGGATGCTGGCTAACTTTATTTTAAAACACGCTTATTGAAATTTCCATGCAATACCAAAAACATAGAACATAATAAACATTCTCTGAATATTAAAAGTTTGTTAATTTATGATATAATGCATTAAATAAGCTGGGAGGGTTAGCGATAGAATTATTATAGGATGGCTTCCAACAGTGTAAACTGTTTTTGAGATGATATAATGGCCCCTTTTGCAGCGTTATCGACCAGTTCGTTACCTATTAGTCCAGAAGCGCCTTTTATTCAGACAACTTTAACACTTATTTTATTACTATATAAGTTACCCTATTTAATATATTTGCAATAATTGTTTTTTTGCATTTGTCATAATTCCTTAGAGATAATAGGCTGACTGAGAATCAGAGAATATAACAGATAAGATATTTTCAGAAACGTATTCTAATGCTCCTAAAATTGCTACAGCCTACGGAGCACATAGAATTGCACTTGAAATGTCGTGCAATATTAATCTAGGTACAGTAAAGGCACATCTCACGCCATTTTCATTTTTTGAACCATCGGTACACATTTTGCCTTTTGGTTGACTGAAGAGATGTTGGTAAATCTAGGATAGGCAACTTCTAAACTGAGATATTGTATCATAAATTGGGCTTCAAACAGGAAGTATGTACCGTGTTTAATAAAAGAGTTGTTCTAAGTTGCTATTGAAGAAAATGCGTCAGCCAGTGGTTGGCTATTTTTATTAATCCAACATTTGTTAGTCAGATTAGCAACACTTTTTATCACTTAGTTCATTATTTTTGTAATTCATGTTCTTAAGTGGGAAATTTTCCATCATGATATATAATGGCCATTCGGAACATACAGAATGAGTTGAGCATGATTTCATGGCACCTGTTATGGGCTATAAAGCTTTATATTGAATTTTGTCTATTTTCTCGAAACGAGTATTGCACGGCGATCCATAAAATATAGAATTTTATATATTATATTGGATCACCCACTAAACGTAACGCTACTTTATTACGTAAACAGGATCTAAATCTTGCTTACAGGACCGACAATAGTTTGGGTAAATATATACAAAATAATGAAGACAAAATAAATAAGACGAAAAAATCAGGTGTCTATAAGTTAACTTGCGGGGACTGTCCAAAAACGTACATAGGTTAAACAGATAGAACGTTTAACAAACGCATTTCAGAGCACAAAAATAGTTTTTTTGAATAAAAAAATCTAAATCAGAGTTTACAAATCTTCTTTTACTCGAAAAACATTCATTTAATCATAATTTTGAAATTCTTTATATTGAAAATAAGGGCATAAAACTTAATATGCTTGAATTTCTGAATTAAAATCATCAGACTTTTTGCTAAATGACCAGTTAGAATTAAATAGTTGTCCTTTGTTAAATTGATTTCATTTTGTCGTAGATATTTAAGACATATAATTTTAAGTTTTTTTATTTATTGCAACACCACCTTCTTTGGTTTTTTTTCCTATTTTTGTTATCTGTTGTTTACCTTTTACATGTTAACATCGTAGTATTTTAATTGTACCTCAACATCTGAAAAAGCTATTGTATATGCCGAACATGTCATGTTGACAACAAATATAGTGTATATCTTTAAAAGTTGTTTTTTTCTAAAATTTTATTCATGGAATTTTCATCACGTAACGGCTAACAGTATTAAATTTTTAACTGATCGAACAGTATTCAATTTAAAACTTATTGGTAGAGGAATAAATCACTTAATTGCTGCTGATAAAATAAAATTTGATAAAACTATGGAAAATAATTTGGATTACATACTTTCGGAACTTGGACTTTCTTCATACCTAAATATTAAAGTGTATAGTGGATTATAGTTGCATCAATAATTTAACTTTATCCAAATATGTCATTAAATGTGAAAGTTGTATATATATATATATATATATATATATATATATATATACACATAAATATATATTATATATATATATATATATATATATATATATGTATATATATACATAAATATATATATATATATATATATATATATATATATATAGGTATTCTTGTTTTTTTTTTATGAAAATGGTTCTGTATAAAACTACTAAAAACGATTATAAAAAGATGGCATTTTAACATCATGAAAAACCATCAAAATACTACTTTAACGAAAAACATTGATACAAATTAATTATGGACACTTTTATTACATACATAGGAGGATCAGTCCCAGCAGGAGCGCGAGCCCACTAGGTGGATTGGTACCGGGTTAGCATCAGATTAAACGCCGTAGGCATCATCGTTAAAGCCCTAACAGAAAAGGCGAACAACAGCGAAGTGTATCTCTGGCGGAAGTCTAACATTCGGCTTCGGCCCAGGGGGCACCCACTGTTGATTGTGTTAATAGCTTTTTGTGTTAGGGTTTTATTGATGATGCCTACGAATGTAACAAATTATCGATTAATTTGTATTACAGTGTCCATCAGCTACAATAATTTGTACCAATTAATATGTTTTTTCTTTAAAGTTCTAGTTTGATGGTTTTTCATGATGTCAAGTTGGCATCATGAAGGAAAAGTTATTAGTCCACAAAGTATAAAGTATGTTTTTGAATATTCCGAATGTTCTATTTTTTAGGTAAGGTACTGCAAGAAAATCAAAAGAGAGTTTTGCTACATCTTTTATAATTTCTTGTAGTAGTTTCATAAAGAACTAATAAATACTTATAAAAAAAGAAAAAAAAAAGGGGAAATTGGGGTTAGAATGTCTATGAAATTTAAAGATGAATAACTCAAAAATGAAACGCGACCGAAAAAATTTGACTTTGGATTCGTAATCAGGGCCCTAAAATCCACAAATGGTGTAAAAAAAAGTAAGAAAATTACCAAAACTTTTTCTTTTGTTTTGAGTTTTTTTTTATTTGTAAAACATTAAATTGATTTGTTATAAAGTTTGGTTAGGTCAGGATTGGTTAGGTTTGCTGTAAAGAAATGGCGCGTTAACCTACAAATCACTTCTTGTAAATATGCTTACAATAATGTAAGTTTGGTAAGAAGCCTTTCTTAAAACTGTCATAATAAGGATTTTCTGCATCGAAATGCAGTGTGTGTGTGGAGCTTTTTTTTATTTCTTTTTTTTTAATAAAAAAAGTGGTTCATCCATTTATTATTTTCTTTTAAAATAGATGAAAGAAGGTAGACTATTTTATTTTTCATTCCGTGAGTATAATTGTTTATAAGACCTGTGTTTTTATTTCTTTCATAGTCTAAGGTTTATAATATAGTCTCGTGTCGTTTATCTTCAAATCAGTCTTTTTAGGAAGATACAATTTTGTTCTATTTTTTATTGCTGGTAAGTATTGTTATTAATTAATGGTAATTTAATGTATAACTATTATTTATATTTATATCTACGTTCATAAAAATGTGACTTCTCGACAAATTAATTCACGAAATTTTGATTTGATTCGTATGAATGATGACGCATGTATCCAACGGATCAACAACTGTATTTAGATCTTGTCTTAAGTTCATTTATTAATATTAGGTAAAACGAAACCGAAATAACTGAAATTTAAAAGGATAAGACGAAACGGGAATCGGCAAATCGAGAATATATGAGCGCAAATAAACACCTCAACTCAATAATTATTAAAGTCTACAAAAAAACCTCGTCTCCTAGCAAATAAACTGTAGAATAAAGAGCGTTTTGGCGTGATCGGTACCGAATGATTAACCCTGGAACGGGCGTCTTAAAATAACATAAAATTCACTCTTTACTACCATTATTTTAATGCACAAATACGCAAAATCAAAACCATTGAAAGGTAATGCTAAATACCAACATAGTGAAATTTTTTTAAAGTGCTTATATATTTAATAACATAATAACTGCAGAACCGTTCCAAGAGTAATTATCCAATAACTTAATTGCCTACAAATAAGACCTGAATTAATGAAATTACTGTATTTTATTTTGTTTTTACCGTAAATGTTACACGCTTTATGAATAGCTATAAAATTATTTTTTCCTTATACGGTCTACAATAATTATTATTAAATAACAGCAAATCATTATGATTATATTATATTCAGTGCTTATTTTATATATTTTTCGCTTTCGGCACAAATTTATATTATTCAATGAATTATAATAATGTTTATTGTTGAGAAAGTATAGTTTTCTGATAAGTTTGCAATAATATGCAAAAGCATACTTAACTGATATAGTTTAATTAATTATATATCAGAGGCTAAAATAATTCTATTTTATTTATACTGCGTAAACTCAAAATTTTTTCTTGATGCCAAGGTCCTAAGATCTGCATATTTTGCCTTATTTAATTCTAGAATACTATATAGCATTTCTATTTGGGATGGGTCTGGTCAGGTAATACGTGTGTTTGGACTGCAAAAGAAATCCATTCGAAACTTGAATAACTTGGGGTTGAGGGAAACATGCAAATCTCATTTTCCTGTAATATGAATTATGACACTCCCTACACTTTTTACACATTAATGGAAATACACCAGAATAAATGCGCTTGTTTGTTGCAGTTTGAGGTTCAATCGTTCTCTACTAGAAACTTTGATAATAATAGAATTTTCACCTAAATTTTATAACATACTGCCCAAATACAATGAATTAGAAAACTTCAGGCTCAAAGTCAAGCGCCTTTTTCTTTCTTTTAGAAAGTAGAAGAATATTTTTGTATATAAATTATCAATTTTAGAGCGTTTTTTGTGAAATGTACTTCTGAATTTCTCTTATGTAGTCGAATTATTGATTGACGGACAACTTGCGTCAATCCAAAGAAGGTAAAAAAATACTTTAAATAATATAATTAATAATAATATGAATAATAATAATTTCAGTAATAATAACAGCAGGAATTGTCCATCAAGATATCGCACTAAGATGCCAAATGAAGGAAATAAGCTTTATTGGGACATCACTGTTCTAATCGATAGAATAATATAACATAACAGACCTGACTTAACACTGTTAGATAAAATCAACAAAGTGGCTTAATTCGTAGAGATGCTTATCCCGGTGATTAAAATTTACAATAAAAAATATTTGGAATTAGCCCAAGCTACGTGCACTAGAGGCAGTTTTCATAATCACAGGGAAGTTTCTGTGACAGAAATTATAAAATGAACCCCGACAGAATAGGAATAAGTGAGAATACTGATGAATATTACAATAATACAAAGAACTTCTATTCTGGACAGAGCTGTGAGTAACTTGATGAAAAAATACTTTTCGGTTACTAGTTACTAAAAGTAACCAGTTACCTTGTAACTAAGTTACTTTTATAATTGGGAAAAAAGTAAGTATAATCTAGATACTTTTCTCAACTAACTTGTAACTTTTACTTTTGAAAGTAACTTTTTTTGCTAGATACTTGATGTAACTAGTTAATTTTAAAGAAGCTATTATTAACAACAGGTTAGATTACACGTTAGGAAAAAAAGGGTCACAAAAAATAAATAGAAAAATTGAAAAAATCCGATTTTTTCGGATATCACTGGAAGTTTTCCAAATAATAAAAACATAACGATATCTCATTGAACCCAAATATGGGTAACTTTTTCGTATATTCTGCTCGATGTTGTATCTCTTATGAGTCGTAATAATTTTTTAGTGTGTTTTCTTATGTGGTGTGAGCTATATATATATATATATATATATATATATATATATATATATATATATATATATTGTAGTATCACCCCGTATAATATGTCATTGCAATATATTGATATTGTTTAATATGTACAAGCGGAATGAGAACGCTGACTAAGCATCATGGCTAAAAGTGTATGCACTAGTTCTAGTCCGTAGGACAGAAACTAACGACAGATATACGAAAGTGGTAGTTAGTCCAAGGGGCGGACCTTGTCGGTCCTGCCCTTGGCTGTATTGTAATGTATACTGGTAACTGTGTAAATAGAAGTGTTTAATAATCAACGAGTTTCCTTATACATCAACTTGTAGAACTAAGAGTATAAGATTGATCGACCCTAATGCCTCACACTCTACATGGCGATCCTGCACTAAAAGATCCTGTATTAAAAGTTCCGCCCTAGAAGCTCAGAAGATCCTGCCTAAAAGATCGTGCATTAAAAGACTGAATGGCACTGTATGGAATTAACAAAATAACACGACAAGAATATTATGGCATAACAGTAGAGACCAGTGGAAATTGGAAATAATATATGATGGACAATAAGCTGATAATAAACCAGGCCAGAATATGTAAATTTCAAAACTACAGCGAATTGGATGATGTTAATGACCAGATGGACCAGAAAGATTTTTTTTTAGGGTTTTATTTTAGGGTCAAGAGAGACAAAAAATTAGATATGGAAATTGGGTATAAATGAAATTTTGATCTAAAGGACTTAAATCTGAAGTATAATAAATATGTAAACATACCAAATTCCAGGAACCAAAATTCTTAAAAGGAGTGTAGGCTTAAGGTACTAGAATTATAATCAGGCAATAGGTTAAAATAATTAAAATAAGGGTGTTTTTTTTATCGACATTTTCTATTATCATTAGGTATAAAATTGTAGATAAGTATATATTATTGCGTAAACAGATATTGACGGATATTTGGTCAGAATATTGACGGATATTTTATATCAGGTACCAATTTATTAGAAATATTAAAAATTACTTAACAAATTTAATCTTTGACTTAAAAACTAATGCAATTTAATAATAATTTAATTTTATCTTTTATCTCTCTAATAATAAGGATTCAAGTTAAAATAATATTACTATAATATGATAAATAAAAAATGGACTAACTCGTAGTGGACATCAGATGTTGATTAACGTAGATATTGATTCTAAAGTGCAATAGATATTTATATTAAAGTTCAGCAGCGTTATGCGAAGACGGTTGTGCTGAGGTTTTTGCTGTTTATGAAAGTTTTCGT
>JAUTXW010000831.1:0-25328 GCA_030620095.1 Kuschelorhynchus macadamiae
GTAGCAGAATATAGCATTGAAGTTGACTTTTGAGGTTGAAATAAGGTGCATGCATCACAAATAACTGACTTAATTTTTTTTAAATTATTTTATTTACATTTATTTTGGTTGGGGATATTTAGTGATTAATGACTTATTGCATTTGAAGTGAAGTGTTGTGCTAGTGATTCGTGACTTTGCGAAATTGCATCTAAGTATTGTACTAGTGATTAGTGACTTAGCACATTGGTAGTGAAGTATTGTGCTGAAGTGAAGCACTAATACATGTTAGTGGTTTAGAGAACATAAGTTGTTTTACAATAGTGTTTAATTTTTTTTTAAAGATTTTTTTTTTTGGGTTTTATTAGGAATATTATAGATATAGGTAGGGTTATCACTTGTATAAGCGAGGGATATAAACGTAGGTTAGAGAGCTATACAAGAACGGGATTTAACTAGTTTTAAGTGAATATTTTGAAGATGTCGCGGAAAGTTGAGATCAACCGTTTGGACAAAGACGAACTGGCTTATGAGTTAACATGGAGGGGGATTGCTGTAGGCAATGTGGAAGAGATGCGAAGTCGCCTTGCGTTGGCTAAGCAAATGGAAAAGGCTGGTGATAGTTTACACTACCCTGCCTATCCATTTAGTTTTCAGGAAGATGTCAGAACAGTGACTAAGAAACTTGATGAGCTTGTACTGCTGATTGAAAAACTTCTCGGAATCATCTAAAGTGGTACCTTTATGAGCTGCAATCCAAACTTAATCATGTATTAGGTCGCATTGACAACATGGCATGTGACACTGATGATCGTATAAAATTAAGAGGTGAATTAATGGCACAGACGCTTACACTCATCGATGGACTGAATAAAAAGACTTCCGATTCGGCGGCGACTCTCAAATCTCAACCACCACCCAATTTGTGTGTCCTTGAGGGAACGGTGAACACATCCTTAGCGCAAGCTCCAGCTTCTTGTTCTACACCAGTAAATAACACATCACCCACTAATCCAAATACCTTTGGACAGGGTATAAAACCCATCTACCACACAAGTGGAATCTAAAATTTACGGAGAGACAAGAAGAGGGATGTCAGTAACTGCTTTCTTCGAGCGTGTTGACCAGTTGAGAACAGCGAGGAATGTAAGCCTACCGATACTTCTAAATTCAGGTATAGATCTTTTCAGGGAAGAGCATATGAATTCTATCAAGACTGTCGTTCAGAAGTGCACACTTGGGAGGAGTTGGTTCAGAAATTCAAAGAGGAGTATCAGCCAGCATTTTATAGTGAAAAGTTATTGAAGGAAATTAAAAGAAGGACTCAAGGACCGGATGAGACCATTGGGAATATACATGGCAGTCATGTCAAAATATTTTCAAAGACTTGAATGTCCAATATCTGAGGATGCAAAACTGACAATCCTTCTTAGGAATATTTCTCCAACATATAGGGACCAACTGGGTGCTATGGAGATATCTAGTATCTCAGAGCTTAAAGCCTTGTGCAGACGCATAGAGACACGGATGCAGTCAGAGTATGCACACCACCCCCTCGCAAAGCACAGTCGTTGGAACCCTATTTGGCTTATATTGAAGTGGATGAAGTTAAGGGATATCTTCTGATCATAGGGTTGATGCTGTTGAAGTTTGTACCCGTGATGTTGCCAAGCCAAGGGCTAGAGAAATTATTTGTTATACTGCAAATAAGCCAGGTCATCTGTGCGGCTGGTTGAACTGAAGCTAGAAGATTAAGATGCTATGGATGTCGAGAGAGGGATTTACAAAAGAGAAACTGTCCATCATGCAACCAGGGAAACGGGGAGCGTCACTCTTAGGTAGTCGGCCTAAGGGGAAGACAATAAATCCGACGATCACTCCAGTTTTGAATTTTATCTTGGAGCATGCGCAGAACGATGAACGCCCTTATTTGGAAAGTCGACATCCTCGGACATAGGCTTCTTGGACTTTTGGACTCGGGAGCTTCGCGCACCTTTTTAGGAGGTCCTGGTTGGGACATCGTCGAAGGTATGGGGCATGCATTTAAATGCATTAAGAAGGATTGGCTGTACGGTTGCTAACGGTCAGCAAGCAATGACTATTGGATCAGTAGAACTGCCGATAAGAGTTCGTGATAGGGTCAGAATTTTGGAAGTTTTTAGTTGTGCCGGAGTTGCCACATGTGCTCATTCTGGGTATGGATTTTTGGATTGCCATGGAATAGTCCCTAGATCTGAGACACAATGATTGGTACTTTTCTGATACTCCAGTGAAACTCGACAGTATCCATGATCAACTTACTGTGTTAACATCACTTGAAGACTTAAAGCTTGCTGCACTAGTAGAGAGAAGTAAACAGCTGATGGGATCGCAGTTAGGCTGTGCAACTATGGGTAGCATAAAATAAGAACGGACTCTCCACCAATTCGTCAGCGTCCATATCGCGTGTCTCCAGTCATTCAGAAAATTATGGATGAAGAAATTGACTCCATGTTAAATCAAGGTATTATAGAACCAAGTTCAAGTGCTTGGGCATCACCTGTTGTTATGGTTCAGAAGAAAAATACAGGGGTGTACAGGTTCTGTGTAGATTATCGCAGACTTAATGGTGTGACTGCTCGGGGGATAGTTACCCACTTCCTCTAGTTTCAGAAACGCTGGACAAGCTAAAAGACGCTAAATATTTATCCACTTTAGACATCAAAAGTGCATATTGGCAAGTACCTATTGAGGAGAATTCTCGACCACTGACGGCATTTATTTGCAGGAGAGGTCTGTTTCAGTTCCGCAGAATGCCTTTTGCACTTCACAATGCCCCTGCAACTTGGCAGAGGTTGATTGATACTATTTTGGGTCCTGACCTGGAACCAAATGTTTTCGTTTATTTAGACGACGTAGTGGTCCTAACGCAAGATTTTGACGAACATCTACGGGATCCTTGATTAGTAATTCCACGTCTTAGAGAGGCCAATATCACTGTGAGTTGGGAGAAATGTAACTTTTGCAGACCCGAGATGAAATATCTTGGTTATGTGGTTGATAGACGCGGACTACGTGTAGATCCTGATAAGGTTAAGTCCATGTTAGAATTGCCTAGACCAACTAATGTTTCGGAAGTGCGGAGAATAGTAGGAAGCTTCTCTTGGTATCGCAGATTTGTACAAGACTTTTCCACTATCATAAGTCCACTTACTCAGCTTACTAAGAGAAACCAGAAGTTTGAATGGGACGGAAAAGTGTGAGAATGCTTTTAGGACGATCAAGAACAAGTTAATCAGTGCACCGATTTTAAGCTGTCCAGATTACAGCAGGGAATTTATTATCCAAACAGATGCTTCTGGCTTTGGTATTGGAGCAGTTCTAACGCGCAACCAGATCCAAAGGGTGAGCGGGTTATCTCGTACCAGTCGTTCACGATCCCACAAGAGAAAACTATACCACCACTGAACGGGAATGTTTGGCTTTAGTATGGGCGGTTGAAACTCCGACCTTATATCGAAGGAATCCCTTTCCAGTGTCATCACGGATCATTATAGTTTAAAATGGTTGCATAATTTGAAAGATCCTAGTGGTAGATCGGCCAGATGGTCTGTGAAATTACAGCAGTTTGACTTCAAGGTTATTCATCGGCCGGGAAGGATTTGGTGGTTCCTGATGTTGTCAAGGCCGGTGCCAGTTTTAAATCTTATCGATGATGGTGAACAGGCTAGACCTGCACCAGTAAAAGATAATTGGTACAACAAAATGGTAGAAAGAGTGATTCCAGCCACCCCACTGAAATTCTTGAATTGGCGATGCTCTAGAAGTAAGTTGTTCAAATACATCAAGAACGACTATTTTGGGCTCTGTCATCGGAAGACCATTGGAAGTTGGTATTGCCTAAAGAGGGAACGGTTGGGAAACGAGAGTCTCCTAGCTCATGATTTACCAACTGCGGGTCACATGGGGGTATTTAAACCCGGAGACATCAGAAAAGTTTTATTGGCCGAGATGCGGCAGGATGTTGCCAGATATGTGAGGAATTGTCAGATTTGCGCAGCCCATAAGTGTGATCCAAAGGGTGCAAACGACCAGATGGTATCTCATAGTAAGCCCACTCGTCCATGGGAAATGATTTCAATGGATTTGGTTGGACCTTTGCCACGTTCGTATAAAGGAAATACAGTTATCTTGGTAGTTACCGATTATTTGAGTAAATTCTCTTTAATATTTCCACTACGCTCTACTTCTTCTAAAGTGATTATGACCTATAGAGAGAAGTGTTCCTTTTATTCGCGTAAGTCGGGTGATTTTATGCGATAATGGTCCACAATTCCGTAGTAGTGAGTTTAAGAAATTTGCAGATAGCTATCATTGCAGAATTCAGTTCAATGCAAATTACCACCCTAGGGCTAATCCCACCGAACGTCAAAATAGAACTTTAAAGACCATGTTGTCAATGTATGTGAGTGACAATCACCGTAAGTGGGACGAACAATTGCAGAAGTTGGCCTGTACTATTCGCACTGCGGTCCAAGAGACCACTAAAGTGTCACCGTTTTTCTTAAATTTTGGAAGAAACATGTGCCTTTCAGGCAAGGACTATAGTAATAAAGATCTTGTAATAAGAGAAGACTAAACCAAAGCGCAGGAGAGAGTAGAAATGAGGGACTTCGGAAGTTGTTTGCGGAAGTTAGGAGCAGATTGGAAGCGGCTGGTCAAAAGAATATTGCGAAGTATAATCTTAGAAAGCGTAGTGAAGTCTTTTCTCCAGGTCAGAGAGTGTGGAAGAAGAATTTTGTTTTGTCTGACGCTGCCAATAACTTCTCACACATAAGTTAGCACCGAAATTTGCTTCGACCTGTATCATTCGCCGTCAGATATCGCCTTGGAAATATACCAGTTACAGGAGTAGACGGAAGGTTCTGACAGGCACTTGGCACGCTAAAGACCTGAAACGCTCTCCTGACTACGATTGTCCCTAGCGGGCCAATCGTTTTGTGGCAAAGGGGGGGAATTGTAACGTGATAATTTCGGACTTATAGCATGCTAATAATAATATTAAACTATTTAAATAATTATATAATAAACAAATTTTTAGATAATAATACTACTAAATATTAATCATTTTTGAATTTACAATTTTGCTTTCCTATCACGTTTGTCTTTTAAAACTACGAAAACTTCTTTTAATGCACTATGGATTTAATATGTTAATGATTATTCTTGTGCGATTCTGCCGTTTCGATTTTTAGAGAACAGAATTTTCGGATTCAGTTAGTGCGCACGAAATAAAACAAGTATATTAGAATTACACTGTATAGGTCCGCGCAACTGATCAATATGTCACGACATCTCCAGGTCTCGTTTATCAATAGCCTGGCTTACGGTTCGATTATCGATTTTTCTGTCGTTAATTTTGGAAAGGTACCGCGGTGGAAGTGGACGGTCGGGGCAGTTTCCTCGGTCCTGCACACATCGCAGTATTCTATCAGGCGCATTTGGTCGTATCGTAGGTTCCTACAAAAGAGGGCGCTACATTGTCAATTTTGGGAAAGAATTATTCAGATGAGTCGGATGCATTATGGCAGGTCTAGATTTTGTTATTATTTTCGAGGGCTTACAATGGTGTAATTTGGGGTTCTTTTGGAATGCCCAAGTATAGTTTTGTGAGTGATTTTTTATGATAAGTTTTCCGGTAATATTGCCCTCCGTGATGCCGACGTATTTCTAGTCATTTCTAGTTTTATCGACCGGTTCCTGTGGTTACAACAGCAATCTGTGACCGTAGTTGCCGGATCAGTTTCCGATCCCGTGACTGCAGAATTTTTATATCGGATGTGACATTTTACCTGACTGTGGCTCTGAAACAATGAATTTTATATATTGTTTCTATTTCTCGGATTTGACCTTTGGATATTTAATTGACGGATATTTGCTGTGCCTTTGGTGTTAAGTATGACTGGTTGCTTATTGATAAAGAATTGAAGTCTTAACTAGGATTTTATGAGTGGAATCGTGGCAACATGGCGAGACATTTTGGACCTGTTGCTCCAAAATATTTGTGCCTGCTTGGTGAGTCTCAAGTCAGCAGTGTGGTGCGCGGTCCATTTTCTGATGCCTTCATCATAATTTTCAAGTAGAGCCTGGCTTGATCGTATTTACGAGATTTATTGATGAGCATCTTTTGCGAAATAGTTCCTGGTTGGATTTGAAAGTTCTAAAGTTGTTATTCGGGCACTTTGGGGTTTTTTTTTGGACAGAGGAAGTTCGCACCCACGAGGGAGAATTGTGAAAATGGCCGCCACACTCTAAAATCCTCGTTCCACCATCTTTAGAGGATATCCTCCTGCTGACTTGCCATATTGGCACCTGGAATAGCAGATTCCGGTGAGTTTTTGTATATTTGATTATTTAATAATATGATAATGCCCGTGTATGGTTCTTAGTGGCCATTTCCATGACCATACGCCATTTTGTTGAACATCTTCGGTCTGGGTTGACATTTTATTTCTTTAAATTTAGAGTCAAGACTTCGTAAGAAGCCCACTGCACTTGTCCAGACCATCGACAACCACTCGTTGATTCCGTTTTTAGCATTAGGCAACTGCTAGACCCAGACTCCATTTTGGTTAGAAAACCCTCAGAAGGAGGTAATATTATTTTATTTGCATATTTTATTTAATTTTTGTTTACATTTTGGGCTATATTTGGATATGGTTTAATGTTTGCTAAGGGATGTTTTCTCTTTAGGGTTTTTTTTTTTTT
Source organism: Kuschelorhynchus macadamiae (assembly GCA_030620095.1). NCBI lineage: Eukaryota > Metazoa > Arthropoda > Insecta > Coleoptera > Curculionidae > Kuschelorhynchus > Kuschelorhynchus macadamiae. The sequence goes on from JAUTXW010000831.1 coordinate 6,727, forward strand.
TGGTTTGGATATTATTCCAAGGGATTTCCGTCACGACGACGATCAAGTCCTGTAATTTGGATTTTTCTTTGGATCAGTTATTGGGATTGCCAACTTGCCTGACCAGGCAAGAGACTCACGTTCAGCATCGGAGCTGGTGCTGCTCCCACCTGTATACGCCTGAGTCCAGGTGACATTTCTTCGCCTGAAGGTCTGAACAGCTAACGGCCACAGCTATTGGAGGACGTCCAGATAAGTAACCGTAGCAAATAATTAAAATTTCAACTATTATATCTTTTGCAAGCTAAATTCCTCGATACAGTCAATTAGCCAATTTATTAATTTGTTCTTCATATTTACAAATTCAAATTTAAATTAATTTTTCTCACTAAAAATCAAAATCTATTTACTAATTTTAAACTAAACTTTTTACCTTATTATTGAGCTGACTGGCTTATCGAGTGGCCTTTAATAACTTGTTTTGATTCTATTTATAATTTTTGATGTATTTCACTGACTTGTATTTGATTTTGCACTCACGATTTATGGCGTCATAATATCGACCGTGGTACTATATTTTTATATATTCCTGCATACTGTTGACCATTGTCATATTTATATTTTTTTTTATTATTCATTTTCTTGTGTACAATATCGATTTCTCTTAAGCTGCAGGTAATTTTAATAATTAAGATTAGAAGCTTAGTACATATTATAGCTGTATCGCTGTTGGCCCGCGTTTGGACCATACCTACATATACTATTATTGTACTTGAAATAACTTTTGAAAAAAAAACAAAAAGAACAACTTATTTGATATTAGTATATGATTTCAAACAAAATTTTGCGTTTTACTGCTGCTACCTACCTACAAGTCAGACCCTCATATCTTAATTAATTATTTGGTATTCTGTGAAGGTAAGCTCATTGGTATAAGATAATATTTTGGTTTTTCGTTGCTTGGAATCGCTAGAGTTGTGCAACACTGGGCGATAATTCGTAATTATTATCGGCCTAGTACTTCATTAACTTATTTGATAAAGTAGAGTAATAATTAATTACGTGGCGCAAAATATTTAGATCTTAACCCAGCCCTTCTCCACTGTTGCTGTCGGCCTCTACTATTATTCTCCCCAGCTTGTTCCAACTCTTAGGGTCTCCAACGCCTTGATGAATTCGAAATTCAGTATACTTATTGATCATTAAATAAATATCCGGTAAGTGAAAATTTTGCTGCCATAAAATAACATCATGTGTTTCTTATTAACACATTATATTTTTTTATATTCACCTCATTTGGAATGAACGTAAACGATTATAATATTTAAAATTATTTGTTTTTACAAGCTCAGAAATACTGAAACTTAAAAAATGTGACTTACCGTTCGTGCCTGGTTCCCGAAATCCGGGATTACCGTAAGTGGTAGACTCAGCAGGCATTTCCACTTCTGTAGGATCACCTCCTGCTCTTTTGGAAAAAACCATGTCGTAAAGAGACATCACGAACAGGGCAGCATTTAGAATAATTGACAACACCTAAAAACAAAATAATAATAACGATAGCTTTCTATTAATATTGCTGCTTTATTATTAACAATATCTTGTAATTATTTACTTTTTTACATAGGTAGATTCGCTCATTTTTCGCTTTCAGGTTATTTATTATTTATGCTCAAAGCTCAGACCCCAATTATGTACTTTTTCTTTCTCCGGTTTTATTAAAATTGATTTGATTGAACCTCTAATAAACAATAATGAAGACATATAAAAAATGTCTCTATGTCTATTATTTTGAACAAATCTATAATAAACTGAATGCGAAGGAACTACCATAATTCACACTTTTTGAACTAGTATCTTCTTAGTTCTTATTTTGGCATACTGAAATCAAATTAATAGCCGCAACTTTTTAAAACGAACGGTTGATTACAGAAAAGACTTCGCGATATTGCCCAGTTTTTTTGATATCTAGTAAAAAAGTGTATTTTTTACAACAAAACAAAACAAAAAACGTCTAACCTGGGATAACCAAAACTGTATCATTTCACGTAATCGTATTTCAATATCGGACTGCATTCTTGGTTAGTCCATGTTGCAATTTTTTTAGTTTGATGTAAAAAAGTGTACCTAACTATACAAAAAACTTGGCAAGATTACGGAGCCCCTTCTGCAATTAATTGTGCACATTTTTAAATTCGAAAATTTTGTATAATTGAGTTAAGTATATTTTATAATTCTCCCTTTTTTTACTGACACATACTTCTGTAAATTATAAAGTTTACTTAATTGAATTAAGTATTTTTTTTTATTTTATAATTCCCCCTTTTTTTATTGTCACATACTTCTGTAAATTATTAAATTAGTTAATACATCTGACTTTAGATTCGTTAACAGGCGCCAAAATCTATCAACGCATTAAAAATCTTCATGAATACTCAACATTTTGTATTTCATGCATTTTATTTATTTAATAGATTGGTAAATACTTTGTAATTTTGATGCTATTATTACTGTCAGTTGTTAGATGTACGGAGATTTCTTAAAAGAGACCTATAACATATCTTACATTTACACGTCATGCGATATTAAATAGAAAATAATAAGAAAAACTAAACACAATTCGAAAACTTCCGAGGGTTAGCATACTTTTAGTTTTGCCTATAAATGAATCCCGATAAATTTCACTTCTCTATTTCCTTCGAACGGACCTACGTTTGAGGGGGGATACGAGATCCTAAACAATTTAAGGCAGGTTGCAAAACATTTATAATTAATGCTTTTAATCTAATCCTCGAAGTTAACTAGTTTAAAATTATTATCAATTAACATAATTTAAGTTAAATATCTATATGTCAAATATAGGTACTATATTTTTTTGTGAAATAATATTTTTTATCAATATCATTGGGGTCGCCGATTATTTTGTGATATCTTTTTACTTTCTTTTATAGTGTTACCTTTTCAACTAAGAAGACACTTTATTAACAACAGCACTTACGTTACTGATCATATCTAAAAAAGTTCGGTAAATTACTTTACTCGGAACTTCCCTCGTTATGAATTATTACTTTTATTGGGAAGAGTGAAGTGTGATCCAAGTCAGTTCAGTACATAGACACAGTAAATATCTGTTGCATACACTGTCTCTTCATTTTTATTGGGCGCCATTTTGTTCCATCATATTGGATTCCTACCAATATACGAGCCCAGAATCATATCATTTGGCCCAGTCGAATTTTTTTAGTTTTACCTTATTTTGGAAAACTTTGCAAAACACAGGAATGAAATATATTGACTCCAAGTATTATTATTGTAATTTAGGACATTTTGGTAGAAATGTTTACTAAGAAAAATATTAGAAAACTAGAAATATGCTTATAAGACTAAATTACGTAAATTAACAACGAATCAATTCATTTGGCCCATGAGAAACGCAAAGCTCTTTATCATCATATCAGCCTTGAGTTAAATCAAAACAATTGCTAATCCTTGGATGTTGTTAGTAACACATCAATAGTTAGTTCTGTCAACTTAACTTTCAAAAAATGGTGCGGGGTAAAGCTTTGTCTAACGATTTACGTAAAGTTATCGTTAATTTGCACAATGCTGGTAAATCTTGTGGTCAAATTGCCAACCAACTGCTATTATCACGCTATACTGTACGAAATATCGTCAAATTATATAAAACGACAGGAGCAGTTCAGGAAAAGCCAAATTTGGGAAGGACTTCAAAAATTACACCCATTAATATGAGAGCTTTAGGTCGTATTTTGAAACAAAACCGTCGTGCAAATTGTGGTAAATTGAGTCTAGAATGGAATAGAGCGACTGGTGAAGGTTTTTCAAGGTCAACCTGTCTCAGAGCTGTCAAACGATTGGGCTATAAATTCTACAAAGTAAGTTACGAACTATTTTTTTTTCTTACAGTCTCAATAGAGAAGAATTTTTAATTTACAGGCCAAAGAAAAACCGTTGTTAACTCTAAGACAAAAGAAAAATAGGCTAATATAGGCAAAAAGTCATCAGAACTGGTCACAAATGCAATGGAATAGTGTTATTTGGAGTGACGAATCAAGATTTGAAGTATGTGTTGGCGATTACCGAAGTAGGGTATTGAGGACCAAAAATGAAGCATATCATCCAGACTGTTTGCGCAGAAAAGTGAAATTTCCGGCCTCTGTGATGATTTGGGGATGCATGTCGGCCCAAGGGGTTGGAAGGTTACACTTCGTAGAAGGCACTGTAAATGCGGTTAGGTACATATTCCAACAAGATGGTGCTGCATGCTATACGGCTAAAACAGTGAAGGAATGGATGTTGCAAAATAACATTCCGATTTTGGATTGGGTATCCAGTAGCCCTGACCTGTCGCCAATCGAAACCCTTTGGCATATTATGAAAAAAAAATTACGTTCAACACCTGCCAGAACAGTTCCTGAATTAAAAGAGAGGTTAACACAAATTTGGAACTCATTTACTGCTGACGACTGCAAAAAGTTAATAGATACCATGCCAAAGCGAATCGAAGCAGTTCTGAAGCAAAAAGGAGATGTTACACAGTGGTAGATTCACTGACACTCTAATATCATTATTGGGCCAAATGAAATGATTCGTTGTTATTTTACTTAATTTAGTGTTCTAAGCATAGTTTTAATATTATAATAATAATTTTAGTAAAACGTGTTAACAAAATAGCCTAAATTGAAATAATATTACTCTGAACCAATAATTGTGTTTATTGTGCTCACCAATGTCTTCCAAAATGAAGTAAAAAATAAAAAATTAACTGGGCCAAACGATATGATTCTGGGCTCGTATTTATCATATCATTTCTACCTATTCCACACTTGACCTTTGGGCATAATTTAAAATAAATTCAATAAGTATCCCATATTCATATTTAATTTTTCTGCAAAATTTAAAATCAATTGAACAAGATTTTTTTACGTTGATTTTTTAAAAATTTTATTTAGTCTTCATTTTGTTTCGCCATCTTAAATTAAAACCCATATTATCAGTCTTTACCTACTCCGTTAGTCCACAAATATCCCAGATATTAAGTTTATTAGGAAGTTTTCATTAATGATCCTCTTGTTGTTAAGTTAGAGTGGTGTATTATTTGGGGTTAGGATCCAGTAAAAAAAAAACAGAGGCCATTTTTTAAATTGCCGACGTTTCGCCAATTTACTGTTGCATCCCCAGGACACATATTTTTTATCCTGCATGAAACCTATATTAGCCTTTACCTACTCTAATACACCACTCTAACATAACAAGAAGAGAATTTAGGAATTTAATATCTGGGAAATATCTGCGAACCAACGGAGTAGGAAAAGACTGATAATATGGGTATCATGCAGGATATAAAATTTGTGTCCTGAGGATGCGACAATAAAGTTGCAAAACGTCGATAATTTAAAAAAAAAACTTGGGTTTTTTACTGGATTCTAAACCCAAATAATACACTCTATCATAAAAACAAGAGGATCGTTAACAAACACGATTTAGAAACCTAATATTTGCGGATTAACATAGTAGGTAAAGACTGATTATATGGGTTTAATGCAGGTTATACATATATATATATATATATATATATATATATATATATATATATATATCCTGAGGATGCCACAAGAAAGTTTAGACACGTCGACAATTTAAAAAAAGTCTTATTTTTTACTGGATCCTAACCCCAAATAATACACCACTTTTACATGAAAACAAGAGGATCTTTAACGAAAACCATTTAGAAACTTAAAATCTGGAAAATATCTACGGACAAACGGAATATGTAAAAACCTATAATATGGCTTTCATGCTGGATATAGAATCTACATATATGTCCTGAAGATGCAACAATAAAGTTGCGAAACGTCCACTATTTAGAAATAGTCTTTTGTTTTTTTTTACTGGATCCTAATCCCAAATAATACACCACTCTAACATAACAGCGACAGGATTGTTAACGAAAACCATTTAGAAACTTAATATCAGGGTAATATATGCAGAACAATGGAGTAAAAGTACTGATAATATGGGTTTCATGCAGGATATAAGATCTATATATGTTTCCTGAGGATGCAACAATTAACAACGAAATGTCGACAATTTAAAAACATTCTTCTTTTTTTACTGGATCTTAAGCCCAAATAATACGCCACTGTAAAAGATTTTTTAAAATTGTTTCGCCATATTGGATTTTTATCAAAATATTATCAGGCCATCCTTATATGACCGTCAATTTTTGGTCAAAATTTGAAGTTAATCGGGTATGTAGTATTTATGTCGCGAACTGGCACTCAGACCGACAGACGGACCGACGGAATTGATAAAACACGTTTTTTGTCATCTAAGAACGCTAAAACGTGAAGGTATGTAAATCCTGAGAGGTTGATTTTCTTCATGATTACAAAAATTTTATTGTTCCGCCATCTTGAATTAATAACACAGTTTTACTAGTTGAGTCCTATGCCACAATTAGTTATGACGCACAATTTGAAATCACTCCATTAAGTAGTTTTTTCGGGCTGAATTTTTAAATATTTTGTTATACCACCATTTTGTTCCGCCATCTTGGATTCGTACCAAAATTTCACCAGCTGATTCCAACATAATACTTGATGTTTATGCAAAATTTGAAATAAATTGGATAGGCAGTTTTTTACCAAATTTGAAGTAAATCGGGTAAGTATTCTTTAAGACAGACCGACAGACAGATCGACGGAATTGATAAAACATATTTTTTGGCATCTAGCGATGCTAGAACGTAGAGATGTGTAAAACCTGAGGGGGCGATTTTTTCACTAATACAAACATTTTATTTGGTCGCCATTTTGTTCGGCCATCTTGAATTAGTACCACTATTTTACTAGTTGACTCCTATACCCCAATTAGTTATGGCATACAATTTAAAATCAAACCATTAAACAGTTTTTTCAGGCTGAATTTTTAAATATTTTATTTTTGCCGCCATCTTGGATTCGTACCATAATTTTTCCACTTGATTTCAACATAATACTTGATGTTTTTGAAAAATTTGAGATAAATTCGATGAGTAGTTTTTTAATAATAATTTTTTTAATATTTCACTATTAAACCACTACCCCGTATTGGATTTTTATTAAAATATTACCAGACCATCCCCATATGACCCTTAATCAATCGGATAAGTAGTTTTTTTAGCTACGCCGCGAAGATACAGACAGACAGACAGATAGACCGACGGAATTGAGAAAACATGTTTTTCGTCATCTAGAGACCCTGAAACGTGAAGATCTGAAAAAAGTGATTTTTTCACGATTACAATACTTCTCTTTTACGAAGGAAGTAATAAATTAATTATTAAACAAAAACCAAAATACGAATGCTTAGAAATGATTCTAGAAGATAATGACTAGATTGCTAAAACGAAGAAAACAAAATAGCATATTTAATAATACTCTTCTTGCAAATTATAAGATTTTGTTGTAAATTATTCTCCTGTAAGCCAACTTGTTTTGATAGACCTATTTTAAATATTGCGACATTAACACAAATCATTTTGTAGTGTGTAGTAGTGGTACTATTATAATTTACTTAGTTAAGTAGCTTTTTTAGTTCAGTGATAATGACTACAAGCGCGGACTTTTCCTCTACTTTATTTTTTAATCTCCGTCTGCCGTTGTTAATAGAGAATTAACAGAAAACAGATACCAGATAATTAAAAAATATTGACAAACTGGTTTATGTTAACATCATATTAAATGAAATGAGATTTTATCGAAACAGATTGGCATTAATGAAAATGTTTCTACAAGAAATTATAATTTGTATTAAGGTTTTATATAGAGTAAAAAATATGCTCTTTTTTCTCCGTTTTAGCCAGTCTAAGCAATATCTTCCACAGACAGTTTGAAGTAGTCGGAACATTTGTATTGGTTTCTTAATTAGATAACTTATTTTAATATTTGTTGCATTAAATGCAGATTTATTATTTATAATTGAAAATCATAATGGGTATCTCAAAATATTCTAAGCAGACTGTTTACTGTTATATAATAGTATATTAATAAACAAGGGGTTTGATAAATAGTGTTCTTTTTTTATTCTAATAATTTTAGTATTATCGGTAATATCAGTTATCAATATAATACACTGGATTTTTCATACTACATAACAATACAAAAAAATATATAATAAGAATGGATTATTACGCAAAACTAACTAAAATCTTGAAGAAAACGAAACAAATAGAAGAGGGGAAGGAGCGAATTGTTTCAAAGACCTTTTTACCATTAATTCACTCCAAAAATGTGGAGTTATTAAGTTACTCAGAAAAATAGACAGTAAAAATTATTGAAAGCGTACCAAACGCAAGTATTTTATTCCTTACGCGAACCTTTGTTGCATTGTTTTTATAAGCACGGGGTTAAGTATTGCACTTTTCTATTTGCAAGGTGTTTTATAAAGCGAAAAAAATGAATTTTGTTTAAAATTAGGACACCCTGTTTATAAGAACATTTCAATTAAGGAATTAGATGACGAAAAACATGTTTTCTCGATTCCGTCGGTCTGTCTGTCAATCTGTCGGTCTGTCTGTTGGTCTGTCTGTCGCAACAAACTACTCATCTGATTGATTTTGGTCCAAAACTGAGGGTCATATGGTGATAACATGATAACATTTTAGAAAAAATCTAATATGGCGGAACAAGATGACGGCTTGGTGAGATGTTAAAAAAAATATTACTAAGAAAGTACTACTATCCAATTTATCTCAAATTTTGCACAAAGATCAAGTATCATGTAGGAATTAATTTTGGTATGAATACAAGAATACGGAATAAAATGGCGGCTTGGTGGTGTGCCATAACTAATTGTATTATAAAGATGAACTAGTAAAAGTGTGATACTAATTCAAGATGGCTGAATAAAATGGCGGCCAAATAAAATTATTGTAATCTGAAAAAAATCACCCTCTCAGAGTTTACATATCTTTGCCTTTTTGCGTCCCTAGACGCCAAAAAATATGTTTCATCAAGTCCGTCGGCCCGTCTTTTTCCCCGTTTGTCTGTCTGTCAGTTCGCGGCATAGCTAACAAAACTACTTATCAGATTGACTTCAAATTTTAGTCAAAAATTAACGCACATATGGGGATGACCTGCTAATATTTTGGTAAAAATCCAATATGCCTAGATGGAGGGCCTAGTGAAACGCTAAAAAATTATTACTAAAAAACTAATTATTCAATTTGTCTCAAATTTTGCACAAAAATCAAGTATTATGTGGGAATCAACTAGTAAGATTGTAGTACGAATCCAAGATGACGAAACAAAATGGTGGCCCAATATATTTAGAAATTCAGCCTGAAAAACTACTTAATGAATTGATTTCCAAATGTACGCTTTAACTAATTGTAGTATTGAGATGAACTAGTAAAACTATGGTACTAAATCAAGATGGCGAAACAAAATGGCGTCCAAATAAAATTTTTGTAATCTAAACACTCATCTTCACAGGTTTTACATATCTTCAGGTTTTAGCGTCTCTAGATGCCAAAAAATATGGTTTATCAATTCCTCAGTCCGTCTGTCGGTTTGTCTCCATATTTGTCTCTACTCATCAGATTGACGTCAAATTTTAGTCAAAAATTATGGGAATGACTTGGTAATATTTTGGTAAAAATGCAATATGCCGGAACAAGATGGCGGCCTAGGGAAACGTTAAAAAAATGATTACTAAAAAAACTAGTTATCCAATTTACTGCTCTAATACAAGTTCTGGCAGCATAAACAAATTTGTCAATAAATATCTGCTTATTTCAAGGTACGTACTTTTATAGTGTTGAATATAAATATGTTTTAACGTGGTAATATTGTTTTATATACAGTGTGTCTCTTAAATGTTAATGTCTGTATTTTTATAATTTTAGCATCAAAAAATTTTTCTGAAGATGCCCTAAAGTACAGGGCGAAACGTCAAATAAATGAAAAATTAAAATTTGATATTTAATTCGAACCTAAACCCAAGAATTTTCCACTTTTGTATACAATAACATTTCAAGAAAACACGAGATATTATTATTAGCAAGGGTTAAAATGCTACAACAATCTGTCAGTTTCTACAAGGAAGTTGAAAGAAATTATGGTAAAGAAGCAAAAGACAATTTCAAGATGTTTTCAAGCACAAGCATTAAATTGGCATCACAAAGAAATCGTCGTATTTTTCTACTTAAATGCAAACATATGGAAGTCTTTCCTACCTTTTTAAACGTTAACGTGTCAGGCATAAGTTTCACAGGTACGTACCTTGAACACAAGTTGAACAGACTTTTAAAAGATACCCAATTGAAATTACTTAATTTATCCATTAATGATACCACTAAACAGATAAATAGTCTAACTAAAATCAGAGAAAACAGTCTAACAACTTTAAATAATATAATGCCAGTTCAAATTGTATCTAAATTTATGGAATTTGAAAATAAAAAATATAATAATGTTTTTCTAAAAAATAAAAACAAACAAAATAAAAAACTCAATAATTTAATAAAACCAAAAAATAATGTAAAAATAGACACCTCAAAATGGCTACATAACATTTCTAACACTAAAATATTAAATGAAGTTGAAACAATTTTAGCACTAGGACCTAATTTTTCTAGACATTACCAATGAAAAAGACCTACCAATAAGTGAATATATAGCTAGCATTGAAACAGCAATACAAGGAAAACTAGAAGTAATAAAAGACACAATTAGGGCAGAAATAACAAACACATTAACTAATCATAAAATGAAACTCAGACATAAAAGAATTAAAAGAAACAATCTTTAAATTAAAATTAATAAGCAAATTAATAAAACACAACACTTTATAAAACACAATCCCCAAATTACAGTTTTAAAATCAGATAAAAGCAACAAAACTTTTATAATTAACACAATAGAATATGAAACCAAAATGGAAGGACTTTTAAATGATCAAAATATATACAAAGAACTTAAAAATGATCCCACTAACATCTATCAAAATAAAAAGAACCAAACCATAAAACGTTTACTAAATAAAAAAATGTTTACAGAAATTGAAGCAAAAAAATTAACTAATGCCGTAGCTCCAAAAATTTACGGTTTGCCCAAAATTGCATAAACCAAATCTTCCAATAAGACCTATCGTTTCAAGTATTAAATCTCCGTTTAACTATTTGTCAAAATATCTGTCAAATTGCATTTCCAATATTACAATATTACCGGTCTTAACGACTTCTACATTAAAGACTTCTTTTACTTTCAAAAACTTTGTAGATTCAGTAGTCATATCAGATAATCACATCCTAATATCTCTGGATGTGACTTCCTTGTATACAAACATACCTACTGAACTTATACCTATTATTATTAATGTAAAATGGAACCTGTTAAAAGATTATACACAATTATCATTGGAAGAGTTTATAGAAATTATTAAAATCGCATTATCAACAAATTATTTTCAATATAAAGAAAAATTCTACCAACAAATTGATGGCTGCGCAATGGGTTCTCCAATTTCTTCAACAATGGCACAGTTAGTAATGGAGTACTTGGAAGAAAAAGTTTTAGCTAAACTAAATTTTCAACCTATATTCTTTAAAAGATATGTTGACAGTAGTTATAATATGGGAGCGCCTCCTCCTCCTCCTCTTCCTCTCTCTCATGTCCCTCATTCTTAACTTCCTCCCCTTTTATTCTCATTCGCATCATATTTTTAATTTTTTCTCTTTGTTCTCCCACATTTGATTTTGCATTCTTAAGTCTTATAAATAGGTGCATCATGATCATTTTAGTATGCCGAGGCACATTTACTAAGCTGTGCTCGAGTTGCGTAAAAAGTTATTTTTGAATTTTTCCACCAATTTTGTATAAAACAAAAAGAAAAAATGTGTCAAGTAATAAGTGAATTATGTGTAATCGCGAAAAATTAACTACAACTATCAGACAGTTAAAAGTTAAATATCTCAATTTCTTTGAAGTGATTTCGAAAGATGAATACACCAAGCTGTTTTATCCACTGAAACGAGATTATTTGGAAGCAATTGACTGTTGTGATGATTATTTAGAAGGAATTATAAGCCTTACTACGTTTTTCAATACATTTGGGAAATCATACTTTGTAGGAGAATTAAGCCACCTAATAGAATTTATAGGAGAAGATTGCCAATTTATACCTGCTATTATTGCAACCCAAAAGAGGTTTCAATTATACGAAGATAAAAAACAGGTATTATCAAAGAAAGTTAATCCTATTCGCAAGAGACGTCCCCCTACATATTTAAAATATTATGTTAAATAAATGAAATGGCTGAGTTGCTGATTGCAGTTAAATTATTAGAGGAGAAATTTAGTAATCTTTCAAAAACCTATTTCTCATATTGTATGGCAAGTGGTCCGGAGTGGATAGACTTTTATTGTAATCAATCTGAGGAATTCGTAAAGGCTGCCCTCTGTTGCAACAAATACATTGAAACATTAAATTTTTTTCAACTTATTCAAGATCTAAAAGATATTGGCTTTGGTTACTATTTAAAAGACTTGAAGCAATTTATTGACGAGGATACTATTCTTCAAGAAATTGAAAAGGAAGAATAAATTTAATAATATTTACAATGGAGCAAATGGTTACTGAAATGTATGAAGAGTTTATTATATCTGCTGCATACTTCCAATATTTATCAATTGTAGGCGAAGAAGACGCAGAAGCACAAGATTTGTCAGCATATGTTAATAATATAGATCGAATGAAACAATGTAAATTAGCCGCTAAATTTTGTAATGATTATTTAAAATATAAAAATGAGTATGAACTTTTAAATGAATTTAGAAAATTAGATTTAAGGTATCATATTAATTGTATTCAATCATGGTTGGTTAATGCAAAATAAAAAGGTAATTAATTTTTTTTTTATATTTTTATTCATTCATAAAACAATTGTCATATAAAAATAACACATTTGTCAAAGCACACATACAAGGTGATTTTGAATGATAGAAGCATTTTGGTTCCATTAGCTTTAGCGCTGGTTGTTCATCTATTTCAATCACATGCTTTTTAGAATATTTCTGTATAAAATCCTTTTTTTCGCTTCCTTTTACAAAAACAAAATCTGCTTTCTTCGTAAGTGTTTCAATTATTTTTGGGAAATGATGTAATGGAGTAAATCCATTATTCCAATGTATACAATGATAATTTTTCGTTAACCATACCGCCTGCTTGTGACAATCAGGTGAAAGAAACTCCATTGGAAAAGGCTTTTTAAAAATGTAATGAGTCATTTCATAACCATCAAAAGCTGCAAGCTCTTTCGGTATAAATTTATTTTTTTCATCTTTGAATCCTTGAATATCTATAACCAATCTCATATTTTCAAAGCAGCAAATTTTTTAATGAGACTTTTTTTACTTGAATAATTTGCAATTTCTTCTTTCAGTTGATTAATTTTAAAAATAAATTTTTCAATTTGTAGTTGTAGTTTTGATGTCATGATTAAAACTAAAAGCTTTTGAAAATTTCTTTAAATTAAATCGAAATATGAAAATAGTGGGGATAAAGTTTATAATTGTTTCACAATTTTAGTAAGAGGGTTGTAGCTAAATAATTTGTCATGTAAAATAAGACAATAAGCAGAAGTATCTTTTTTAATTGCATTGTGTGTCTCAAATTCAATTCTCATTACTACGGATCCCGTTTGAATTGTTTCTTTTTGATGGGAGCAATCAATATGTGTAATAGGACTAATGTTTTTGAATTGTTCAGGATTAAAAATGGGTTCATTTGGAACACCATAATAAGACTGTCTAAAGTTGGCAAACATTTCGTATAAAGCAGAAAATTTGTTTTCTTCGAAATTTAAGTACAAATCGTGATAAGGATATCTTTCAGAATTTAAATATACTCTAATATTTGACAAGGTAATATTGTCAAATTTACTCATATCTTTAACAATTTTCCCTTTTCTGTTTTCTTGAAAGCCAATCACAACATGACGAGGAGCTTCTAGTTTACTAGTTGTTTTTACCGGCCATGTGTGACGGGTTGTTTCGGTTAGAGAAGAATATTCAACAAGTTCCCAACTCCTGAATCCTATCAATATATCTTTATTTGATTCTAATATTTTTGATAGAGCAAGTTGTTGTGGCATATCAACTAGAATGTGAGGAACTTTCCAATAAATTTTATCGAAAGTAACCAATGGAGTGTCAGGAGCAGTAACAAGGTGTGCCGGATCTTCTTTGAAAATAACACCATCTAAATCATCAGTTGATCTAATAAGAACCAATTCCTGTTTCATATTCATAATAATTTTTCTGTAATCTTCAAAAAATCCTAAAAGCATTTTTAGTGGTATGGATACGGAGAATTTTCCATCATTATCAACTAAAATTGTATCACCTTCTTTCCGATGTGGAAACCAACCTGCATTTTCCAGTTTTAAACTTTCGTTGGTATTGTGAGAAAGGTAGCTTTTTAAGGTTGATGCTAATCCAACATTTCTTATTGAATCTATAGTAATTCCGTTTAGTTCATAGCGGATTTCTCTGAACAAAAAGGCTATACCATTGTTAATAAATAGCAATTCTTTCTTATATTTACCTTCTGTATTAGTTAATTTTCCTTCGATATAAAGTAAACTATCTGATGGTAGAGTGTAAGCATCGAGTTCTTGAATTGGGATCCTTATTTCATCATTGTAATCGAATTTTGAAGAAATATATGGTTGATATGTGTGAAGCTCAGAACTGACGATGGAATTGTCTACATAAAGCTTTTCGTTTACGTTTAATATGTTCATTATTTTAAAACAGTGAAACCCAAGGATGTGAGAAATTTACGATTATCTCGTCTTAACTTGTTGGTGTTGGATTTGATACTGAACTGTTGTTTAGGCTTTTTCTTTTTATAAGTTTTTACTTTGTTGATAGTAGTAGGGGCAAGTCTCATCCCAAGGGCTCTATTATATCTAACAACCATTTTATATTTCACTTGTTTGTAAATGTAACCTTACTGTTATAGTTTCTCCTCTAAAACTGATAAGTTCTCCGTCTTGATCAACTATTTTAACTGTTATATTGTTAATTGCTTTGACGCTAACTGGAAAATACAAAATGGGCAAAGGAGATTCAACTATTTTATACCCTGGAGCTACAGTTGGATAAAACTGGTGAATAATATGAACAGGTTTACCATTATTGTAAGAACCGACACAAATATTACAGTCAATACAAATAGCATTCACCTTAGTTATTTTTGCAACATTATCTGATTCTTCCTCTTTCATAGCTTCTAGTATCCTGCTATTAAAACCCAACATTTTTCCTATCGAATCTTCCTTGGTAAAATCAATTATTCTACTACACATTAAAAAAGTTTTTAGAGTATTAACATTTGCTTTTAAAAGAAAAAAAATTTTTTCATTCGGAAATAAATCTTCTATACTTTCTCTTATGTATGTTTCTATATCTGTAATGTCATAAGTTCCGTCGGGAATAACAATTACTTTATTATCTATATAAAATTTATTATATCCTTCTTTTATATTGGGGATAGTCATAAACATTTCAAAATCAGCTAAACCCAGGTAATATTGTTTTTCATCCTCTAAATATATGGGCGGATTAAAATCAGCAGACAAAACAGAACTGTTTCCTGATATGGCAATTGTGGTAGACATTGCAGTTTATTTATGAATGAGATATTACAATAAATAATGAGTTTATATATTTTTTTGCAAAAATTTTAGGGATAGTTGACCACAGTTATATGAATTAAATTTTTGTTTATTTTCATAAGTATAAAATACATCCACTTTGCCATTCGAATTAAAATATTTGAGAAGTTCTAAAGGTGGTTTTAAATTTCCATAACTATCAAAATATATTACATTTTTGTTATTTTTAATATAAGCAGTCCAATGAGATCCTTTATTTTGTTTTTTATCCAAATTTACAATACCACATTCTTTCAGATTAATTTTTTTTGGAAGTTCATCGAGCATAAAAACACCTCTAAAGCCAGTTATTTTTAACAGCTTTACATATTTAATAATATCATTGT
The DNA here is from genome assembly GCA_030620095.1 of Kuschelorhynchus macadamiae. Lineage (NCBI taxonomy): Eukaryota > Metazoa > Arthropoda > Insecta > Coleoptera > Curculionidae > Kuschelorhynchus > Kuschelorhynchus macadamiae. Next base: position 22,777 of record JAUTXW010000831.1, read on the forward strand.
TCGTAAGTGCTCTTTTTGGAAAACTTATTTTGAGTTTTTTTTTTGTCTGATTGCTTTCATTTTGACGGATCCTCCTTTATAAGGTCTAATAAATAGTCCCTTTCCTTTATATGGTCTAATATATAATCCTTTACCTTCTTTAGAAGCATTTTCCATTGCAATATTATGTCTATGTATTTCTTCTAGTTGCTGTTTAGCTGCTTTAGCGTCATTTACTGCCTTAGCAATTCCTGCCGCGCCTCCACCTAGTGCACCCAGGGCGCCAAGAATGGGAAACAAAAGAGGTAGAAATCCTCCAATTTTTTTGGGTGTTCGAATGATACGTTTTTTTCTCAATTTAAGTTTACCCCCTTTTGTATTTTTTAATCCCAAACCGAACTTTCTTTTACCCTTCATTATTCCTGCAACACTTAAAGCTGCAATTTTTTCACCAATAGAAGAATCTTTAGCTTTTACCCTATCCCAGGCTTTTTTTTCTAATATTTGGTCAGATATGTGTCTTTTTGATAAATCTTCAGTCTGAGAGTAAGATATATCATGTTCTTTGCAAGCGGAATCCAATGGATTTACACCAACGTCACCTCTAGTTAATCTTTTTTCCAAGTTGGTGCCGGGACCACAATAATTATATCCTGGTATATGAACTTCGAAAGGTAATTTACTAATTAATTTATTTACTAAACCAGAGCCTTTTCTATTACGTCTTTTAATAGTTTTTTTCAACTTATGACGACCCACAGTCATTGAAGTTCTTTTTATACTAAAAACACATTGACATTTTTCTGGTATAAATACTTTTACAGCTAAAAATATTTACTAGTGTGATTAAGAATGAGGATTGAAAAACAAAAATTCTCATTACCAGTAAATAATCATGACGAAAAAATTTTAAGTAAACAGTTGAGAAAACATGGTGACTTATTTTGCGGTGGTTCAAAAAGAGGGCTTATAGTTGGTTGCAGTGGTAGCGGTAAAACCAACGTTATGCTTACACTGCTCGAGCATCCTAATGGAATTAGGTTTGAAAATGTCTATGTTTATTCAAAGTCATTAGATCAACCAAAATATGAATATTTAAGGAAGTTGTTAAAGCCTATGAAAGAAATTGGATACTTTGAATATGATAGCGATGAGAACATTATTTCACCTCATGAGATAAAGCCAAATTCCGTTATCATTTTTGATGATATTCCTTGTCATAATCAATCTATTATTAGGGACTATTTCACGCATGGAAGGCATAGAAACACCGATTGTTTTTTTATTTTTCAAGGATATTCCTCAATCCTTAAACGTCTAATTCGAGAAAATGCAAACTTATTAATTTTATTTAAACAGGACTGTTTGAGTTTAAAACATATATATAATGACCACTGTATATTGGATATGACATTTGATCAGTTTAAAAATATTTGTGCTAACTGTTGGATGGATCCATATGGCTTTCTTGTAATTGACAAAGATTGTGAAGTAAATCACGGCAGATATAGGAGTAAATTCGATTCCTTTATATATTTATAAAAGTAAAAAATTTGCAGTTTTATTTCATTTAAAACTTGTACAGCATGGATAAACGTTTAGCTCGAGAATTAATAAAATCGAGACAAGCCGTGAAGCAGAAATATCAAAGCTTGAAATTAGCTACTTCTACTGCTCAGTCCGAATTAGAACAAACTTATAGACCAATAACACAACCACTTAAACAGCTAATTTCAAGTATTGGTAAATCCGAACCATTCGATTTAAAAGAAGAAAGAGTTTCAAAGTATGAAGAATTCAAAACACCTACAAAGCTTTATAAAACATCAACTCCGACGAAAAATATTCAGAAAACAGGAAAAACTCCGTTACTCCCTACAGAACTACCAACATTTTTAAATGACAGTAGTATCACTTCTTCCTCTCCTGTAGTACAACCATTGTCATCAACTGTTATAGCAGAAACTTCAGATCCTTCTAGTGACACAACAACAAATTTAAACTTGTCAGACATATTGGAACAAACTAGAAAAACAATTCAAACCTATGTTGGTACACCATCATATAAAGATTACTTAGCAGATTTTCATGAATTACCCAGATCATATATTGATGAGGGTGTGAAAGATACACAACATAAATTTGACCATTATTACGGAATAGTTCATGACCTCGAAACGGATAAGTTTTCTTTTGGTTTAACACAGATACCGGTAGAAATTATTGGAAAGGACATTAAAGTGGGAGGAATAACGTACACAGGCACGCCAGGTTTATACGAATTGCTTTTCAAAAAAGAACCGATAGGTTATAAGAAGGAAGATTTAGATAATTACATGAACATTCTAGCTAAAACAAATGTATATCGTAGGAATTTTGATTCAAATGAACAAGTTCAAGGAAATACATCACACAAATATGTTACAATAATAGGACCATATTTACAAAGAAAGGGGATTACAAAGACAAAAACCTTGCCAAGATTAGTTACAGCATTTAACAAACCACAACCTCCGTTTAGAACAACTAGAGCCAAATCTACAGGAAAGGGATTAATTTTGAAAACAAACAGG